>JANAVB010030220.1:10314978-10737478 GCA_029216955.1 Iris pallida
TTGATACTAAGTTTTGATGCATTCCTCGTCATGTTCTGATGAGTGAAGAGGTAACAAACTTTGCTAATATACCCATGATATTAACATTGATTACTCTGAGCCAACCATTCTATTACCTATTATTTGGAAGAATTTTGATTTTTACTCTTTGTCATTATTTTATTCACTCGTGCTTAAGTTTGTTTCCTATTAGTTTTGTTTTTTTGTATGGGCTGTGAAGAGGCGGGAATAACAAATGGTTTGTATAAAATAAATTGCTAGTAATGTTGGTTGCATTCCTTATCAAACATGTTGGGGAAAGAGGTAACGAAACTTAGTATCAAAATTTACAATTTCTGATACTAAGTTTTGATGCATTCCTCAACTTGTTCTGATAGTTGGAAGTGGTACCGGTGTTCCTAATGTGCCAATGATATTAACATGCATTACTCTGAGCCAACCTCGTAATTTTTTTAATATACTGCTTATTCTATATATGATGATGCATTTTGGGGGAATCTATACAAATTTGAGTAATTTTTAGAGAATTGTGATACATTACCTGCTTACATTTCTCGCCTTGTGTATTGGAAATTTGGAATTATGATAGATTCAAAATGCTGCTGCTAGTCCCGCTGCTACATTTGAATTATGATACAAAAATGTGACTAACTTGAATTCTTTGCTTTTATTATGAAGTGATAATATTGTTGCTGCTACATGGAGACAGGGAGTGGATAGGACATTAGAGTTTTTTCCAAACCCATACTTTCCAAATATTTACCTTAGCTGAAATATAAGGAACAGGGCATGTTTCAATTGGAAAACCAAATTCACAACCCATATTTCACTGCAAACAATTTTTTTCTATTCCATTGTCTACATACCTACAACTTTATTGTGTTCCTATCAAAAAATTTATATATTGGCAATGATGAGATACAATTTGGAGATGGTTTTGTGACTTCCGTTGCAATGAATTATGGTTTTGAAAAAATTTGTCCTTGCAGTTCTACTATGCACTATGAGCCAACCTTATGTATTTTGATCCTGCTATTTTTTTACCTTTCTTTGGTCATTTTCTTGACTGTTTTTACAATTTGCAGTTGTGGTTAACTTGTTTTTACATGGCAGCTTTGTTCCTGCAGTTCTACTATGCACTCTGAGCCAACCTTATGTATTTTGATCCTGCTATTTTTTTACCATACTTTGGTCATTTTCTTGACACTTTTCCAATTTGCAGGTGCAGGTAACTTATTTTTACATAGCATTTCCTGTAGTTCTACTATGCACTATGAGCCAACCTTATGTATTTTGATCCTACTATTTTTTACCTTACTTTGGTCATTTTCTGGACTGTGTCTACAATTTGCAGGTGCGGTTAACTTGGTTTTACATGGCAGCTTTGCTCCTGCAGTTTTACTATGCACTCTGAGCCAACCGTGTTGTATTTTGATCATGCTATTTTTGACATTTGGTCATTTCATGAGTGTTTTTACAATTTGCAGGTGTGGTCAACTTGTTTTTACAATTTGTAGCTTTGTTCGCAGGTAACTTGTTTTTACATGGCATTTCCTGTAGTTGTACTATGTACTATGAGCCAACCTTATGTATTTTGATCCTACTATTTTTACCTTATTTTGGTTATTTTCTGACAATTTGTAGGTGAGGTTAACTCGTTCTTACATGGCATCTTTGTTCCTGCAGTTTTACTATGCACTCTGAGCCAACCGTGTTGTATTTTGGTAATGCTATTTTTGACATTTGGCCATTTCTTGAGGAGAGGGGCTCCTCTTCGCGAGCGATCGACGGAGACGACAAAGAGGACGACAACGTGAGGAAGAAGCTCAGGCTTACGAAGGAGCAGTCTGCTCCTTTGGAGGAAAGGTTCAGAGAACATAGCACTCTCAATCCAGTAACGCTCTACTTAGCATATATATATATATATATATATATATATATATATATATATATATATATATATATATGTATATATATATATATATATATATATATCATATCACATCATCATCCGCTCTTCGGGAACCCTAGGGCGATTCCTCTTCTCCACGACTCCGGAGTGGCCTGCGGCCGCGCCGGCGTCCCTCTGGGGCTGCCATACCACTTGGGTGGCGGCTCCTCCCTCTGCCTTGATCTGTTCGATACCTAGGGTTTCGATGGCTTCACGATCCTTTGCAGAGGTGGTGGGAGGCCAGAACAAGTCTGCGCCTACCTTACCGCCGAGATCCGTTTCATCCTTTAAGGGCGCTCCTTCGATCTCATTCACGGAGGAGGAGGAGTCCGCCTTGGCCTCTCCTCTGCGGTTTGCATTGGTGGGAAAATTCTTCCAATACCGACCCCTGATTGATAAGATCCGCAAAGCCCTTGCGGAGTTCACATTTGACGGTTCCATTTCGGCGGGACTAATTGACTCTAAGCACATTCTAATCCGGCCATCTTGTGAGTCGGATTACCTTCGTCTTCGTGCGAAGGACACTTGGTATATTGCTCGAGCTTCGATGAGGATTTTTAAATGGGATCCGGACTTCTCCCCTTCGCATGAGTCTCCTATAGTTCCTGTTTGGATTAATCTGCCCAACCTACCACATCACCTCTACGCAAAGGAGGCCTTGTTTGCCATTGCAGGTGCTATTGGGAATCCTCTTAAAATTGATAAAGCCACAGCCGACCTATCTCGTCCCAGTCTTGCAAGAATTTTCATTGAGGTAGATGCATCAAAACCCCTTCAAAACAAGATTCGAATCAATATGCCACACAATAGGAGTTTTTGGCAGCTTCTGGAGTATGAATCATCTCCGCTTTACTGCTCAGTATGCCGTCATCAAGGTTATGCCACGGAGGTTTGCAAAGCTAAAGCTAAAGAGAAGGTGATTGAACCTCAGAAAATTGTTCACGTGTCTTGTATACTTCAGAGAGAGCCTCAGAAGGAGGTAGGGGAGACTTCGCATCCTCCATTGATGACTACTGCAGTTCCCCATGGCTCCCCAGAGCCTCGTACGCCGATCCTTGATCATTCCATTGGTGGCAGTCATCTTCTTGCCACCGTCCAAAACAACCCGATAATCAATACGAATGCTGATCAACCTCCCCCGATCAGGCCGCCAGTTCCTAATGCGGAGTCACATCCTATTGTTCCGGCTCAGCAGCAAGATGGGACGTCCAATTCTCCTCCGGCTCCTTCCGATGACATCAGACGAGAGGAAGATATCATTCCAGATAATATCCAAGTGGAGGACTCGGGAAACGAAGTTGAAGAAGGCGAGATTTTGGAACTTCAGGAAAAATGAGAGGTGGCTGGTAGATTCTGGGCTGACATTGCTGACGAAGAGGATGCTCGGCAAGAAGAAGAAGAAGACGAGGAAGAGGCGGTGGCCAGGCCTCAACCGTGTAGGAAAAAACCCCCGCCTCCTCCTTCCGATCGAGTTTTGCGATCCGGACTTAGCACTCCCGCTGGTACTCAACAACAAGTCGGTAATATTTAATTTCCTCATTTGGAACATTAGAGGGATTGCTAATTCTATGACAATTAAGAGACTCAAGACACTTCTCCGGATTCACAAAATCCAATTTCTTGCAATTATTGAACCCAAAGTTGCAAAGGATCAATTAATCTCTTTTCAAATTAAGCTTGGATGTTCTCATTCCTTTTCTAATGATAGGGGGAACATCTGGCTTTTTACGAGAAATGGCTCTTCTATGTCATTAGTGGACTCTTTTGATCAGGCAGTGACAGTCAGGTTCTCTAATGACTTGCTTCCTACTGAGGTTATGTTGTCAATTGTTCATGGCCATGGCACCAAGGAAGGACGGATTGACATGTGGGAAAGACTCCAACATATTCAAATCAGTAATGCTCTTCCTTGGGCCGTCGGGGGAGACTTCAACGCTGTCAGAAGTTCTGAGGAGAAATCAGGTGGTCTTCCTCCTATCAACCAATCGATGAATGATTTTAATGATTTCATCATGAATACAGGACTTTCGGAGTTGCCTTTCTTGGGAAGCAAGTTTACTTGGATCAAATCTGAGGGTGACAAACAAGGCTCCAGATTGGATCGAATGCTTTGGACAAGGACTGGTGGCAGCTGCTACTGCTCTCCGTAGAAGAACACCTTAATAGAAGTCAATCAGATCATGCTCCTCTTCTGTTAAAGTTTAAAGCTGCTAACGCGGGAACCAAACGGCCATTCAGGTTTCTTGAGTTTTGGGTTTCTCATGAAGAATTTTGTCCTGTAGTTGAGAAGGCATGGTTCTCAGTAGATCACAACAATGCTCTGTCTCGAGTAGCTGATAGATTGGTAGCCTGCAGGAAAGCTCTGTCTAAATGGAGTCACTCGACGTTTGGGGATATTTTTCAACAAGTTAAGAATGCAGAAGATGGGGTCCTTGCAGCTGAAATCGTCTATGAACAGGATTGCTCGAGTACCAACAGGGAAGCTTTGCATAAAGCCAGAGCGATTTTAAATCAGCGTCTGGCTTATGATGAATCCTATTGGAAGCAGCAGGCCAGAACGCGTTGGGATCTTGAAGGAGACAGTAATACGACGTACTTTCATGAATGCGTCAATAGCAAAAGGAGGAAGCTGCGAATTCACTCCATTAAAGCAGAAGATGGATCTATTATATCTGATCCTCGGGAGCTTCAAGATTCGGCAAATGATTATTTTGCGAAGCAGTATACTTGTGCAGACACGGCGAAGGATGATGATCTGCTGCATTGTATTCCCCAATTGATCAATGAAGAAGATAACCTCTGTTTGACAGCTGATCCAACTAAAGAGGAGCTGCTCCAAACGATCAAAAGCATTGACTCAAAGAGCGCTGGGGGTCCAGATGGCTTCACGGCTCTGTTTTTCACTGAAGTCTGGGATATCATTGAAGGAGATATCATGGAGGCTGTGCAACTGTTCATGGCTGGATTCACTCTACCTCGGGCGATCTCCAGTACCTCTCTTATTCTTATTCCTAAGGTAAAGCAACCTCATACTTGGTTGGATTTCCGTCCTATTAGTTTATGTACAGTCATGAACAAAATTATTTCGAAATTGCTGGCCAATCGATTAGCTATTGTTCTCCCACGCATTATCTCCCCAGAGCAATATGGCTTTGTTCGGGGTAGGGAGATTGTGGACAATGTTATTCTTGCCCAAGAGATGATGAGTATGATGAAGAAAAAGAATAGAAGAGAAAATGTGGCTATTAAATTGGATATGGCGAAGGCGTATGATAGGATGGACTGGGGTTTTTTGATGCAAGTAATGAGGCGATTTGGGTTCAATGAGATATGGATCAACATGATTTTCCGGCTGATTAGTAACATTTGGTACTCGACTGTTATAAATGGAGAATCATCAGGCTTCTTTCATGGTTTTCGAAGGGTAAGGCAAGGAGATCCAATTTCACCAGCTTTATTTATCATTGCTGCAGAAGCATTATCCAGAAATCTCAAGTGTTTGCTTGATATCCCGTCTTTCAATCACTTTTATTCCCCAAGCGGATGTCCTGCTGTGACTCACTTAGCCTATGCGGATGACGTGTTAATATTTGCAGCAGGCGATGTTGGCTCAATCCAAATTCTGCGTGACATGTTAGCTAGATATGAGCGTGCTTCTGGGCAGCTCATCAATTCTCGCAAGTCATCTCTATATGTGCATCCAACCTTTCCAGAAAATCGAATGCAGGAGTTGAGGGGAATAACAGGATTTCAATCTTCTTTTCCTCCTTTTTCATATTTGGGTTGTCCTCTTATGGCGGGAAGAAAGAACGCGGGTATGTTTGAAGATCTGGTTGCCAAAATTCGAAATAGAATTGATGGATGGCAGCAACGTCTATTATCTTATGGAGGTAAACTTGTTTTATTGAAATCAGTTCTTACTTCTATTCTAATGTACACGCTGGCGGCGTGTAGCCCTCCTAAATCAGTGTTAAATCAATTAGAAGTTATGTTTTCTCGATTTTTCTGGGGTTCACAAGAAGGTGTTTTCAAACACTCTTGGCTAGGCTGGGAGAAGATGGCCAAAACCTATGAAGAAGCTGGATTAGGCCTTCGAAGTCTTGACGAGGTCATTAATTCATTTTCAGCTAAATTATGGTGGAAGACCAAGACTCAGGATTCTCTTTGGACTTTGTTTATCAAAACGAAATATTGCAAATACTCGAACATTGATACTATTCAAGCCAATTCCAGTTCATCAGCAATATGGAAGAGGTTGTTGAAGGGAAGAATGATTGCTAATCATCTTATCGTTCCTGATCCAGGAGATTCTAACGTTTGGAGATGGAGCCCTGCATCAAGTGGATTGTTTACAGTCTCCTCTGCTTATAAGCATACGAGAGTACAGCATTCTCGACGTCCTGATTTCACTCATATCTGGAATACATGTATCCCTTTAAAATGGTCTGTGCTTGCTTGGCGTCTCATGCATAATCGGCTTCATACTGACGATAATATTCAGAAACTCGGGTTTCAAATAGCTTCACAATGTCACTGTTGTGAAGATCCTGATCTGGAAACAATAGAGCATATCTTCTCTACCGGCCATCTTGCTCAATTTGTTTGGAGTGGCTTACAGCAAGATTTTAATATCCAGAGTTCTGTTTCAATGCTTATTAGATTTCGAAAGTGGTGGAGGAAGCCTATGAAGCATTTAAAGGAGATTGTTGTGGCAGCTACTCTCTGGGTAATTTGGAAAAACAGAAACAAATGGAGATATAAGAACTATAAATTCTCTGGGGTGCAGGTGCTCAATGAAATCAAAAGACAAGTACGAAGGGTGATGACTCGGTGTAGACACATACGTTCTGTTCCAGTAGGTTACAGTTAGTCTTTAACGTGTTACTGATTTTGGGTAGCATGTCTCTTGTAATCTTTTGAGATTTTTGATGAAATAAAGTAGCGGTTCTCTAAAAAAAAAAATAAAAATATATATATATATATATATATATATATATAATTAATTCAAACTAGCTTAGTTAGATCTTCCTCTAATATATACATACTGTTCTCATGATGATGATGATGTTCAGAAACAAAAACAAGCCTTAGCAAAGCGATTGAACCTCCGGCCGCTGCAAGTAGAGGTCTGGTTCCAGAACAGGAGAGCAAGGTTTGCACCAATACACAAATCAAAATTTTTTTTTCCTCTATGTTTTGTTGCTTGTGTTTCAAGGACTTACTTGCTTATCTGTGATTCGGTGAGTATCCACTAATACCTGTTGTGCTTCTTCTATGATATTTTTTTTAATCTTTTTCAGGGTTTTGCTACGTGATGCCGACAGTTTTGATGTGCTCAAAGTTGAAGCCAATGTACTAATAGTTTTGAGGGTCTACTTACTAGTAGTAGTTGTAAATATATGTATTTGGATGTCCTATTTTGAAAAAATGTAATGAAGATGGTGATATATATTATGTATATATTTGTAATTGGATTAAATGATACTCTATAACATTTAGATGTTTTCTTGTGAATATGGTTCAAAATGAATATTTTGAAATTGAATTGAGCAACATTGAGCATTGATCTATAATTTTTTGGAAAGTAATATATAAATGTGCAGAATTGAGCGTTATAAATGTGCTGAATTAAGTCTATACAGATTATCTATTCATAACGCTTTCAAACTATGCTGAAAATAAGTGTAGCAGAAACTCATCATATTCATGACGTTTTTATTTATGACGCTTTTAAAAAATATTTATAACACCCGTTTTCATCACGCTTGCTTTGGAAAAAAAGCGTCATGGTTTGTCATTAATGACGGTTTTTAGCCGTCATTAAAAGGTATTTTTGTTGTAGTGGGCCTGCCGGAATCCAACTTTGGACATACGGATGGATTCGTATCATCAAAACGAATCCGTAGACTTGTAGTTCAACGATTTTAGAGACCATTGACTCTGGCACAATTTTTGGTGCAAAGCGGGTCCAAAGACGGACACTATTTTGATCAAAAATTATCGTTTTGTTCCTGTGTCCAGAATTAGACTTGAGGACAGGCAATCCAAGCTAATTTGACTATTCTGAAAGCGTTGGTAATGTCTATTTCAGCATCCGGAGACTTTTTGTATGTGTTGACTTTAGCGACTCATCTAAGTGGTTGTACTATCGGTTTCACCAGCTAAGGACCACAGGCAAGTGCACTTTTTGATTGCTTTCGATTCATAGTAGTCTTTCCATTTCATGTTTATGCATATGTTATCTTACTTATTGACACATTGTTACACGGGTTTAGTGTCATGGATCTCTACATACATTATTTCTTGATTGTCGTATTTTCGTGTTTCGTGACTTGTTCGAGTCCATTTGTACTAGTCGGGAGGGGAAATATCTTAGTAGATGTGTGACCTACCTCTTACCCATCCTCCGTGTCTTTCGTGGAGAATAGCAGCTGCACACGACACGTATAGGATGCCGGATTTACCCCATAGTCGTTCACATGTCGAAACTGATATTTCAAATCACATAAATAGTTGTCTTTTATTTGTTTTCCTTATTTTCTTCACCACTTGCCACGACATCAGTTACTCTCTAGTTTTCATCTCACATATGTTATTTTCATGTCTTGTGAATTCTATTTTGTTTTCGCATTACCGTCGGTTTGTGTACTTGTTCCATTCCTGACTGGAAACCAACATTTTTCAGGTTAGCTGTGGCTTCTCCTAGCATTGGGAGATACGGGTGTACTTGCAGGCCGAAACTTAGACTTTAGATAGATGTTGTAGCCACTTCAAATATGTGTAATAATTTTGTATTTTCTTTCAAATATAAATGTTGTAAATATTATAAATAAATTTAGAAATTTGAATGAACAACAAAGTTATTTTATGATTTTGAGCATATTGGCCGTGACAGCGTTCTACCGTCGACTCTGCGGCGTAGGATGGCTTGGACACGTCTCGTATCCGAAAAAGCGGGTGCGGGTTGTGATACCTGCTAGGGTGTCGGCTTCAATATTTTAAGCCTAAGTACATGCTTTATAAAGAACACCTCCTAGGTTGCAATGATGTTAATTGCTGTCTGATGATAAGGAATCAGGTCCTCATTACGAACCTCGTATGAGCCTCGGATTTGATTAACAATCAACTGTGAGTCGTCATACGGTTCTAGGTATTCGACCCCCAATTCTTTTGCGAGTCGGAGCCCGACGACCAGAGCATTATATTCAACTACATTGTTTGAACATAGTTCAGTGAGAGAATATGCCCGATTGACTACCAATCCAGAGGGAGAAATTAATACTATCCCGACTCCAACGATGATATCACCTTGGGGCCTCATCCTTGAAGCACCGTCGAAGAACATTCGCCAAACGGCATCATGTGAAGTCATGTTTGAGTTAACGACTTTGTTTGGAATTTTTTTGTAGATTCTGGATGTTTCTGAGCCTGGATGGGCTGCTAAGAAGTCGGCCAAGGCTTGACCTTTGACAGCCTTCTGTGTAACGAAAACCATGTCATAGGGGGACAATAATATCGCCCAGGTGGCTGGACGAGAACTAAGTGCGCCAGACTTGGTCATGAGAACCCTGAGGGGGTTAACTCGTGAGACAACATGGATGGTCTGTCCTGTCACATATTGTCGTATTTTCTGAATGGCACGCAAGACATTCCTTCTCCACGGCAGTGTACCTATGCTCCGGCCCCACCATTATTCGGATAAGGTAATATATGGCTTGTTCATGCCCCGTATCATTGTTCTGCGCTAGCAAGGCACCGAAGGAGTATTCCATTGCCCATCAATAGAGCATTAAGGGCTTTTCGACGACCGGGGCTACCAGAACTGGTAGATTCGATAGGTATTTCTTGATGTCATCAAAGGCGCGTTGACATTCTTCATTCCATACGAAAGAGACGTCTTTCTTCATGAGTTGTGTGAATGGTTGACATCATCCTGAGAGGTTAGATATGAACCTCCTGATGTAGGCTAATCTTCCCTGAAGGCCTCGGAGTTCGCAGAGGTTCTTCGGTGGACTTATCTCCAGGATTGCTTTTGTCTTGTCGGGGTCTATGTGAATGTCCCGAGAAGTAATGACAAAGCCTAAGAATTTCCTACTGGACACGCCCAGGAAGGACTTGGTGGCGTTTATCTGCAGATTGTGCGCTCATATGAGATCAAACACTGTCCTCAAATCTTATAAGTAATCATCCTTGGAGCGGCTTTTGACGGTAATATTGTCAACGTAACACTCCACCGTCTTATGCAGGTGGTCTCTGAAGATGACACTCATAGCTCATTGATATATAGCACCGGTATTTTTTAGGCCGAATGGCATGACTGTGCAATAATACACACCGATCGGTGTTCGGAATGACGTATGCTTCTCATCATTAGGAGACATTTTGATTTGATTGTACCCCGAAAAGCCATCCATAAAGGACATGCGCTCGAAGCCACACGTATTATCGATCATTATGTCTGTGATCGAAAGAGGGAATTCATCTTTAGGATATGCCGCATTCAGATTATGAAAGTCGATACAAATTCGGATCTTCCCGTTCTTCTTGATGAAGCCGATAGCTATAAGCTTGTTTACTTCCGCTTCGATGGAGTTCATGATGTCTGGACGGAACCGCCGTTGTTGTTGTTTGACTAGTTTTGCGTCTGGATGAATATTGAGCTTATGAAGTGCGATCTCTGGGTTTAGCCCTGGCATGTCCTCATAGCTCCAAGCGAAGATGTCGATATATTCTCTGACGAGTTGTAATAGTGACTCCCGCCCATCGTCCGTTAGGCTTTTACTGATGAAGATTGGCTTCGAGGAGGATCCATCACTGAGGTCAACTGGCATGACCTCATCCTCAGTGAGAGGGTCTCGTAGTTCAAAGCGCTTCTCCCACTGTACATCTAGCTGTTGGGCCCATGGCTCCAATTCAATGGATTTGGGGAGATCTTTGTCTTCTTTCTGAATGTCAGTAGATGCCATGTTGACAAATAATGTCTGTCTCAATATATCCCCAATGCTATCATCGAAATCGTATGTAGGCGATTCGAATGAGTGAGAATGTCACTCGCATTCCTTATCGGAGCTCTCGGGCGTTGTTGCTGGTATAACATAATCAGACCGTATCTGGACTTGCTGTAATAATCCCGAGGTTTTTCAGTCGGGACTGATAGCTATAGAGGCGATCGTCGGTAGTTGCCCAAATTCAGACCTGGGGTAGTCTCCATGTCGTACCCTTCCTTTTGCATGAAGTACTTAGCTCGGGAACTATATAGGTATAGTGGTAATCTTCTAGTGTCGGGTTCGAGATCGAACTCTTCTGGCATGAAAAGTTGAGGACCTTTTGTAAACCCCCTAAATTTTCACGATATGGATTTTTATTTTTGTATCGAACGTAAGTATGAAATTTTTATTTATTCCTATACAAAATATTTGGTTATTGTTTTTATATAGAAATCGATATTTTGTTTTATGGTATTTTCTGTCAAAAAGTTATCCCACGATAATTGTCAAAAACTTTATTTTTACTTTTTGAAAGACTATTTTAAATAGTAGTAATTTAGAAAAACCATGAATTAGGTAAATATTTTGTTTGCATACAAGGTACATGAAATTTATTCATGTATATATTTTTGATTTTCGAAATTAATTTATTATTATTTTATATTATTTATAAAAAGACATTTTCAAAATAGTTTGATTTAATGTTTGATTATTATGGCAATTTAAATTTGAGTTATCTTATTTTTATTTAAAATAGTTCTAAATTAAAGTTGTGATTTAAATTGGATTTGGATTTGATTTGAGTGGCTTTATATCTATTTAATTAAATGATAAATTATCTATTGGGGATTTAAATAAATCCCAATCCCTATCCAACTGGGAATTCCCACCTCCTATAAAAGGAGAGGTACTCCTCCAGAAATTTTTCATCCACAACCAAACCGTGCATCGTGTCGGTGTCTCATCCACTATATCCTATTAGTACAAATACATTGTTCCTCCGCGTCCGACAATCCCGGACGTCCACCCCGACGTGTCAGACACCCCCGACACGACACATCCAACCCGACAATCAAATCCTAATCCTAGCTAAACTCTAGCTCAGCCTCGCCTCCGCCAACACCCCGACCACCAAGTACCACCATCCCCGCCACCATCGAGATCTTAAATTCTCCCCGACCAGGCCGTATAGCGCCAACACCTCCTCCTCTCCTTAGCACCAAAACCCGCGGCAGCCCCGCCTTCACAGTGCCCATCCCCGATCCCCCGTCGCCATCATCATGCAACCACCACCACGATACCACCGCCACCAAACCAGTCAACCCCATCACCATTGCCCATGAAGAAAGAAGAGGAACCCTAACCTGAGCCGCTGCATTCCGACCTCCTCCGCCACCATCGCTCGACTCCAGTGTCTTCCTCCGTCGAGCACTGCGGTTCCTCCGTCGACTGACCCAGACGCCTGTGCGCCGACGACTTCCTTCCGATGAGATCGGCCGCCCCGACCGCCGCAGTCGGCGTGGCACTGCAACCACCGGAGTCTCCATCTCCTCGCTGCCCCCTCTCTCCTCTCCGCTCCTCGGTGCCCGCCGGCGTACGGCGTCCGCTTCTCCCGCGCCGCCCCTCCTTAGCAGTCGCCTCCGTGCGACCCAGCGCCTCACGGTAACCCTCGGACCTCCGCCGCCTTCTGCCAGATCATCCGTCGTCGTGCCCTCACGATCGCCGCCATCGGCGCCCAACTCCTCTGCCTACGTGCTGAGCGCCGACCGCCGAGCTTCCTCTGCGCTGCCCGCCGGTGAACGATCGGTCAGTCGCCTCGTCGATCCCCGTCGCCACTGGCGACCACCCCCCTTCCGAAGCCTCCGCCGCAGCCCGGTCGTCGCTCGAAGCCGCCGTCCGCGTGAGCACAGCTCCACCCCAACCCGCAAGCACCGACGATGCCCTCCGTCTCCACTCGAACTCCGGCGCCTCCGCGTCCTGCTCGCCGGCCATACGCCGGAGCTGCCCCCTTCGTGAATCTCGATCACTTCTCTCCCTGCTCCTTTCTCTCTCTCCCTTGCTGTATTAACATTTGGAGAAGAGGAAAAGTATAGATATTTAGTGTTATTGATTTATTATAATTATTATTAGAATTATATATTACTTTTATTATTATTTAAAGTTATTAGTATTATTATTATATTTATTATTACTGTTAATATTATTTATTAATTTATTAAGAATTTTGATTTTGATTATTATTATTATTATTATTATTATTATTATTATCATTATTTTTAAAGTATTATTTTCAGAAATTTTGTATTAATAATTTTTTTTAACTACATGTATAGAATAAATGATAGAGTTATATAGGTAATTTCAAATATTCGAAATTTTCCTAAATATTTTTCTAGATTTATTGGAATATTTTTTTGACTAATAAAACATAGATATCTACCAAAAAGTCTATTTTTACAAACTTATACGATTTTTGATTTATCAAAGTATTTAATAAAAGTATTTCTCAAATTAAATTAATATATAACTAATTTCAAGTATTTACGTAAAATTTATTTAACTCATAAATTATACTTTTCAAATATTATAAATATATTCTAAAATAAAATAAGTATTTACTCTTCGCAAATTCTCTCAATTATCCTCATGACTAATCATGCTTGCCTGTTTTCTCGCAACCTCAAACCCCTAAGTCTTGATCATGGCTATTGGACTATTGGGACATGACAGAACATCGCACCACCAGACGACACCCCAGGCAAGATACCTTGCCATTATACTGTTTATTTTTATTTACATATTACTGTTCATTTATTTCTAGTTATTGATTACTGCCTGCTTAGTGATATTAGTTGTACCTTGTTATTTACCCTTTGATTGCATATGGACCTAGAGTTAAGGGACTACCACTAGTTTAGTGCATTGTATAAACTTTGACACTGTTGTGCCACGAGATGTGTGAGTTATGAGTAGCATATAGTCTACGGACTTGCGTGTTGGCTGATCACTGATGCGTGCAGGACGTGCGTTAGGTCTAACTGTCAATAGTTGTGTGTTAGAAGACTTGACAGTTAGTAGTGTTACATGGTCGTGGATGCGACATGATAGGTACATTGGGTGTGGAGAACATTTCCTTGTCGTATGGGCTTCGATTGTACTTTCTTTGTAACTCGGAAGCTCCGCTGGAGATACGGGTATGAGCCTCTCAGGTTGGCCACTGTCGTTTTTGAACGTCATGCGCTTAGGTTACTGGTGCCCAAGTGGGGACTATACCAGATCCTATTTACAGCCAGGGCTCATGCGACGAAAGGTTTGTTCTCAACTGCATGTTCACTTTAGTTTGGCTAGATTACCTAATTTATGTCCTGTCACTTTCTTTGATTGTGGCATATTTTATATTCAGTATTTATATGGCATGTTTATTGTATCTTATTATGTCCCTCTGAGGACCTGGTTATCTCGCCAGGTGTGTGTGTTCTTGTCTTTTGCAGGTGTTCTAGCTGTGGCCATGGTTGTCACTATTCTCCGAAGATGATTGTGCTTTGATCGCCTTCGCTTTGCCCGCCAAACTCATTTTATTTCCCATGTATCTTTCCTTACTTGTTGGTAGTGGATTTGTCTCCGCCCAACGATTGTTTACATGACAAATTCAAAGTTGCTTTTATATCATTATTTATCTTTGTGGATGAGATTTAGTACCTTGGTTACAATATTTTACAGCTTATGTATATATACGAGGGTCCATATACTTCGTATGTATACAGCTGGCATGATTATGTTCTAGTCCTACGTATTTTGGGACTGGAACATTATACCTTTTTTCGGTCGAAGATGATCATGTGTTCGCAATTTCTTCTGCCTGGGACTAGGAAGTAGGCACCTCTAATGGGAGTAAGTCGGTTCACGGTATGGACGGTTGTCACCAGTGTGTGCAGATTAATATCCAGATCGTGCTCCATAGCATACATCAGATTAAGCTTATTACCCTCAAGATAGTTTAACGACAACCTTTTATTGATGAAATAAGGTATTTTGTTGAGAGGAATTACATCATCGGCAGAGGGACTATCAACATGTGCAACCAGATATTTTGCGAGTTTTGCCTCCTCTTCAGCTACCCCCTGCACGACCGGAGGCTAGGACGACGTCTTGGGCAGCTTGACCACCAAGGGTTCTGCTTGTGGTATCGGCTTGCCTGAGGGCCTCGGATCAACACTTGGCTGCCGACTCGTGTTGGAAAGACGGATAACCATCGGCTAGACAGAGGACTTTGCATCTTCCAATCGCCTTTGATTGGATTTTGGCAATCGGATCACCATTGGCTCCACAGAGGGCCTCGCATCTTCCGATCGCCTTTGACTGGATTTTGGAAAATGGATCACCATCGGGTCCCCGACGGGTTTTGGCTTCTGGCTGGACCTCGGGAGTCTGATGACCATTGGTTCCAATTACGCAGCTGGGGTGAGGGGACCGGGCACCTCTTTATGCAAAGTTACGACAAGGGGTACGGCTTTGCCCGATTTATGGGCCTGGGGATGGATTTTCATAGGTTCTTCTGACCCGGTTATGGCCTCCAGTTTGTCAGTTATGTGCTTCTTAGATTCCTTATATAGACAAGCCTTAGAAGAATAGTAAGACTCAACCCCTTTGAAGGGATCGATGTCGGCAAATTCCGTCTTTATGAAGCCGTGCTTACTGACATAAATAAAGTACTGGTGGAGTGTGGACGACATGATCATATAGTCATGTATCCAGGGACGCCCTAAGAGGATATTGTAGAATGTATTTGCGTCTATGCTATAGTAGGTAACCTCCTTCCTCAGATCACCGATCTGACATTTCAAGCGGATCTTTTATAGGGGATAGCTCCTTCCCGAGTTGAAATCGCTAATGGCAGTGTTGGTCGCCGCTAGCCGATGCATAGGGATGCCCAGGAGTTGAAGCAAGCTTTTCAGGATGATGCTTATTGACGAGTCAGGATAGATATGCATCCAATCCACCTTGATGTCGCCTATGTATCCAGTGTAGTACAAGGGACGATCATGCAAGTTGGTCTTGATTAACATATCCTGTGGGGTGAATATGATGTTGGGCATTACATCTGCACAATTGCTGCCCTAGAGATCTGCTGATGAGTCTTCTCCTGTAGGCTTGATCTGGGCTGAGTAGGCGTCAACATTCTGTAGTGCTTCTCTCAATGCGACACGAAGATCCTTGGAGAGCCTTAGGAGCTCGTATAATGACAACTTTGCTGGCGTAATAGCCAATTATGCTAGTATGTCAAAGTTGTAAGGTCTCTTCAGCCCCTGAGGTGCATCCTGACAGAGCGGCCTGTCGAAGCGGGTTTCCTTCGGCTTGGGTCTGTCCGTCGATGGAGGCTAAGATGGTCCCGGAGCATCAATAGCAGGCAGTATTGTTGGCTGAGGGTCTTCGACTGAATTATCCAGAGTGGGCTAGAATTGTGCACCAGACCGGGTAACAACGGTCGCCGCCTCTTCAGCTTCGGCTGAGATTGTATGGCAGGATCTGGACTTCATGTCGTTCTTTTTGTTGGTGGAAGATGGCACCACCTGGGTAACTTCGAGCACTAAGTCTGGGTGCACCCACATGACCTCTCCTCGTGACTTGGTGAGAGGCACCAGCCCAATCGTCTGGTCCCGAACAGGTGGAATATTAGCAACCTCCATCATTGCCCGGGGAACAGGTACTACCCTGTCTTGAGTTTTTGTTAGGGGAAGTCGTCGTACTGAACTGATACCATGTTCGCAGCCACAGTAACCTCTTCAAAATCCAGAAAAAGACCATTGGAGTTGATGAGGTTCTGGATGTACCTCTTTAATGTGAAGCACTCCTGCGTAGGGTGGTGGATATAGCGGTCGAAGTGATAATACTTCGGATCCTCGATCTCTGCTGGTCGAGGCTCGTGCTCTATATCATGGAGTCGGATCCTACCCGCCTTCAGGATCATGTCAAAGATGGGTTTGACATGGCTATCTTCAAAAGAGTATGTCATCTCCCTGGGCTTCGGAACTTCTGCTTGCTTCTATTCGGGCTTTTTGGTTGTACCAGCAACCATGGCCTGTTTGCCTTTATTGTCCCGGTTATTGGTGGTGCCGTCGCTGTTGTTGTTGGAGGTGGTACCAGGATGTTTGCCCATGTCCTCTCCGTCTGGCATGTGCAACCCTAGCTGGCGAGCCTTCTTTGACTTTGCCATCGTATTGGTAGCGCTTATGATGAAAGTCATCCTGTCCCTGAATTGATCTTTGCCCATCCAGAGCCTGATTGCAGGGAGCAACTTCTTTTGGTAGATTTCAATCAAGGAGCTTTCGGGATTGCCTTGGGGCAATCTCATCGCAGTTTGGCGGAATCGCTCGATGTAGTTTCTCGTTAGCTCCCTTTCTCTCTGAACGACATCCATGAGAGACGACATCGTCACATCATGTCCCACTTTGTAGAACCTTTCCAGGAACATGCGTTTGAAGCCATCAAATGAATGGATGCAGTTGTCTGGGAGGTTACGGTACCTGTCGAACGGGATTCCCTCTAATGCTCCGATAAAATATCGTGTGAGGATGGCATCACTATGCGGCAAGTGGTCTATTGTGACCTTAAAACAAGTTATGTACTGGATAGCAGAGGTCTTTTCGTCATATGAATCGATGTTTAATGGTTTTTACCAGGAGAAAAAGGAACATCTCTCCATGTCATGGAATATGGCTGTCGTACTCTGAGGTTCCGGGAGGAGTCTCGGGCATTAAACATTGTTCGAAGCTCTTGGACTTCTCTCCTTGCCTTCCTGGCCTCGTCTGCAGCTGAGGGAGCTGATACTCCAGGAGGGTTGTCGCCCAAAGGAGGAGCGGTCGTGTTTGAGTCCGCATTGATTGTGGGGCCCAAACTTGTTTGTCCAGGTGTCTTTATTGGTTGAGTCGACAAGGCAGCTTTGATCTCGTCTACTGACTTGACCAAGGTTTGGATCATGGCTTCAAGTGATTCTAGACGTTGTTGATCACTAGGCCCTTCGTGATCATCTCCTACCATAAATAATGTCTGCACATGGGGATAGACGGATGGGACCGTAGAGGATGTGCTTTCCGTGTCGTTCCCTAGTATAGAGAAATCGTCGGAGAACGTCGAAATGTCCTCCTCCTCGAAATCGGAAGGGGTACTAGCCCCTGTGCAGGAAGCTGTATCGTCTTGGCGAAGGCGGTCACCTTCGTGGACGTCCAAGTCCGTTGCATAATTCCAGTGGATCGCTACCCCCTGTGTATCCTCTTGGATCACCGGGTTGTTGCATATGTTTAAGGGACTACCACCCCCAGCTTCGTTCACCCCCAGGGAACTCGAGGATGCACCCTCGGGTGTTAGAAGCTTCTTTCTGGAACGGGTGCCTAGGTAGACACCCCCTGTGGTTGTCGATGGCAATCCTCCATATGAGAGTTTCCTTGCAGTGCTGGCTAAGATTGCCGAGCTGGAGGAGCCTGTCTTCTTTTCTTTCTTGCCGGTAGGGACCTTCCGAGTTGAATTACAGGAGGTGAAGGAAAATTCCTCGTCTCCCAAAATTTAGACCTGTTTCTCGAGTTGTCGTCGGACAGGTGCTGGCTGGTGCAGTCGTTGGAAGACGGACTGCCGATCCTCAGGTGCTGTCGACTTGTTGTAGCAGTAGCTGATGACAACTTGGGTACAGTAATGTCCAGGGAGGGTTCACCGCATACCAAGGTTGCCTCTCTCTTCTTGTATTTGTGGATGAGTATTTCTCATAAGTTGAGGGTAGCTTGATTTACCTTTGCATCCGTTTTGTAGGTCCGGGTATCCGGAGCGCACGGGTGCGTAGATATCATAATTGCTCCCTGATCTGAGGCTAGTAAAAGTACTTGCTCTCGATCGTTGTAGGGAGACTTTTGGGACCTGTCATGTCCGTTTGCCGCAGAGGGCTGGACGCGGGAGGTTCTGTGCAACTTTCTATCAGGGGCCCATGTAACAGTTAACGGTACCAGCTGATGGTCAGTAGATAGGAGAGTTGACTAGGCTTGTTGAGCCCGCACTGCCCTAGACTTCTTCGACTTAGCACCCGAAGGTACGTAGTAGGAAGAGTCCAAGTTGGAAGCTTCAACATCCTCAATGGACCGCATGGACTCTGGTCTGCATGAGAGATGGTCAAAAACGGAGCTTTTGACAGGGCCGCATGGGGCATCCTGCTTGCTGTGAGGATAGGCTGTCGCATAGGAACTTTATCTGCGGGTAGGATTGGCTGCCGCATAGGAAGTCTGTTTGCGGCCAAGATTGGCAGCCGTATAGGCAGTCTACTTACGGCCAAGATTGGCTGCCGCGTAGGCAGTCTGCTTGCGGCCAGGATTGGCTACCGCATAGGCAATCTGCTTGCGGCCACCTTCCTTATGCGGCATCTTATTAGACCGCATGAGTTATCCTTGTGCCTTCAAAAGTCCCGCATCGCAGTACTTTTTTCTGCCAGATTTGAGGACAGTAAGGTCCTATGTGGTTTGAAGTGAGGATGCATGGAAGCTTTGGCCATCATCTTGAGTGGCGAGAGGAGCTTCTTCCAGAGCCTGGCGAGGGGCAGTGGCCTTGGGCCTCCATGTCCTGCGAGCTCTTTTCAGGTTGGCTCGCTTCTGTGTTGGACTGGTGCTCCCATTGGAGAGCATTTCCTCGAATGCTTATTGATCGAAGCGAACAACAAGCATCTGCTGCGTAGAGCCGAGCTTGGACGTATCGGATTGCGTCACCGATTTCTCATCAGTGGAGAAAGAATTTCCTAGTACAGTCGCCATTGTGTTTGTCATTGATTATCAACACAAGAACTACAGAGGAACTATATATTGATTGCAAACTTTGAAAGTACAACAGAGAGCCTAGAAAGAAATCCTAGGAAATAATCTAAGTACAATTTTTTTTATTCTGGGAGGTGACGGTGGAGGCTCGAGAGAAGTGTAGGAACTCCGCCTCACTCCTTGGACTATCAGACACAGTCTTTGCTCTTAAGAAAATTTCTAGCCTTTTGTATGTTATAGTGATGGATATTTTGAGCCATAGAGATGGCCATGTGGACACGTGACTGTAACAGCACACGAACACTTGCTCTTTGGCTTCCAGCTGGTGATTTATTGAGATTTTTTTGCAGCAAATATGGGTGGTTGGGACTTGGTCAACTTGCCACGTGTTCTTTTGCAGAATAGAATCAATCTATTTAGGTCATTTTGGGCCGCATAGGTCTTTTAGTGCTCGGCCATGGTGGGCCGCATAAGACTCATGCGGCTCAGGTCGCAGTCTCCCTTTGCCACGTGTCCCTCCAGTAGTGCCATAAGTCCGCATGCAGCTTGGAGACTTTTGAGCTGCATAGATCCTACATTCTGGGCCGTATAAGGCTCATGCAACTCAGGTCGCAGTCACTCATAGCCGCATGAAGTTTGGAGACATTTTCGGCCGTATAGATTCAGCCGTATGAGGCTCAGGAGGCTCAGGTCGCAATCCTCCTGGCCGTATGACATGCGTGGGCCCTAATTTCAGGCACGTGGGCCCTATGTCTGGTGATATGATATTTTTTTTGTCTTTTTTGAAAGGTCACGTCTTATCTTCTTTTTGTCAAGATGTGTCAGAGTTGTCACTTTTGAAAAAATTGTCAGCTTTATCAGAGTTTGTCAGCTTCGTCAGAGGAGCTTCTACGGCTGATCAGCTTGGCCGCATACGTACCTCTTCCTTCTGCGACCCAAATCAGTTTGGCCGCTTTTTAATATAATCAGAGACAGTGAAGATGGGCGCAGGGGCATGCCAAGGCTGTCATGCGGCTCTTCCTTATGCGAACCAACTTTGGCCCAAAGTACTCATGCGGTTAGCTTTGTAAATGTGATCCGCATGAACCCCATATTTTCCATGCTTCTACATATATGATGTACCTTCTGAAACATTTTGAACATCATTAATGAAAAAAAAATTGTGGTTCCATTACTTGTTGCATATCCTGTTAAAGATATAAGTAATAGAATAGGAAATACGTTCAGATGAACTGGATGTGACATATTTCTTTATAGAAAATAATAATATTCATTATATCTGCTCAGAGGTAATACGGACATGGCAGAATATAATTCTTAAAATATCATTATTCTTAAAAGATGATATTATCAGAGGTAATATGGACGTGACGAGTCATTTGATATGGAAAATAGAATTCAGAGGTAATGTGGACGTGAACTCATTTTTCTATTGATGATCTTAAAGTCAGCTGGGACTTAAAGACAGGATATCATGTCTAAAAATACGATTTCTATGATAATATGAATTTATCTTTTGAGTCGACTAGACATAAAGATAAAATATCTTTTAAAACAGCTGGATTTTAAAAGACAGAATTGGTGATTCGGATAGACTCCACTGGGATTTTGAGTATTTATTATCTGTGGCTTTATTTATGAGAAAGTAAATAAATGATAATAAATATAGGTCTATTCGCGAAATGAAAAGAGACGAAAAGATTTGATGAATGAGTAGTCATGCCTTTTCGAGGAAAGATCGTTTCGTTTCTCGAGACAGACAATAAATGAAGAGCTATTCACGAGATGAATAGAGATGAATGAACGGACATGCCATTTCGAGGAAAGGTCGTTTCAGTTTTCGAGACAAACTATTTGGCATTTCTGTCTATAAATAGTGCGAAACCTTTTTGAGGATGTTGTCAACACTTATTCCTTTATTGCAAATATCGTCCGAAGATGTGTCCAAGGAGGCTGAGGTCGTCCCGAAGATCGAAGCCGCTATCGATACTCATTCCAACGAGCCTCCGCCGCCCATTCAGAAAGAGGCGGATGAAAGCTCAACTGTTCCTAGGCCACAACAAGACATCCTTACTAGACTCGTAGAACCTGTAAGCACTGCCGAGGAAGAAACTCTGAGGAAAGATGCATGTGAATTGTTGGTGTCGTCCGACAATAATGTATTCGAACTTCTTGTAAAATATGTCTCTGATCAAGAGGGCTCTGGTTCTCGTTGATTTTACGTATTTCCTTCTGTCTGAGTTATACGATAAAAGGAATTTTATTTACATTCTGGTTTTTGTTCTGATGTATTTTTATACAGAGTATTTCTTGAGAAATTTGCCATTGATAGGCATCATGGCGACTCGACCATCCATACCAGTCAGTTGATATGTTTCGTTCGAGAAAACTTTGCATAGGACGTAGGGACCTTCCCACTTTGCTTTGAACTTACCGTTACTCATGTACGTCATAGTCATAGGACGTCTGACGGTTAGAACTAGTTCTCATTTTTGAAATGCCCGTAATTTAATTTTACGGTTAAAAGCTTTCGATATACGGGCTTGGTATAACTTAATATGTTGTTGAGCTAGGAGCCGTTTCTCGTCCAATGCTTCAAGCTCCTGAAGTCGAAGACGATCATTGTTTTCTGTTGTGAGTTCATTGGCAATTGCAATCCTCAAAGAGGGGATTTAAATTTCTAATGGTAGCACAGCTTCGTATCCATACACTACGGAGAAAGGTGTACAACCGGTTGGAGTACGTATAGTAGTACGATAAGCCCATAGACATTCTCCAAGCTTTTCACTCCAGTTTCTTTTATTGGTAGAAACAAATTTCTTAAGAAGCTTGATGATAGTTTTGTTGAATGCTTCAGCCAAACCGTTCGCTGCAGGAGTGTAGGCTGCGGAAGCAACATTGTTAATTCTGTTATCATCACAAAACCGAGTAATTTTTTGATGGATGAATTGTGGTCCATTATCATGAATGATTCATCGAGGAATGCAAAATCTATATATCACATGATGTTTGATGAATTTTATGATGCTGTTGGTCTTGACTTCAGGTAAAAGTATGGCTTTCGCCCATTTTGAGAAGTAATCGGTTATAGCTAGTATAAACCGATGTCCTCTAGATGACGGTAGATTAAAAGGACCAATAACATCAATATCCCAAGCTTCAAAGGGCCATGATGCGACAGTCGGATGAAGGAACTCTGATGGTTAATGGATGAAGTCTGCATGAATTTGACAGGCTTGACATTTCCTTGCATATTCAATGGCATCTGATACCATAGTGGGCCAGTAGTAGCCCATACGCCGGATACGATCTTGTAACTTAGGACCAGGCTGATGTGCACCACAAACCCCATCGTGGGCTTTCCGTAGTATTTGTTTTACTTTATCTCCAGCAAGACAACGTAAAAGTAGACCATTAAATGTTCTTCGATAAAGAGTCTTAGAAGTATGATTATAATAAAATCGAAGTGATCGCCTACGGATTGTTATTGCTTCTGTAGAATCTTTAGGTAAAATATTATGTACCACGAAATCGATAAAAGGAGCTCTCCAATCTTCACTAATGACATTGATTTCAGTTGAATTGATGAACTCAATATTTGAGTTATTCTCAATGCAAAATAACTCTCTATTAGTGACGACAATTATATGTTGCCTTTTCACTGGGATTGCTAATACGGCTGCCAGATTTGCCAACACATCAGCCTCTATTTTGCATGCCTGACGTACATGTTCAATAAATAAACCCTTGAATGATGTAGCCAGTCTAACTGCTGCTTCATGATATAGGACAAGATCCTAGAGTCAAACTTTATACCTGCCTCTAACCTGATTGACAATCAGTTTAGAATCTCCATATACTTTAAGATTCAATATCTAATTGTTTAGCCAATTAGAGACCAATGAGCAGAGCATTGTATTCAGCCGCATTATTAGAACATGACTCGTCTAAAGAATAAGCTCTTTGAATAGCTAATCCTTCTGGTGAGACGAGGACGATTCCAACTCCAGCGATAATGGCACCTTTTGGCCATATTCTGGATGCACCGTCAAAGAATAGATGCTAGGTAAGAATTTCTTCTGAAATCATGTTGGATTCCAAAGTTTCATCTGGAATATCGTCATAGAGTTTAGATATTTCAGGAATTGGATGAGCTATCAGGAAGTCAGCAAGAGCTTGACCCTTAACAGACTTTCGAGGAACATAAACCATAGCATATTGTGCTAATAATATAGCCCATGTAGCAAGCGTGGAATTGAGTGTACTGGGCTTCTTCATCAAGACCCGGAGAGGATTAACTCTAGAAATAACATGAATAGTTTGGCCGGTGATATAATGTCTTGTTACAGCAAACACCAAAGCTAGACTTTTTTTTCACTGGAGTGTATCGATGTTCAGCTCCGATCATTTTACAGCTAAGATAATAGATAGCTTGTTCACGACCTTCTTTACTCTTCTGAGCGAATGAATCACCTAATGGATGGTTCATTACTCGAACGTACATCAGGAAAGGTATTCCTGAGACTGGAGGCACTGGAACTGGAGGGTTCACCAAGTACAGCTTTTTGTCTTCAAATGCTTGCTGACATTCTTCAGTCCAAATAAAAGACACACCATTTTTCATAAGTTGAATGAACGGTCTACAGTATCCAGAGAGATTTGAGATGAATCTTCTGATATATGCAAGCCGTTCCTCGAATCCTCGTAGCTTTTTTAGGTTGTGTGGAGGACGAATCTCTTGAATGGCTTTAATTTTCTCAAGGTCAACGTGTATACCTTTAGAGGTAATAACGAATCCAAGAAATTTGCCACTAGAGACTCCCAGGAATGAATTGGTGGGATTCATCTTGAGTTGATGTTGGCGCATTAGATCGAATATAGTTCTCAAGTCTTGAATGTGGTCTTCCTTTAGAGGACTTTTGACAGTAATATCGTCTACATAGCATTTAACTGTCTTTCATAAATGATCACGGAAGATAGTACTCATAGCCCGCTGAGAAGTTGCACCAGCATTTTTAAGACCAAACAGCATGACAGTGTAATAATAGACTCCAAGTGGAGTGCAAAAAGATGTATATTTCTCATCTTCTGGATGCATCTTGATTTGTTTATATCCTGAGAATCCATCCATAAAAGACATTCATTCAAATCTGCAAGTATTGTCGATCATGACATCAGTGATCGAAAAAAGAAATTCGTCCTTGGAACAAGCTTCATTAAGGTCTCTAAAGTCACTGCAGACTCGGACCTTCCCTGTTTTCTTCAAAACTGGGACAACATTAGCAATCCAGTCCGGATGTTGTTCTTTACTGATGAAACCACAGGCGATAAGCTTTTTGACTTTGGCTTCTATGGCGTCCATTATATCAGGTCGAAATTGACGTTGTTATTGCTTGAATGGCTTTGTATTCTGCATAATGTTGAGCTTATGGGTAGCAATCTGGTGATCTAATCCTGGTATGTCTTCATAGCTCCAAGCGAATACATCAATGTGTTCCCTAATAAGTTGGATAAGTTCTTGTTTATCCGCTTCAGGGAGGTTTTTGCTGACGATTATTAGTTTTGGGGAGGTTTCATCTCCAACGTCGACTTGAACCAACTGATCTTCAGTAGGTGGTTCACATTGCTCGAAGTGAAGCTCCCATTGAGTATCGATCCTTCGTGCCCAAGGATCAGATTCAGAGGCTTCGGCAAAGTTTTTATCATCTTCCGAGAACTTGGCAGTTACCATATTGGAAGATAGAGTGACTCGATGTACGTGCCCTACACTGGTATCTGAATCCCATGAAACCGAATCAAAAGAGTCAGATCATTCTTCTTTATCGGATTCAGAGGATTCTGGAGTCGAAATTGGCGAGGTATAACCCAATCCCCGCTTCTTTTTGCTGTAATATTATTATGACTTTTCTTTTGGAGCATGAATACGAATAGGACTTCTCCTTCCTTTACCATCATTGAGATCAGCTTTAAAATTATAGCACATCTTTTGAATGATATCTTTTGATTGTTGACTATAACGATGTAGTTGATGTCTTTCATTATCCTGATTTTCTTCTTCACTATCGGACATGATCTTCTATTCTGTTCCTTTACTAAAAAGTATAGTAAGTTCATCTTTCTTCCTGGAAGAAACTAAGAAGATGGATTCCTGCATTGGTTCGAGCAATACTTCGCCTTGGAAAGGTTGAACTGCTCCTATGGTAAGTGGTTCGAAGTTATCTATCATTTTGAAATAACATTGAGTATAATAAAAAATATCAGTATACTGTAAAGGAGAGGAAAGAGGGATAGTTAATGCCTGAGAAGAAGTGGGACGAGTAGTACGTCCTTTTACGGGAATTATGAGAACAAATTTTTAAGTATTTTTCTGATCTTCCTCACTATCCATCGCTAATACAACCTTCATGAACTCTTCTTTGTACATTCGAGAATCAGTACAGTATGCTTCAATGCCCTGAAAGGATTTAAGTCAGCTACTTTCTTCTGGACTTCTCCATTGACGTCTATATATTTGAAGCATTGGTGTAGAGTAGATGGTACAATGTTATGCTCATGTAGAAAGGGTCTTCCCAGTAAGGCATTATAAAAGCCATGATTATCGATCATATAGAAAGTAACCTTTGTACGAAGATTGCCTATTTAAACTTTCAGGCAGATCTTTCCCAAAGGTTCACTTCTTCCAGAATTAAATCCCAAGATTGTCCTGATGGTTGTTGAAAGATTATGTACGGGAATCTTTAATGCATCTAGTAAAGTCTTTGGCATGATGTTGAACGCAGACCCATGGTCGATCAAGATGCGATCAACCTTCATAGTATCGACATATCCTGTAAAGTAGAGAGATCGATCATGACGATTATCTTCCAATAACATATCACCTAGTGTAAAGGTGATGTTGGGCATCAGCTCCATCACACTATGATAATGAAAGCAAGTTACTGGTTCCCCTTCTGACTTCTTGAGGAGTGCTAGACAAGTATCAGCTTGCATCAAGGCTTCACTCAATGTCTCTCGATTTTCTTTTGAGAGATGCAGTAACTCAAAAATTGATAACCTTGCTGGGGTATTAGCCAGTTGAGCCAGTATATCAAAGTTATATGGCTTCTTAAGTCCTAAAACAGGAGTCTTCTTTAATACTTTATCAAAGCGGACAGGCTGCTTTCCTTTGTCAGATGTCATTGGTTTGGGAGGAGTTGGTTCCACTAAAGGTGATGAAATCGATAGAACATTGACAATAGGAGAAGTTGATGCTGGAGGAGCCTCTGGAGCTAGAGCAGGGTTCTCCTGGCCTTCTGAATAGTCTCTCAGGTAAATTCTTCCATTCTTGGTATCAGTTAAGGCCTCTTCTTCGGATACAGGTTCGAAGGACACCATATTATAACTTTTTGTCTAGATCTTACTTCTGGAAGGTTTCTTTTGACAAGATAAAGAGTTCGTCCAGTAACCCAAACCAACCCGAGATTGGTTATGTGAAAGGTATAGAGAAGGAGGAACAGGCGATCCTTTTTCCATAATTTAAGCCAGGAGCCTTTTGTAGATCATATCCCATCTTTGTCATTAGTTCACGTGACCGTGGACTATATAGATTGAAAGCTGGTTGATATTTGGCTTCTGACTCTGACAGTGTTGTCTCATAAGGGTAGAAAGAAGAAGGATCTACAGCAGAAGTGAAAGTGGTAGTTAATGTTGGAGGACAATGTTCACCCAACGAAGTCATATAACATAACTTATATTTGGTTGCTTTCTTAGACTTTATAGTAGGTGCTTCAAAA
This sequence comes from Iris pallida, assembly GCA_029216955.1. Taxonomy (NCBI): domain Eukaryota; kingdom Viridiplantae; phylum Streptophyta; class Magnoliopsida; order Asparagales; family Iridaceae; genus Iris; species Iris pallida. The sequence goes on from JANAVB010030220.1 coordinate 10,342,475, forward strand.
TCAGCCACTAAATCAGGATAAATCCACATGATTTCCCCTATATCAGTAGACAGAGGAACATGACCTTCAGTTCGTGCAGGTGGAAGATTAACAATCTTCAAAGTAGTTCCCGGGATGGGAATGACGCCGTCCTGCACAAGTTGAGCAAGAAAATCGCCAAACTGTAAAGAGATGACGTTAGCAATTACAGTCTTTTCATCTTGTTGTAGAGTAATTACACCAGAATTAACTATCTTCTAGATCATTCCTTTAAGCACATATCATGCTCGAGTCGGATGTCTGATAAATCTGTGGTAAATATAATATTTCGGTTGGTCAATTTTACCGACTTCATCTGGCCGTTTTGCCTCTGGCAGATGAAGTTTATTGCTCTTAATCAGACAATCAAAGACACTCATGACATAATCTTCATCAAAAGAATATCCTTCTTTCGGACGTGGTGCCCTCTGTGGTGGTGCTATTGGAGTAGGTATTGGTTGACCTATGTTCACAGCTAGAGTTTCTTTACCTTTGACATTGATAGCCAAAGTCTCTTTACTCTTGCAATTGTTCTGACGTCCACCATTATTTGGTGTAGCATGTTCATCTTTGTCATGATTAGGCATCTGAATACCTAATTGTTTAAACTTGTCAGCACATTCTTCTGCTGCTTTAACATTCACTATGAATGAAGGCCAATCCTGGAACTGTGTCGATCCGGTCCACATGCCGATTATAGGCAACACGTTTGACTTGGAAGTGTCTATAGTCAAAGCATCTGGAGTTCCAAGAGTCATTTTGAGTGCCTCACGGTAGAATCGTCCAATGAGCCGTGCAGTTATTTTATTGTGTCGTTGTTTAATTTTCATGAGGGTAGACATAGTCATGTCTTTTGTCCCCTCATAAAATCGTTCCAGGAACATTTGTTTGAATCTAGAGAAAAAGGTTATACAAACATCTGGCAAACTACGGTACCAGTAGTAAGCTGCACCTGCAAAACATCCGACGAACACCCTAGTGAGTAGAGCGTTATTTGGCTAGAGTTGATCAGTCATTACCTCAAAGTGATTGAGGTACTGACTTGGAGATGTGCTGCCATCAAACAACATAATAGTATGGGGTTTGTATTTGGGAAAAAGTTGGACTTCCATCCATTCTATGAGATAAGGCTGCTTGATCCAAAGCTTCTACAAGCCGTCTTTCTGTTTGAAAGCCTCAAATTGAGTACGTAAAAGTTTTACGGCCTTATTGGTATCTCCCGATGATTGTGGAGCAGTAGATTGATTTGACATGTTAGGAGGGGTACTTCATGATAAGTACCACCCCCAGCACCAGATTGACTTATAATAGCCTGTACAGGTATGGAAGCAGTATGAGGAGACTTTACCCCCAGACCAATATTGATAGGACCTGGTGTTGTTATAGGTTCTTGGATCGAAATTAGATTCGCGACCGGTGGAACCATATGTTGTGTCATAATTACTGCATGCATGCCTATCATCATCTCAACCATGCTCTTCAAACTAGCCTCCAAAGCAACAATTCTCTGCTTTTGACTCTTAGAACTAGAAGTATCTTGATCTTCCATGATGACATAAACAGTCACTTCTCTAGCCAATAAAGACGAGCTAGTGGAAAAGATGGTCATTTCAGAACTTTTACTATCAGCATCAAAGTCATATAAGGAACCACCCCCAGAATAAGAGTTAGTGATATTAGAATCAGGAAGATTCTTTTGATCAATTGTTTCTTGGTCGAAAGGAAGTTCCCTTTGACCGATTGTGTCTTGGTTGGAAGGAAGAATCCTTTGACCGATTGTGTCTTAGTCGAAAGGAAAAATCCTTTAACCGATTGCGTCTCAGCTTCTTGATCTAGTATATTGGTATACTCCTTCGCCGGATTCATGAATCAATCTAAGTATTGTTGACTGGGATTGCGGGCTGCATTACGCCTCGGGCATTTTCTACCCCAGTGCTTTGAGACGTCATATTGACAGAGACATACAACAAATCATCTTCATCTCTTATCATCGATTGAGGAACCTGAAAGTAATTCAGACGGTCGAAGGTAGACCGTTTAGCTTATTGACAGCAGCATTTGATAACTACCTCATGGTAATGATTACAACGATTTTCTTGGCAATGCATTGGATGAGATGGATTTGGGATCTTCCGTTTCTGTTTAAGAACTTCACGGAGATCGGTTACAACATCAGGATGAGAAGATGTCAAAGGAACATATTCTTTAATGATATTAGAAACATGATTCCTATTCTTGAGATATCCCATTCCTTGAGTGTACAATAAAGTACTGAGTTGGTTAGCATAGGTAAAGGTGTTCTTGACTTCAGAAGCCTCATTCTGGCACAAGTTAGCCATTGACGTAGTCTTTCTGCATTTTTCTGAAGTAGGTGATAACTGGCACCTGTTGAGATAGGTGTGCAAGTCAGATAGATCTGCTACTTGTGTATCTGTCTGAGATACTAGTAGTTTACCCTGCTTGGATCTTGAGATGAGCAGGATAGGAAGATCTGTTGTTGTATTTTTGAGATTTGGTAGAATTCCTTTTTGTGTTGTGCAACCTGTTCTCATGTGCTTGCTCTGGCGTAACTAAGTGACCGAAATCTCAGTTTGAACAGAATTCACTTTCTTAGAACAGATTTGATTTTCTCTGTTCAGAGGAGTAGAGTTTATGCCCAAAAGAGTTTTTACGCTGAATGGCGCATGGGCGCCACCAGAGATCCTTTCTACCGAGTCAAGGACTGGAGAAAATGAGGGAGTAGCCAAAAGACATTTTCCTTTATTTTGTGATTGAAAGGCCATTGGCGCAGGTTACGCAAGTTGAGGAAAGCCAAAGGATGCTTCTCTTTATTCCGTTTAATACCCTCACTAGACAGGTTCTTCCCCGAGTTCAAAATTGGAGAAGATGAGGGAGTAGCCAAAAGGTGTTTCCTTTTGTAAAAAGCCGAATAAGCAGTAGGTGCAGGTTGCGTAGGAATTCTGGTTGACCGAGAAGCATTCTGCACAGGTTGCGTAGAAGCCATGGTTGGCCGAGAGACAGACTGCACAAGTTGCGCAGGAGCTATGGTTGGCCGAGAGATAGACTGCACAAGTTGCGCAGGAGCCATGGTTGGCCGAGCGACAGATTGTACAACTTACGTAAGAGCCATGGTTGGTTGAGAGACAGATTGCATAAGTTGCACAGGACCATGGTTGGCCGAGAGACAGATTGCACAAGTTACACAGGAGCCATGGTTGGCCGAGAAGACTTGGGAGTCCACGCAGTGCTCCATTTGCTCTTAGCAGCAACAGCAGTACGCTTGGTACCCCCAGCACTGATTATTACCTCGTAAGCGGTTTGGTTCATTTGAACGACCAAAGTCTTCTGCGTCTTGCCGATCGATGCGATATTACATTGAGTTGTCACTTTCTCGTCAGAGGAGAAAGTCGTCCCAAGCAGAGTTGTTATTTTGTTTGCAAAAACAAAAGTTTGATTTCTATAAACTAAGAAAGAGTACAAAAGTATAATTGATTTTTGCGAAAGTACAGCTATGGGAATCTGATCAGAAGATGATCACTTTGTCCCTTGGACGAAGTGATATCGAAGACACAAGCCTCCGGAGGATGCAACAACTCTTTAGTAGGATGTTATGATCATTCTTGATTATTTAGGACTGATTTAAAACTCTATTGATAGAGCTCTTGAAATAACTGTTTACCAGGTATTCTGGGTTGCGCACGCCTCATGTTGTGCGGCCCTATTCACTTGCACGAGCGGTTGCACCAACTGCTGTGGACGCATGGCATCATTTTAGTGAGATGCGCGTGGTCGTAGGCAATGTAGTGGACACGTTCTATGAAGTTAGTGGCATGCAAGCCACGCCACCCTGCTCTGGACATCAATTTGATCACATTGTGCGAGCTTCATCAGGTTGTACGAGGGCACAATGTAGCAACTTGCGCGAGCGATTGCACTAACTATTGTGGATGCGTAGCATCATTTGAGTGAGATACGCATGGTCATGAGCAATGTAGTGTACACATTCAACGAAATTAGTGACATGCGCGCCACGTCACCCTGCTCTGGATATCAATTCGATCACATTGTGCGAGCTTCATCATGTTGCGCGAGGGCGCAATGTTGCAACTTGCGCCTAAGTAGAACCTCGCGCACCTTGACACATTGCGCAAACTGCTAGCTGTCGTAAAATCTGACCAAATCTCTTCGAACGCCGTATTACGCGGGATTTGAACAGATTTTCCTTGATATTCGTGTTTGTCAGCGGTCAGGAAATTATGATGCTAGTACAGTTTTTTGAGGAGACTGCCACGTGGCACTCGCGCAACCTACCTTATGTGCAACCTACCCCTCGTGCAAGTTGATAACTATGGCGTAATCTGATATCTAGCTCCCAAAATAACAACATAACTTGATTTTTATCTTCTACAATATCTTCCTATCTCTCTTAGGCTTAGTTAATTAGATACAAGCAACCTAATTATCTTTAATTACTAAATAATCAAAGACAAGCGCTGAAGATTTAATCTAGCAATTTCTTAGAGAACAAAGAGATCGATAAACCAAAATAACACAAGCATAAGCGGTTGTATTTAATTCTATCAAATATTTTTCTCCTAAGATCTAATAAAATAAAACAGTTCATTAAATCTTGGTTGCTTCACAAATTAGAAACATCTAACAATTACGGAATTGATATCTAATTTAGCGGTCGATCGAAATTAATAATAAACTAGTAGGCCTCCTAGTAATTAAATAAAATGATCATGAAAGTTGGCATAGAAAAATATTCAATATTCAAAGTATAAATCAAACATATAAAAACAATTTAGATCTCACAAGTTTATTGATAACAAGACTTCCATTTCCTTTGACCAACAAGACTTTTAGCCGCACATGTTCATTCAAAACTTTAAAAGAAAAGTTGGAGAAGTAGAAGAAGAGTTATGTGTTGTGGTTCTCTTCCCCCATAATTTCTATCCCTTTTATACACCCTAAATTAGTTGTTTGAAACCCGCAATATCTTCCCACAAATCCTCTAAAAGTTACTTCTCAAACAAAATAAGGTAAGTCATAAAACAAGTAGAAAAATAGTTATTTTGGTTCCTATTTTTGTTCACAGCATCATTGACCCAACTTCAAGCTTGATTTCTTCCATGATGCAGCCTGAATCTTGAAAAACTCAAAATATGAAAGTTGTAGCCCTTTGTATTAGCTTTCCAATTCTTTTTGAATCACCTCAATTGCTTTTTGTAGGAAAAAGTTAGGCCTATTTTGGTAAAAGGTGTCAAAATTGTCCAAAATTATAATTTAGCTCCATTTTGCACTTAGTGTCTCCAATTGCATCCTAAAGCAAAATATAAATATAATGAGTACCTTTAATCATAAAATGAGCATAAAATGGTAGAAATTAAAGGATAAAAATTTAATATTTTATGTTCTTATCACTCGACGACTTTAAATTTTACTAGTCGTGACTAAATTTCATTTCCACCTTGTGCCTACTTAATTCTTGAACATTGTTAATTGTGCTATTTTTAATTCTCTGTATTCAATTACCATAATCGTGCTAACTCATTTCAAATCATTGTATATGATTATCATGCCTAGTCGTAACTAAATCTCACTTTTCCTTCATGCCGAACCAATTCTTATGATTATTTCTCTATGCTCGATTATTTAGTTGTGATAATTCATTTCAAATTCTTAGTTATAACTAAAGTTCTTTTCCATTCCGTACCAAACTTTTGATCATTATTAACCATGTATTTTCAAATATCTATATTAGGTTATTTTAGTCGTGCCAAATAGGTTCTTACTCAAATATTGATTCTATTTCCGATCGTGTCTAACTGACTTTGATCTTCGTGCCATTTCTATATTCTTAATTGTGCCTAATCGTGCTATTTGAAATTTAGAAGACAAAAATTTTCTAACGTGGGTAGATATGTAATCCTCTATTTTTTATTTACCTAATTTCTTTATTTTCCCCAATTTCTAATTCTTGGGTTTTATTTTCTAGATATTATTGGAGAGTTATTTTGATAAATATTGAAAAGGGAATGATATTTTAGTAATTTTTGGATTAGAAGTTGGTTAATTAGGAACTCATGAAGAGTAGTGGCAAATCTGCAATTATTTAGAAGAGGAGTGGTTTAGTCATATTTGAGAGTGGAGTGACAATATTATAAATACCAATATACGATATTTAGTTTTGGTAATATCTTATTAGCCTTCAGCCCTAAGGATTAGAGTGAAAACTTTCTAGAATGGATTAGTTAGACATGTTTAATTAAGATGTGCTCTTAGTTAATTAGCATGTGCTCTTTAGTTAGTTATAACTAACTAATTCTGGAATATTCTTAGCCCATGTGATTCTTGGGCCTATGGCTTGTGACCAAGCCTATAAATAAGACTAATCCCATTAGTGCTAATCAATCCCAAATTATTTATTGCCAAACCCTACCCATCTTCTTCGTATCTGGCTATGTCGGCATTTCCACGTCCATTTTATTAGTTCCCTATACTATTACAAGTACATCATCTTCCTTCCGTCCCCAGGTCTGACCCCAAGGATATGGACACACCATCATTCCAATACAAAATTTCTAAAACCTAGTTCTTGTGTCCTGTTGTGTCCTCGACATATGACACGTCGCTAATTTTATATCAGAAAACCCTAACCTGAGATTCTGTCCATCGCCATGTTCGTCGCACCTCCGTCCAGCTGAGCCTCCTCCGGCGAGTAGTGCCTCCTTCCCGAAGATCGCCACCTCCTCCAGTGCTCCGGCCATCACCACCCCCTCAGCCCTGTCTTCTCTCGTTGGATCAGCGTTGACACAGTGGTGTCCTCCTGTCCAGCTATGGTTACAGCCAACCTAGATCCAACCGAGAACCCTCGACGACCTAGAGCCTCGAGTTCACCGCCTTTTCGCCGCCTTCGACAGGTTCATCGGCCTTGACTGGCGAGCTCCATCCTTGAGTGTTGAGCCATTCTCGAGCAGTGTTCCATGCCAGTCCTAGAGCAGCGTGCCATGCTAGTCCTCAAGCACCGTGCCATGCCAGTCCTCAAATAACGTGCCACTGACCTGCCTCTTTCTCCATCGCCTCGTCATCTCCTTCGTCCCCGGCAGGCGATCCCCACTGTGGTGACCAGATCCGCACCACAACCACCAGATCCGTAACCGTCGGGCCCAACGACAGCTTTTTCTCTAACTGAGTCCATAGATCCACCGCCTCCCTGTGTCGTGCCTCTCTCCTTCCCCGTGGATCCTCAAACCACAACATCTATGGCCCTCTACTTGTCGCCATTTAAAGTCACAGCTGCACGTTGTTCCAGGGCCACCTTTATTCATCGAGCACTTCGACTAGCCGCTGTAGTGCCCCGTCCCGCTCAGTCAATCGGAGGAATCGAAACGCTGATGTCGTTCGGACTTAGCCATGCAACGGCTTGCTCGAAGACTCAATCAGGTGGACGGCTTTGGTGAACTTGCCTCAGCTTAGCCTTCATACAAATAAAACGAAAGTTTTCAAATGTACAAGTAGGCTTGATAACAAAAGAGATGCATCTACATATCTACGGGAATAATCCCAACTTGGGTCGAATTGTGTTAGAACATGAAAAAAGGTCCCACGGTCGGCTTAGAAGTATTGCTCAGCGTGCTTTCAAAATGATACTCGATCCTTCATCCCGTGGCTTAGGAGAAGGAATTTGGTCTAAGTTGCTAAGTTGCCACAATGCTGAAATTAGCCTAAGTCATAGGTATCGCCCGCTTAAATGCTTGATAAAGCATGCTCAGTCCCGTCGTCTAGGGCTTGACATTGCCTTGCTCATCCCACGGGTTAAGTTACAGTGCATGTTGCAGAGCACGACTTATGGCATAAGTCTAGGCACCTAAAGAACTTGGTTGTTCAAGTCGAACGCGTGTATGGCACGTTCTCTTGATGCAAGGGTTGGCATAGCCTCTGCCCGTCAAGTCGTTGCACGAATAATTTAGACAAGAGTTTGGCTGGGCTATCAAAGTCATAGCAAGCACTGTCCCATATTGTTTGTAGTTGTCAATTCACATAGCCCCACGATCTCAAGGCTCGTCATATAAAATATGTGACTTGAGCGATAGTGTCGCCTTGAGAATAAGGTCTATCTAAGGCACGAGCCACGGTTGGTTAGGAAAAAGCATGCCACGAACGAAAGAACACATTATGTTCAAGTTAATATGGAAGACTACTTTGTAGTCGTTCCCTGGATTTCAAACGATAGAAGTTCACGCGACTAGTTGCCGCCGAGATCGGTCCTGCTACTTGGGAGTTTTGATAAGAAAATTTACGAGATCGGTCCCGCTACTTGGGAGTCTCGATAAGGAAGTTCACGAGATCGATCCTGCTACTTGGAAGTCTTGATAGAAAGTTGGAAAGCATAGTCATGATTAGGGAATGACTTGGTAGATCGAGTTGAGTCTTGTATGGTCATTGGACAAGTTGCACGCAAGGAAAAATTCATCGAACGATCCCGGGGCACAGGATTCGTGTCAACCTAGGAGAAATTGCCGACATTGTACGACCTTCATCGATGGTACAACTCGATTGAAGTGAACCGTTATAGTATAGGCTACATATTCGGTGGGAGCTTGTACCTCGCACGTGAATGGTCACTGTATGCAAAGATCAGTATAACTTGACATTGCTAGTGACCACTCATATAGATGTATCATCATAAGAGCGGGTATCCTTGTGTAAGCCTTTGGATTGCGTCGAGTACTAACAAGTTACAGTTGGGTTAACAAGGTATAATTATAGCAAGCGCTAACCTTGAATCGGCGTAGGCTAGGTGTGCACGGTAGCAACACCATTCTCGAGCCTAAGATTTGGCTATAGCAAGGACACGTGATTCGGCATGAATGTGGAATCGTCATCGAGTCGTCTCGAGTTAAGTCAGCAAGGGACGTAAGGCAAGTTGGTTAAGTCTGGTTGATCCTTGGGAGGCACGGCCTCGATCTTAAGGCACGATCAAGTCTATTGGCACGACCAGTACGAGTCGTCCCCTTGACATTATTGGCACAAGAATGGTCTAGAGGCTCATACAATAAGTGAGAGTCTTGGCACGACCGAGTTTGCATAAATTCTACTTGGTGAGGCATTGCCTCGAATATATATTGAAGTCACGAATAGAGTATAACATGCCCTGTCTTTGAGTTGCCAAGTATAGGACAAGGCATCTTTGTTCTAAAACTGACCCTAAGGCAAGACTAAAAAGATAATCAAAAAGGGATTAAGCTGCACAAAGTAAATGAACGAGTCGATTTTGTATGGGTAGGTGAGGAGTCCACTCCACCAGTACAGTTGAGTACTGACACCCACACAGTTTTTATGTGCAGGCACAGGTAGAAGCCCGATGGCACGGAGCTCGCTTGGATGCGTCGAGGCACGGAGTTCCTTGGCGTTTCGAGGCGTGCGGCCGCATGGAGTCAGAACTTATACGGGACATAATGTATGGACACCGCCATTCCGAAGAATCTGCCACTCGTCGCTTGAAGCTTGTATTGAGAAGTGAGAGAGAGCAGAGTGACTTGTAACATGAAAGAAAAGTGAGCTTGAGAGACTTGTAATTTGGCCTCATTTCCACATTGTAATCTTTGTTCAATATCAATAAAAGAGAATTTTGAATAACTTGTGTTTCGCTTTCAAATTTCTGCTGCTGACTATTCAATGTTTCTGCTTGGGACTTCTGTGCGACGACCCCCATCGCTTATCCTGAATCGGTCGTTATGGACCTGCCTTGCGTGAACGCAATCTAGGCTCACACGGCATCACGCTTTAGCGAGGACGATCGTTCCTATGGGAGAGGGGCGTGACAACCGCCATCACACAGAGCTCAGCTCCGCCACGTTAGATCTTCGTCTCCCTCGAGTTCCCTCCATCTGATCGGAATGACTGTGTCGTCGTGACAAGGCTGTACCACCACTACCGAGGTGAGATTCCATTCTTTTCCTCATCATTTTTGTTTTCTCTTCTAGGGTTTATTTGGGAAGTGCAATTGTACTAAGTGAAAGTGTGTGTGAGAGAGAGAATAGAGTGTAGGAAATTTAGGGTTTCTGTGGCTCTGCATGTGCGGGAAGAGAGAGGGTTTGATGTTGTTAGGTTTAGATAAGTGGAAAGGATTTTTGGGCCGGGTAGGGTGTAACTTCCTATTTTCAAAAATTAGGGTAAATTTGTCATTTTTATATTCCTAAATTTTTGTAAATATTTATTTATTATTATTGTATTTTGGGGATTAGTTTAGTCGAGTTGGAGTTTCGTCTTGTTTTGACTTGTGTTAGTGGCCCGGGTTGTTTACACTCTAGTCGGGATCCAAAGATTAGATAGGCATGGCCCACAAACTCATCTCATTAGGCTAGTGCATTTAGACTAAACCCACATGACAAGTTTAGTCATCTAGAGATTAAAAACTTGACCCTTTTGACCCCAAACCTTTGCATACTCCTAGTAAACAAAAGGGAGACATGATGAGGGCAACTTGGACATTTCCTAAACCAATTTAGAGCTCTAATATGGTAGTCTAGCTTCCTATTAAAGCCCCACTTCATCTTCTTCCTCTTTCCATTTTCATTTGAAGCCCTAATTTAGGAGCTTTTTTCCCAAATTGCTCATACACCCAAATTTCCTCCAAATTGAGCCAAATTTGTTTCATTCTCTTCCCCTTGGAGAGGGGAAGCCTCTATTGGTTAGCTAAGAAGGAATAGGAAGGATTTGGAGCCTTAAAGCTTAGTGGAGATATAGATCTAGGAATTTTACATTGGGAATCCATCTTCCTTTTGGTATGAGCTCTCTAAACCCTTCCACTTCATTTCATTAATGTAACTACATTCATTTAGGACCCCATTTATATTATGGTACCATTAGAGAGGAGTTAAGGCTCTCCCCTTCCTATTTGAAGATTTTTTTTCCATTTTATTTTGATACAAATTAGAGAAAATCGAATTTGTGATCACCAAGTGTTCGATACGTGTCCCCAAAGGAACTTTCGTGTCCTTTTTGAGTCAAGATTGGAGTATGTGTCCTAAATAGAATACGTGGGATTGTGTCATGGTATTTTATGATATACATGGTTAGATTTTGGTATATACATGTGTTTCTTTTGTCCAAAATAACCCAAATTTGTCATAATATTCATTCATGATTTTAGTAGCCATAGCAACTTAGAAATGTCATAATTCCTAGCTTAAGACTCCGATTAATCTTTCGTTTTTTTTAAAAGAATCGTATCGAAGTTAGATTTCTAAATATATATATTAATAGGCCAAAATCGTTCTAGAACTTTCTGTAAAACTGTTTGAGTGTCAGCTGTCCGAAAGACGAATGCGTTTTGGTGTTTTCGCGATTCCGGGAGCTTTCGGACACAAAAATGCGATCCGTTTAAAGTTTCAGAAAGCTAATACAAAAGGCTATAACATACTTTAATTCTAGAATTTAGTGAATAGATCTGATAGGTACAGTATTAGTTTTATGTAGAAAACTGACTTTACGACATATGCATTTTGTGTATCCTACGAGCCTATGTAGTATGGATATCAAGTGAATGTAGGGATCATAGGTTGTCAAGAATATGCATGATATAGTACATATATATATATATATATATATATATATATATATATATATATATATATATATATATATATATTATTGTTAGGTAATATGTGTTTCTTAGTATCTTGTAGAGAGGAGTGTAGGTGTTTGATGTTTGTGAGTATTTGTGTTTATGAGTGAGACGGGGAATTAATATAGGTTGAGTGCTAGTGTTTGAGAAGAGGATTTGTGTTTGTGTGTTTATGTTGGTGAGTGTGTTGTTGTGTCTTGGTCTGGATAGTCTGAGATGTATAGTGTGTGTGAGTGAGAGGGGATGATGTATTGGTGAGTTATGTGTCTTATGTGTGTGTTTGTGAGTTGTTTGGTTGTGTTGTGGTTGTTATACTATGAGAATGTGAGTGTAGTGATGCTTTTGAGTGTGCTTCAGAGTGGTGTTAGTTTATAAGTGTGATGTCATAGTGAGATGTGTTGTGTGTGTGTGTGTGTGTATGTGGTCTTGATGGCTAGATATTAGTTAGTGGATGTTAGTTGTGTTAGGTTTTAAAGTTAGAATAGTTGGTTAGAAGTTATATGTTACAGTTGGTTAGTATCTTGTATTAGAGATATAAGTTAGGATATAGAGTGATATCTTGAGATACCATAGTGGTATCTTAGGATATTTTGGGTATTTGCCTATTACCTTTGTAGAAGGAAGAAAATTTCAGCATTATACGCCCAACCCAGAAGTAGCTATGCGCCCAAGTCTGGAAGTAGCTATGCGCCCAAGTCAGAAAGTAGCTATGCGCCTAAGTTAGAAAGTAGCTATGCGCCCAAGTCATAAAGTGGCAGACACCCACAATGCAAACCCTATGCGCCCACATGGCTCCTCCAGAATAGGACGTATAGCACTATTCACACACTATGCGCCCAAGTCAAGACAGCACCACGACTCGGTCAACATCCACGATCATTCGTACACCGAAGCATGCTGCCACGTCAGTCTCCACGAGCAGTCGTGCACCAAAACATACGGCCACGTTGTCACGCCCTAGAACCAGAATACTGGAGAGCGGGGGACAGACACAACCAGCTACGTATATAGATGTGAATCCCACCTCGCAATACGGTCACGATTGTGTAGATGTATGAGGGTTTATCTACAAGCCAACAGTCTCTTATGGTCAAGTACAAGTCTAGTGTCTCAATCTCAAGCAAGCAAGTAATGTAACAAGATGGTAGATCATCAGACATACAAAGTAAGGCGTCCCAAATATTACATATTCAGATGATCATGATGCTAGTCATACAAAATGCGAAGACTAGCAAGAGTTAAGTCATACACGATCAACCCTAGGATTTGTAAATCATGTTACAGCCCTTAGGCAAACAGGAATGTAAATTCAATACGAGCTAACACTTGCTCTGCGGCTAAATGCCTCAAAAAAATAATTTACAATAGAGTGGGAGAGCAAAATAAAACCCACTCATTGTCAGAATTTCATCTAGTATTCACCATCTGGCTGGAAGGCTAGAAAATACTCGAAAGCTACTCCAAAATTTGGCCATACAAAACCAGCTGGGTCAGACCCCAGAAGAGCAAGTGCCACAAGGGAGGCCTCACTTAAGAACTAAAACCAACATATTAGCACATAAAGACATAATTGATAATGAAAGATATGTGTTAAGGAAATAAGGATGATAAATGATAAGATAACTAAGAAACTATTCTGGTAACCTAGTTACAACCCGTAAACCAAATAAGGACCGGGGTTGTAACCCTTCACCTGAACAGAGCTTAGTATTCACTCATTTATCGAGAAGAGTAAAGCATAACAGTAATGTGCTAAAGTATCCTGAACTCGCACTGTCTAGACAAGACTAGACTAGACTCTATCCATCAATCACGGCCAAGCAATAAGTACAGCTTAATACTTTTAACTAACTAGGGTTATCATAAGCCTAATTACTAACGAGATGCAATGAGATGTTCCAACAGCCATATGCCCTGCAGACTTAATCCAGGTTATTCAGTTCCAAGTTGAGAGAGTTGGATTAGGTAACTTGGGGGTGCAACACATGACAATGTGCTAGAATTGTGCCCTACTCTACGGTAGGCTATAAGTCCAATTAAAGCATCCAGATAACGGGACTGCCTATAGCTGGAAAATCTCTTCATGAACTACTTGATCAATCTAATCATTACCCTAGTCAGATCTAGTATGAATCCATGACCGTGGTAATAAGGAATCCATGTCCTAGGCATGATGTAAGACGAGACATGTAGCTTGTACAGGCACAACCAAGAGAATCAACTACGGTGTCAAGACAAGAGTTACTTAGCAAGTCCAGGTGGCTATCGCAACAGCGTTCAAGATTATCATGTCATGTCAGGTTACTAATCATGTCAAGAGTGCGTCACAACGAACCACTATCAAGAATTTTATGTCAAGGTTGCTTGTCAAAAGTAAGCCATGATGGGCCACTATCGTGTTCTATCCCTACATTATCATGAATGAGAGAAATTTGCATAAAATACCTAGTAACATATTCTTGAGGCCAAGAAAAAATCTACAACTTTCATATTGGGGGTTGGGAAAAATATTGGCCACAATTCAGCCAAGTAGGACATAAAACAGCCAAAAACAGCCAAAATATGCACTATGCGGCCAGATACTATGCATCTATGCGGACTGGCACTATATGGCACTATGCAGCCATGCGGACAGGCACTATATAGCCATGTCGACTGGCATAATACAGCCCTACAGACTGGCACTATTCGGTACTATACAGCCATACGGACTGGCACTATACGGTACTATGCAGCCATGCGAAATGGTACTATATGGTACTACGCAGCCATGCAGACTGGCACTATACGACACTATAAAACCATGCGGACTGACACTATGCAGCACTATGCAGCCATACAAACTGGCACTATACGATACTATGCAGCCATGCGGACTGGCACTATTTATTGCCCCTGCCAGAACCAGGACAGATGAACATAAAAGATGTCCAAAACTTGATTTGGCTATAACTTCCTTAAAATAAGTCAAAATCTAACTTTTCAAAGGTCAAAATTGTGTAGAATCAAATTCTCTACCACATGGAACACTTAGTTTTCGAAAACAAGTAAGTTTGACAGATCAAAACCCTAGAAAACTGAATAAGGTACAAACTTAGATCTACAAGAAAATATCTACCAAATTGAAAAATGCTAAGTTCTAAAGTGTCATAGAATCATGTAAGAAAGACAATGGAATAAATAGAGGTTCCTCCATGAAGCAAGTTGCACTTGCCTAGGGTTTCTTGGTAGGTGGAGAGAGTTATAAGGAAGAAGAAGAAGTAATGAAGAGTATAGGAAGAGAGAAAGTAGTTTGGGGTTTATAAAGAGAGGGGATAGTTCAACATGTGGAACCAACCATCAAAATAAACCAAACCAAGCCATCCAAAGCAAGTTAAGTTGGACCAAACCAACCCAAGGTCAACCCTATTCAAGATACATCAAGGCAAGCCATAAAGAAATACGGAATACAGTAAATAATTTACGGGTCAAAATTCGTACATGTACACTAAAATACGCATAACAAAAATGGGAGTAACACATGTCAACCCCACAACCTACCTACGATCATCCAGTCTTTATGCGCCCACATTCTATGCGCCCAAAGGAAGACTATGCGCCCACAGGAAAATCAATGTATTTTCTCCTATATGCGCATAATAGTCGTTTCAGTGCAAAACGATTATAAATACAGGTCACATGCCTCATTAAAAACACAGAACGGAGAGCATTTCAGAGCCAAATTATTGTCCTTCTTGTCAGTGAGCCGAGAGTTAGCAAATTTCTTAGGTTTTCTCCCACTTTTGTAAATCGGAGTGTCAACGGAGTAAAGAAGCAACTGTCGCTCGATCTCCATCCTCCCATTTCCCAGAATTCTTTTTGTACTCGGGGATTAACAGTACAGGATCTCTCAGGTGTACTCGATTTGTGGTGTCTTGCGCCAATAAGAAAAGACAGTACTTCTTCTTCTTTTTGTGTGTCCACAAAAATGGCGACTCTGCTGGGGACTACCTTTTCCTCTAGTAAGAAGGTGGTGACGTAATCTGATACCGACAAAATGGAAAGCAATCCGAAGATGTTGATCGTGAAGTTCGATCAGCAGGCGTTCGAAGAGATGCTTACGAGGGACGCCTCTACTCCCTCGAAATTAGTGAAGCGAAACAACTCTCACAAGACTTGGCTTCTGAAGGCTCGCCTTGCATATCCTGCCAGTGTCGTAGAAGATATCCAACCGAAAAGGAACTCTTTCATGGGGGCACATAACCCTTCCAGTGGAGCTCCCATTGCGAAGAAGGCGCATACTATTCCGGGCTCTACTAGAACAGCGACTTTCCTCTTGTGCAATCAACAACAGAGTATTCAATGCTCAAGACTTGGCAAAGGAAAACACTACGATGCCAAGAATCGAAGTATTCGACGCTCTGGGCAAACTCAACGAGGCTCGCAAACAAAGAAGGCAAAACTGGAAGAAAACAACATTGTTTACCGAAGCATGCGCCCAGAGCTATGCGTTCGAAGTAGTATGTGGACGCATAACTCTGGCCAGAGGACTTCTGTCTTCGATAGGCCATGTGCCCAGGCTCTGATGACCCACTCTATGCACCCACATCCAGGAAGACCAGGCATGCTACCAGAACTTCAGAAAAGCATGCGCCCAAAGGCATGCCCCAGGGTCTATGCGCCCACAGCAAAAAGATAAGCCCCAACGCGTATAGTACGGGGCTGTCTCTAAGGTCATACTGGAACTTAGGTGTGGGGGTTGCCCTTGCACATGAACTAAGTCTGGATGTGCCAACTTCCCTTACAAATCCATATGCAAAGCTCGGCAATACATGTGACACGGGTTTTAAGGCAAAACTCCCTTTCGCCGATTTACGCGACTTAATAAATCATAAGCATAAAGCGAGGGAGGATACTGTAACTCATGGGGTGCATCCGTGCACTAGTATTATCATCAACTGTTACTGCTCCAAAGCAACGAAGGTGCCTCCAAGGCAGTCCGTGTTTCGACGACTACAGCGTTCTGATGATGAAAAACTGCTATTTGTTTCATCCAACATAGCTTCATGGGGTCCTCATTACGGGAGCCCCAATCAAAAAGGTGGACTACTAACCTAACTTTTTCTCTCAGTTCTGCGAACAAAAGAAGAAGACGTCTGCCAGCAAACAGCCAACAAGCGGTTACATCTGAAGGAGTCTACATGGGTACTAGGTCGAGGACGAGATTTCTTATAGATGGCAAGGACACTCAAGTTGGGGGTGATGTTCCCTGAGCTTAGGGTAGTATTCTCTCAGAATCTGAAGCAGACAACCTTCATACCGAGGGTAGCCTTCCAGATGACGATGATCTCTTTGAGTCCAATGGTGACTATCTACCTCCCCTGCGTGAAGATGAGGGCCTTTTCAACTCAGAGACAGACAGTATTAGCACCAGTTGTACTGTCTCCTCTATTCATCCTCGCATGCTATCTGCGTACGTGGCGGATGGAGAGAGACCTGGAGAAGCCAGTGATCAGACCAATAAGCGGCCGAAGAGTCTTGAAATGGCATTTGCCAAGATCACTGATATGCTTACCATCATAGCGGTCCAAACTGCTGGGGTTGTTCCTCCACCTCATCCGAATGTCCTGGCACACGCTAATCTGGCTCATAGTAACAACCCTCCTTTATCACGAAGGGAGTACCATTCCGTTTCACCTTCTTCAAATCCCGTGGATGCTAGGGGTCGTCCTTCGCCGACGGCACTTGACAACCTTACGACAACTATTTTTCGATATCTGCTCAGCCAGCAGGATGCAATTGATTCTCTTGTTGTCCGTCTCGATACCATCTCACACAAAGACTAGCTTCTGAAGATGGGGATATCTCAACCTTATCCTTCTAAATGGGAGAATGCCACTTGCCCTCCTAACTACAAGCCATTGACGCTAAATTCGTTTGACGGGATGACTTCTCCTCGCCAACACATGACATACTTCAACACGTAGACTCTGCACATACCAAGAGACGATACATTCTTGTCAAAGCTATTTATCAGCACCTTGAAGGGGGTAGCTTTTGAATGCTTCTGCAATCTGTCTGACGGTTGCATTAACTCCTTTAAAGACTTGGAGAGGTTATTCCTCAACAGGTTTTATGAGAGTAGCATGCATGTTAGTATGTCCACCCTCATTGAGACCAAGTAGAGAAGGAGTGAGTCTGTTATTACTTTTATGGAACGCTTCAGGCGACTAGCATTGAAGATGCCCTTTGGTATACCAGACTCAGAGCTTATGGATACTTGTCGGCATAACTTCCTACCTACAGTGAAGTTCTGTCTGTGTATACATAAGTATGATACAGGGCCCACTTTCATCGGGGCTGTTGATGCTGCTGGGAATGATGTTCCTAATCTGGAATTACTGGGGTTGCAGACACCCAAATCTGAAGATAAAAGCAAGCACCCCCAAACTATCCCTATCCGTGGGGGTAAAGGAAAAGAAGTCTTGAAGGTCGACACTTCCAAGGGGGCTTCCAATTCTCAGGGTGCTCCTGACAAATCTAAGGAGATTTTCTCCTTTGACGAAGATGATGTTATTACCACTTTTCACACATTAATGAAGGATAATAAACTGATATTACCTCTACTATGACGTCCTGTGGAGGCAAACCAACCCAACGACCCCAAATACTGTCTTTATCACCAGTACGTGCACCATTCTACCATGGATTGCATCATCCTGAAGAAGAAGATACAACAGCTTATCGACATCCAAGTTATCAACCTCGAAGCTGAAGACAAGGTCATATCTTCTAACATGATCTCTCTTCAATTTGGTGGCTTTCCTCCAACAGAAGTCCCAGATGGCGTAGTCCCGATCCCCAAGGCAGTAATGGAAGTCGTCAGCCTGCCGCCAGCTCGCGACTCAATATCAACGTTGGTGCCGCTCACGACAGAACATGGTGAGATCATGTGGGTCCATCCGGACCTTGTGCAAAAAATAATGCAGGGGGTGGTGTCTTCCAAAGAAGAGGGGCAAAAAATACAAGTCATGCCATATGGTGTCTTCTTCCATTTATGAAGTTCTATCTGGCGAGACGTGATCCGGAAAGACTTACCTGCGGACTTATGACCCCATACAAGATGACGTAGTGCCTTCTCAAGCTCCACCTTTCCCTATAAGTTCAGAAGCTGGTCCATCTATGTCCTCAACTACCGACAAAGCTAAGCAAAAGGAGACACGATTTGATAAGTCTCTAAAGGTACCAACTCCCGAAGGCATGGATCGGCCTTAAAACTTTGACATAATGGCACAACTGGCCAATACACCTGCCAGATTGTCTTTGTTCGATCTACTACAGCTCTTCAAAGAGACGCGTAAAGCTTTAAGTAAGGCAATACTACATGTCGACTTTTATCTCGCTGAAGTCAAAGCCCTCGCTGAAGATCAACTCTCTGTCCTCACTGCCATAGCACTATGGAAGTGGTGCCCAACATCAACTTTTCACAAGAGGACATGCTGCTCAAAAATAATCGTCATGATAGACCTCTATACTATACAGGATATATCGGGGCTATTAAGGTGGATCGGATGCATATCGATCCAGGTTCCTCCCTCAGCAACATCCCTAGAAGTTTACTCCAAATTCTAGGGATCCCTCTGCACAAGCTGTCTGAAACCAATATAACCATCACGGCTTTCAATATTGGAAGAAGTCACCCTCTGGACAAGATTCGTCTACAGTACCAGATTAGTGATCTTCGAACAGTGGTTGCTCGCTATGTAATTGATGCCAATGTATCCTACAACGTCTTGTTCGGGCATCCGTGGATACATGAGAACATGGTCATTCCTTCTACCCTTCACCAGTGCTTTAAGTACGTCAACAATGATGACATCGTGAAGACAGAGTTTGTCGATGTCGATCCTTTTAACGGTATTGAAGCCTACTATGGAGATTCGGTACTTTATCAATCTCAGCCTCCCAAGGATAATGACAACGAAGCTGACGATAAAGTTGAAGTTAATTCATCCACCAATGATGGGCCCCTAAATATTCGAGTAAAAGGACGTACTACTCCAAAAAGTACTCCAAAGCCACTCACAATCCGGGTCAAAAAGAAGAATCCTGATATTGTCAAACCTTTGACCATCACTCTCCGTAAAACAACTCGGGTGGAACCTGCTGAAGTCCATCCTCCTAACCCTGATGAGTTACCCTATGTGGCGAACTTAACCAAGTCTGTAACTCCTGTTCCGTACAATGATGCCCTCAATGAGTATATTAATACTCAAAATAATGTACTTTCAGTAGATGATGTTATCCCTAAAGAAGAACTTATATATTTTCTGAGTAAAGGTCTATCTTTGAATTACTCTTATGTCTACCAATTTGTAAACCTGTACAATAGATATGTTGTACACCCTATAGCATGGCATAGGACCACATCTCTGCATGCCGGTTACGATGCCTCGTCTACGAGAAAAAGTCTGTCCAGAAGATATCTACTACTTCATGGTTCTAGCTAGTAAGAAGGGTGAAGAATAAATCATCTTCGGTCGAATAATTAGCGAAAGAAAGTTTGTTCAGGACTTTACTACTCCCGATTACAACACCGAAGCTGACTATGATTCAGGTAAAATGTAGCTTTACCGATATAGTTGGTAGGCCAAGAATATCATCCAGAACATGGGATAGGATATAAAAAGCGACCAGGGACTAAACTACGGTCAAGGGCGACGATTGCCAATACGTCACTTCGCTCCTTCCGGCAAACCCGAGAACTATTATCAACAAAACGGTATAGGTTTGGGTTATGTTACTCCTCCAACAACTCCCGAAGGAGCAGTTGTTGAAGTTGATCATTGTTCTCATTCTTCTGATTCCTGCCTCTGGAATTCATACTCCAGCATTGGAGACACGTTCAAAGCAACTCTATCCGTCGACATGGTATCAATTGGCCAAATTACAGAAGATGTCCAATCAATCGAGCTCGAACAATAGGCTCAAAATATAGACACCATGTGGGAGTTATATTTTGAACAGCATGAACCACTTACTGAAGACGAAGTCGTCCAAGTTAATTTAGGAGATGAATCATCTCTTAAACCAAACTTTATCAGCGAAAGTCTGTCTGGTGAAGAACGACAATCTCTTTTGCATGGAGCTATGAAGACATGCCAGGCTTAGACCCTAAAGTTGTTATGCACCGCCTAAATATCTCGTCTAAAGCTAAGTCAGTAAAGCAACAGCAACAACGGTTCTGACCAGATATCATAGAGGCCAACGAAAATAAAGTCAAAAAGCTTATCTCAAGTGGGTTCATTCGCGAAGAACAACACCCTGACTGGGTCGGTAACATTGTTCTGGTCATGAAAAAGAACGGTAAAGTTTAAGTCTCTATCGATTACTGTGATTTGAACTCTACATGCCCAAACAATAGTGGCTTCGAGCGGATGTCCTTCATGGATGGGTTCTCAGGCTACATTCAGATCAACGTGTTCCCCGATGATGAGAAACACACATCTTTTCAAACACCGTTGGGGGTATACTGCTATAAGGTGATGCCCTTCGGATTGAAAATTGCGGGTGCGACATACCAGCGAGCTATAAACAGAATTTTTTGCGATCATTTGTGCAAAACAGTGGAATGCTACATAGATGATATCGCAGTTAAAAGTTGTCTCAAAGACAACCACCTCCAAGGTTTGAGAACGGTGTACGAACTAATATGTGCACACCAACTCAAGATGAATCCAACCAAGTCTTTTCTAGGAGTCTCCAGCGGCAAGTTCCTAGGCTTTTTTATCACTTCAAAGGGTATACATCTCGATCCGAAGAAAATGAAAGCTATCCTCAATATGCATCCTCCAAGAAATCTCAAAGAGCTAGGCGGACTTCAAGGAAGGTTAGCCTACATCAGACGATTCATTTCAAATCTTTCTGGAAGGTGTCAACCGTTTACTCAGCTCATGAAGAAAGGAGTATCTTTCGTCTAGACTGAACAATGTCAATGTGCATTTGACGACATCAAGTATCTCACAAGCACCCCAGTGTTGGTGGCTCTGATAGTTGGAAAGCCTTTCTTGTTATATGTTCGTGCTATGGATCGTTCTCTTGGGGCCCTATTAGCTCAGAAGAAAGAAGGCGGCCATGATCAGGCAATCTATTACCTCAGCCGCACGATGGTGGGTGCCAAACACAGATACACACCTGTAGAAAAGAAATGTCTTGCACTGGTATTTGTTATTCAAAAGACACATCACTATGTGTCTGGGCAGACTATCCATATCATATCTAGAGTCAATCCTCTCAGAATACTAATGACAAAATTGGGTTCTCTTTATTCCCATTTAGCTACATGGGCAATGTTGTTGACTCTATAAGATATGTTGTTCGTCTCTCAGAAGCCAGCAAAAGGCCAAGCATTAGCTGATTTCTTAACAGCTCATCCAGTGCCAAAATCTTTCAAACTCTATGATAAAATCCCGGATGAAGTGGTTGTGTCTAACACTGCAACTGAGGAAATCCCCATTTGGCAAATATTCTTTGACGGTACGTTAAGAAGGACCTAAAGAAAATATTGTGGCCGGAGTAGGCATCGTACTAGTGTCACACAACCATCTGGTTACACACCGTGCGTATTCTCTCGTGGAACCTTGCACCAACAATGTGGCCGAATATAATGCCCTACTGATCGGCCTTCAATTGGCAAAACAACTGGGAGTTGACTATCTGAAAGCTTACAGTAATTCTAAGCTAATAGTTAGTCAAGTCCGAGGAGATTATGAAGTTCGTCACGAAGATCTCATCCCATCTCACAAAGCAACGATCGAGTTGGCTTTTACCTTCGTTGGATTTTTCGTCGAGTACGTGCCTCGATTACATAATATAGAAG
The DNA here is from genome assembly GCA_029216955.1 of Iris pallida. Lineage (NCBI taxonomy): Eukaryota > Viridiplantae > Streptophyta > Magnoliopsida > Asparagales > Iridaceae > Iris > Iris pallida. Next base: position 10,364,986 of record JANAVB010030220.1, read on the forward strand.
CATATGCTTTAGTCGGTCTGCCTGCTTCCTTGATCGTCCCTATTAATACTCAACATTCGATCACAGTGTCTGGTCGAGAGTTATTCTATGCGAAAGATGCCTTGCATATTCATCACAGTTACGCAACAGAAACGAACGTCGACGTCAAAGACTGGAGATTTTCTTTCATAGACTACGCCGTCTACGAAATTCTCCCCGAGGACCCAAAGGAAGCAGTGTATATCCAGTGACGATCCCTCAGATTTTACTATGATACAACTTCCATAATGTTGTACCGACGTTATTACGACGAGCTACTGTTACGATATTTATCAGACACGAAAGCCAAACATGCACTACGTAAGGCTCACAATGGAATTTGTGGTGCACACCAACTAGGCCCCAAATTACAAGATCGCCTCAGACAAATGGGTTATTATTGGCCCACGATGATATAAGATACTGTTGAATATGCAAAGAAGTGTAGGTCTTGTCAGTTCTACGTTGATTTCATTCATCAACCTTCGAAGTTTCTACACCCGACGACGGCATCTTGGCCTTTTGAAGCCTAGGGTATGGATGTCATCGGCCCAATCAGTCCGCCATCCTCCAGAGGACATCGGTTTATCCTAGCTATAACCGATTACTTCTCCAAATAGGAGGAAGCTATACTGCTCATCGATGTAAAGACGTCAAATGTGATCAGTTTCGTCAAACATCATGTCATCTACCGCTTCGGCCTACCTCGTAGGATCATCCATGATAATGGTCCATAATTTGTGAGCCATGTACTCCATCAATTCTGTGATAAAAATTGAATTCAGAATGTAGCCTCTACCGCTTACAATCCAGCAGCTAATGGATTAGCAGAAGCCTTCAATAAGACTATTATCAAACTTCTAAAGAAGTTTGTGTCTTCAAACAAGCACGATTAGAATGAGAAGCTCGGCGAATGTCTCTGGGCCTATCGTACAAGGGTCCGGACTACAACAGGCATTACGCTATTCTCTCTGGTTTATGGGAGTGAAGCAGTTCTTTTCCTAGAAATCCAGATTCCCTCTCTTCGAGTAGCCTTAGCCAGTGAGTTGACTGCCGAAGAAAGTTACCGTCTGTGACTACAAGAGCTAGAAGCGCTAGACAAAAAATGCTTATTAGCTCAACAGCGTATTCAGCTATACCAAGCACGCCTTTCTAGAGCCTTTAATAAAAAGGTGAAGGAAAGAATCTTTCAAGTTGGTGATCTGGTCTTAGCAATGAGAAGACCAATGGTCATGACGCACAAGACAAAAGAAAAATTCTAACCTAAATGGGAAGGTCCTTTTGTTATAGCATCAGTGTATTCTAACGGTGCGTATCGACTAACCAAGCCTGATGGTGACTTGCTCATGATGTCGATCAACGGCAAGTTCCTAAAGAAATATTATGTGTAACCTTCTTGTACAGTGTTCACATATACCCAGTTTTAATCATGTAAATATACAGTACAATGTTTACGTGATTCGAAAAATTATCTAACTATTATTCGTATTTCAAGAGTCTTGGATACGCCATGGATAATAGGTCCTCTAAAAATAGATTCTTCAATGGAATTATCTCCATTTTGGAATCTGCCCAAACACGGTCTTATGAAAATGGTCACGTCCATATTACCTCTGAACTATTTTCCGATAATTATTTTCCAGTAGAATTAAGAAATGTCTTGCCACGTCCATACAACCTCTGAGCAAAACATTCGTCAAAGATAATCACATCCATATTACCTCTGAATTATCCAGTCCTACCTAACGTTATATATCCGTCCACGTCCATATTACCTCTGATCAGATATAGAACATCCTTTGCTATTACGTCCTCATTACCTCTGTTAGCAGTTTCTTTCAACTTATTATCTATGTTCGAGAATCTTGAACATAAAATAGATAATAAGTCCACATCAAATTCTCCAACAGAATACCCACCAGAAATATCCCTACTACGTCCACACTACCTCCAGTTCTGATATTTCACAAACTACATTCATAAGTTTCGAAAGACAAAAGATTCTTTATTAAAAATGTCTCTAAAAAAACAGAGAAAAGAAAAAAGATACAAGAGTCCTTACGGCTCATATGAGCTAATTACAAAAGAAGATTTAAGGGGTACACAACCGATTGATGTTGTCCCTTAAAGCCGTTATCACAGTCTGAGACTTGACAGTGGCACGACGGCGTGCTTCTTCCTGCCGAACGGCTTCATCCTTGAAGGGAAGCAACTTCATGTGCTCTCCCTCCAACTTTACCTGCTGTTCTTTCAACTGGTCTGAAGTTGTGGCAGTCATAGCAGCCTGAACCGTATAGTCTTCTGTTCAGACGCGACTAACCTTAAGCTGGCCTCTAGTTCGGCAATCTCCTTGTGGATATACGTAATGTAATTGTACTTTTCAGTGATCTGGGCGGCCAGCTTGTTCTTCGAAGCAATACGGGCCTCGTTCGCGGCATTGAACTATTCATATTGATCAGCCAACTCACTGATCTCCTTAGAAATGGTGTCCTTCCTTGCTTGAAAAGAAGCTTCCTCCTCCGCAAGAGCCTCAACCAAAGCCTCGTCTTCTTCAAGAAACAGCGAGGTTGGACTGTGTTGCTTGGCTTCCCGGATTCTTGCCACCTGGTCCTCCAGATCATTTAGAACTTTCCTCAGACCATTCGCCCGCTCCTCGTAGCCGACGATGCTCTCAAGGGCTGTTACTTGGCATTCAGCAATAAACTTTGCAGGTCCAAAGGTGGCATTCCAGTTTAGAACTCCAGGAAGTTTTACTTTCAAAATAGAATAAAAAGCATTGACGACTTCCTCGGCCATCTCGTCATCTTCGGAAGAGGTTGTTGGGAAGAAAGCTGGATGGGGATCTTTCGCTCCAAGAAGAGACGCTTGACAAGAAGTCGAACCAGACAAGGAAGCAATATATCTATCAGTGACGGAAAGAAAAAACCTGAAAGTATGGGAAAGAGTTGTAATTTCGTACCTTCCGCTTGCTCAGCACCAACTTGAACTAGGCCTTCAGCCCTGGTTACGAAGGTGCCTAGAGCAGTCCCAGGTTGCTCAATGGTAACAAAGTCAAGGCCCCACACATTATCAAGCTGTATATCTTCCACGGCCCCAGCTGGACCTAGAGCAGATTGAGTAACAGCCCCCTCAGTGCGCTGTTCAACCTCTCTTTCTGCAGCCGATGTCGACTTACCAGCAAATTCCTCCGCGCCAGCAATCCCAGAGGAACCAAGGACAACCTTTTGTCCTACCCCAATGTCTTGGGCTACCTCTGCATATTGTACCCTCTACTTATCTATAAGGGAATATACGATGGCAGTCAGCCTCACGAGGAGTACACAAAATCGAAGGCAAAAAATCTCATCTGAGGTAAAACGCAAAGATAACATACCCGAGGGAGGGTGAGCCAATTGAACTTGATTCTCGTCCAACTCCTTTATTATAGCCCCGATTTCATACATAGCCCAGAAAGAGATATCGGAGGAGAGACTGGCTTACTAGTCGCCATCGTAGTCCAGGCCTTCGCCCTGGTCCTCCTTTGACTCAGCCCCTTTGATTGGGGAAGGCTGAGCTTCGTCTGCCGATTGAGGACAAGTAGGGAACACTATTGTCACGTCCACCTCCTCAGACGAAGAGGCGTCCACCTCGATCGCAACTTTAGGGTCCTGTGCAAAGGACAAACACAAGGGTAAGAAAGCTTCATTTGAAGACTACACAAGTAGTACTTCGACCAAAACAGCTATGGAGTCTAGAAATGGATCTACCTCCCGAATGGTAGCGGCCCGCGATGTCGTTCCACCACTTCCAATCTGTCGAAAAGATCTTCCTAAAGGAGGTGAGCCAGCACCCACCTCCTTGGCTCTCCATGGGGCAACAGTCTTCTTTTTCCTCTTAAAAGTTGGCTCCTGGGCTAGTTCAGTTGAAGCTTTCCTCTTCTGAGAAAGATCGGGGAGAGCAGAATCATCTTCGGTCTCCTCCCTTGGAGGCACTGTCGGCTCCCTAAGAGAAGCTCTCTGTTGTGGTGCTGTGACCGGCTTAATGGCTGGAGCGGCGCTCTCCTTTTTGCTGCCCTATGGCATCTTTCGGGCTAGTTTCACATTTGCAGGAGTGGAGCCAAACCGGGTCTCCAACATCAAACTCTGCTCACGATCATATCGGGAATGAAAGGTATTGATCTGAGTATAAAATTTGGCAGCAGCAAAGAGCAGGTGGGTCTCGGGCTTATCTTCGGGCAGAGTAAAAATTGCCCCCGTGCATCCGACGTTGTAATAAACGCATGCACGCGCTCCATCGATCAAGCTGCCAATCGACTCCAGATGTGGGCTAGGATTACCCGAAGAAGCTGACTACAGCCAAATTGCCATGGAAAATGGCTCGGTAGATAAGGCTCCTGGTAGGTGGGATACGAGGGCCTAATAGACCGGAGCCGATGGAATGCCCCAGCGGTCAAGCTAGTAGTGTGGGCTCCCTCATCCACTAAAGTATCCCCTGCATTGCCACTACCGGATGGAGGAGATATCCTGAAGAACTTGTAGTTCTGAAGGAAGTTTAAGGCCCTTATACAAGCAGGCACTCCAGTAACGGCCCAATCTGCGTCACAGAATCTACAAAAAAGGCATCTTCTGCCAAAGAGTCCACCACCGGCTCAGCATTCATCAGTTTGGGACAGTGCAACATCAACCATCCTATTAAGAAATGATAAGGGAGTTCAGTCCGGGCAAAATTTGTTCTACCGTCAGGAGTCATCGCGTTTCCAACAAAATCTCGTAGACCTCGTTGGATGGCACAGACAATTACAGGAAGCAGGACAAGCCGGTATCCAAACGCCAGCTTTACAGCCAAAAGTATTATACTCTGGATCATCTTTTCAATAGAACCTGAACCACCAGTGACTACACAGTCGCGGATTCAGATCATCAGAAAATTCGCAAGCACGGCTTTCTCCGACAACTTAAACTCAGCTTGTCATAAGAAGTGGTAAATCAGGGAATCCCTCTTAGGATCATCACTGTCATCAGTATCTGTAGCCCCGTGATCGGTTATCAGTTTCTCTATTTCATATTTCATCATGGGCTTACAAATGGAAAAGGAGGTCGGACCTTCTCCCTCTTCTTGAACGAAGATATAGTTCGTCCAAGATCTCGTATGTGGATTGGCCCCCTCAGTCTTTCCTTTCTTATTGGTCCTGTGGCGAATAAGGAAATGACATAATAACTCCTTATACACATCCTTCATCTCAGAGTTTTCCCTCTCCAGGTCCAGGAATTCCTCATCACAAGGGACATATTCTTCATACGGCTCTGTGCGCCAGGGAAGCTTCAATATTTCCTGCATCAAATGGAGAGCCAGGCCCATCTCCCAGCCCGGAGTGAAAAAAGTACAGGCATGATGATTGTACAACTCTACCAGGGAAACAAACATGGGCCAATTCGTCTTTATACCATATTGAGTGGCTCTGATGGCATAAAAAAGGCCGGCAGCCTTTAGGGTGGCTTTATAGGTTGAAAGCACTCATTCAGTAAGGTCACTCCAAAATGAAACGGGGTACCTCCAACCTTTCATCTGCATCTTCCCTACAGGATACGACCTATTCTTCGACATCATAAGATTGGAAAGTATGTCGGCAGCATAAGGATGAAGGTCGGTCGGGATATCGTTTATTATGGCACCAGGGTGCAGCCCCCGCGTGGAATAGGACGTGGAGCCCTTGACACACATAAAAAGTGTCCCTCTTCCGATCACCGGAGCTAAACTGTATCTTTCCGAAGATGTCCCATGAAGTTCAGGGGTTAAGCCCCATTTCATCTGCCTCAGCACAGCTAGATCGGTGAACACCGACAGAGGATATTGGCGATCCATTATTGGCAACCATATCATTTGGTTGTTCAACCTGAACACCAAAGGGTCTCTTAGGTGCATCGTCTCGACGTCCTTAAACCCCAAGCTGTCGCCAAACAAGAAGTACAGCTTCTTAAGACTCCGTGCCCCTCCGAACAGGAACTTTTTGTCATTTATCATCTGCTTCAGGAATACCTTATCCTGTTTAAGCATAGCGATCATCCGCACCGAAGGCAGATTCTGGCTGATCTTAGCCTGAACATTTCTAATCATGTTGGTTATGAGGCTTGAACCGAGAACTTGGCGAGGAGAGCCCAGAGGAATTCTACCAAGATCCGGGACGACCATGTCAACTGCAAAGACAGAAGAAACAAGTCAAACTTAGAATCTACAAAAAAAGAGCTAAGTGCTGGAAAAATTCTATGCGCTCGGTTGTTATATGCCCAAACGGTCTGTGGGCGCATAAGAATCTTCAAACACATATATTATGTGTGGGCGCATGATATGCAACAAGCATGTGGGCACATAGTTTTGCAGGCGCATAAGAGTGCTCAAATACAGAAGCGTTCTGCGTAGGCGCATAACACACAACAAAGTGTGTGGGTGCATACTTCTATGGGCGTATAAGACACAGAAGTGTGTTGCTTTGGGCGCATATTAATGGTTATGCGTCCAAGCAGAGAGAAGTCTGAGCGTCACAAATTAACGCTTGAGACTTCGTTTTGAAGCATAGCCTCACCAAGAATAGGGTCCTGGACTAGTGTCACGACCCGCACCCTAGAGTAAGGACACGAGACGTAGGTACGTCCAGCCTACGCCGCAGTGTCGGTGGTAGAACGCTGTCCTAGGTCACAACATCTAACAATTTAAGGTAATAACAGTTATACTCCCCGAATGGGGGTGACATAACAGAATATATCTCAATCACATCTAAGGTAGAATATGATAAGATAGAATGATATAAAAGATGCGAGACCCAAATCCACAGGAAATACAAATAGAGAGAAAGCTAAGTGTCTATGATAAACTCTACTGATAACCAGAAATAATACAGATCCAAATAAACAACTCAAATCTCCAATACAATGAAATAAGATAAAGATATCTATGGAGCAACAGCCTCTACAGCTAAGGGATCCGACTGGAAGTCCGGATCGTAAGTGTCCTCTAAGGCTGTCCCATAGAAAGTATCTAAGCAGGCCTCCTCCTCGTCCTCTGTAAAATTTTCAACAGGTACAATCAGGACGGAAACGAGCACATATCTCTCAAAACAGTTCATATCAGGTTAGGAGTATAAAGCATGCAATAGAGTAAAATACAAGAAATGCTGGAAAGGAAGTACGGAAAAACAGGAGATATTTTATAACTGAAAGTAAATACATGATAAGTAAAGACTGTAAGTGGCTAAGTGATTTAGAGTACAATATGGTTATGTAAACGGCTTAGGGGCACATGAATACAACTAAGAGGCACATGAATACCTACTGGGGATAATGATCACATAACCAATTCTACTCACCCCGCCCCAATCAATACACAAGGATCCATTCAAGTTACGTTATTGGCACATGAATACAGCTAAAGAAACGTGAACTCATGTAATGAGTAGTACATGAGACACATGATAGTACATGAAGGCACATGAGAACATGTGAATACATGAACTAGTACGAGTACAAGGAGTACCTGATGCACATGATAAAATACATGAACATGAAATACCCGATGCACCCGTAGAGGGATAAAATCTCAGGAAAGGATCCATATAGTACTAATCCGTGAAAGATACGTGTAAGCATCAAGTAAAGTAATCTAGAGCAAGAATATAGTCCCAGACAGGTATAAAAAGATCAGAGAATGTACTCGCCTGCTATCTGAATGTCCAAGATGAAAGTACTGTCCGAGGAGTGGTGTCTGTCTCCTATAGAATAGTATAATTCACTATGAGTCTAAAATGATAATAAGATGCAAATCAATGCATTCTACATGAATCTAGGTTAATCTAGGCAAAAGTCAACTCTTGGTCAACTCTGGTCAACCCTAGAAGTCGAACTAGGTCAACCAAGTCAAACCTAAGTCAAACAAGTCTATACTAGTCTATTCTAGGTCTAACAAGGCTACACAAGTCTATCTAGACTCTATACTGACAAACAGATACACCCATAGGCTAAGAGCCCTAGGCTAGAGGCTATTAGGCAATATCATGCCTAAACCAAAGCCACAAATCACATATGCACATATTGATATATTTATATAATATAATATAGAATACACATTAGCATATAGGTTACCTTTATGTATACCACATATACATATATATATATACATATGTATAGAGAATAAGAAGAAAGGAATATGATGGTGTACATGTGTATGTGTGTGTGAATGAAGACATGAGTGTGTGTGTTAGGCTTGAACCTGTGTTCAAGTGTCAAAGGAATATCACCGAAAAAAGGGAATACAAACAGTGGACAACACATTGTGTTCATGTGTCAAGAGAGTGTAGGGAAAAATCAGTGAACACATTGATAGAGTGTGTGTATTAAGATATCCTAAAAACAGTGGGCATTGTGTTCATAGGGAAAACAGGAATACAAAACAGTGTTAACCTGGAATTCATTTAGCTAAAACCAAATCCTCATAACAGTTAACATGAATCAAAACATTCATTTCAGTTTACTAAGAATGGATGACAGTGTATAGGAAAGGAATTCAGTCCAATAACAGTTCATACATTTTGAAAACCCTACATCCCATATCAACAGTGTAACCTCAAGAACCAATTTAACAGGAACTTAACACAAGGGAAATAGTAAAATGTTCAGAAATTTTAAACATGGAAATGAATTTACAAAATCAGTTGAAAATAGGAATGGAAAGTTCAGGATTTACAGTAGCTAAGTATCAACCATTAACAGCCTACTCCCATTGCTCGAATTCCAATTTGAATTCTAAAACCTACCTCTAGTCAATGATCAACATTAACATAGCCTAATAGACATGTTTAAGTGATTCTAATATGACAATAGCTTCACAAATCAGTCTAAAAGGAGTTGAAAGTTCAGGGGATTAAAACTGAAAATATGTATCAGCTATATCATTCGAAAAACCAACACAGTCCAAATTCCTATTCTCAAACCATAAGCCTATTTGAATTGTAACATTGCATTAACATGAATTAACAATCATGTAGGAGTAATTAACAGTTGAAAATATTACTAAAACTGGGATTTAAAAGTAGGAATTAACATGTAAAAACAGAACACCATGTATCAGTCAACCCTGTGTATCAGTCAAATGCAATTACCCAATTCGAATCCAAATTCAGATGAATAACCTAAACTAACATGTAAACTCAATTGAACATATATCATTAATCATGTTAGGATCTAATTAACAATTAAAATCATAATTTAGATCATTTAAAACTAAATTTAAAATAGTGAACAAATAATACACTGTACACGTACAGTGCACACCCTGTGCACGCACGATACCGTGTCCGACACGACACGAGAGGTCGTGTCACTTGTAGAACCTCGTGTCAGTAGTTGCCCCAATACGTGTGTCCAATATCACGTGTCCACGTGGCGTGTGCTGCGCGCAAACGACCCCGAGCAGCAGGGGAATGGCACTGCTCGCGCGCGTGTGGTGCACCCGCGTGTTCGTGTGTCCAAACCGACACGACACGACACATAAATTGACTCAGGACACTGGAAACCCATAAGCAAGGTTAAAAACTAGTTTCTTATTCAAAAACATTCTAGAAATCAAATCGAAATGCCCTTTGGGGTATTTCATCAAACATATTCATGCAAGGACTGATACGTGTCCGATACGGACACGTATTGGACACGAATCCTGGGGATAGCTATACCTACTGTTAGGGTAGCCTAGGGCTTCCTAAATATGAAATCAAAACACTATTTTATGGTGTGGATTAGAAATTACCTATGGGTTTGAAATGGCTCAAAAAGCCCCAATGTGAGTGGATCATCAAGCTACCAAAACTTCTTTAAATTGGTTCTTCCCTGAAATTTCTCACCATAGACATAAAGAGCACATCAATTTGAATCCATTGCAAGAAATTAGGAAGAAAAGGAGTTGGAATGAAGGTGTTATGGATTGTGGAAGAAAGGGTTTACCTCTTCTTCAAACTTACAAATATTCTAAGGAGGCTAGCCCTAAATTTTAGGAGACATTAAATAGATAGGGGGATAGGGTTGGCCGGCCATAGGGGTGTTGGGCTAGATTTAGGGTTACATGGTGTTGGGTTTTGTGCCTCTATGGGCTTAAGTCATAAATCATGACTTGTGAAATCACAAGCCATTAACTAGCCTAATAAATTCCTATTTTCTTCTAATAAATTCTAATGAGTTGGATATTACTAACTTAGGTCAAGCTAGGATTGCACACTCTAACCAAGTAGTTATGACCTAGGTTAGCTTCTAGGACAGTCTCCTAAGTCACCCTGAGTCAAAGTCAATAATAGCACCAAATCAATAATACTAAAAATTACTTAAAATTTCTATAATTATAATTAATACTAAATAATTCCAAATAATTCCAAAATTTTAAAAAATGACCAGAATACTCTCAAGCTAGAAATATGGTAGTGACAAATCTACCCTCCTTAAAATAATTTCGTCCTCAAAATTAAAGGTGAAACTAAACTGTTGAGAAGGATAAAAAAGTATACCTCAAGGTCCAAAAAGATAGGGGTACCGCTCGCGCATCTCATCCTCCCGCTCCCAGGTAGACTCTCCTGGAGAATGATGCCTCCATGCGACGCATACCAAGGGTATCACCTGGTTCCTCAGAACCTTCTTCCGGCGATCCAGAATCTCCACAGGCTGCTCTGGATAACTGAGAGTAGGTCCAACCTCAATCTCCGAATGATCGAGCACATGGCTAGGGTCCGCCACGTACCGTCTCAACTGTGATACGTAGAATACGTTGTGAACTCCCACTAGTGCGGGTGGCAAGTCTAGCCTGTATGCCACGTCACCGACTCTTCCGCTGATAACGAAAGGGCCGATAAAGCGCGGGCTAAACTTCCTACCTCCACCAAAATGTATCGTACCACGAGTCGGAGATATCCACAGAAAAACCATGTCTCCAACCTAATCACAAGCAAGGTCTCAAGTTACAAAAAAATCAAACAAGATCAATCAAACAAAACAAAAAAATACAACCTACTTCTAATCCTATCTCTAAATATGTACCTCAAAATCCAACGGCCTCCGGTGGCTATCGGCCCAGTGCCGATGTCTGTCCTGCGCCACGCGAAGTCTGTCCCTGATGAGCTTTACCTTCTCGGCTGCGTCAACAACCATCTCTGGTCCCAGTAAAGCTCGCTCTCCAACATTATCCCAAGATAAGGGTGTACGATATCTACGCCCGTACAGAGGCTCAAAAGGTGACATCTCAATGCTGGCCTGATAACTGTTGTTGTAAGCAAACTCTACCAAATGTAGTTGATCCTCCCAGGAACCTCCAAAATCCAGGACGCACGTCCGCAGCATATCCTCAAGTGTTTGAATAGTCCTCTCCGACTCTCCGTCCGTCTGGGGGTGGTATGCAGTACTAAACTTGTGCTGAGTGCCCAAACTAGTCTGCAGACTCCTCCAGAAATGGGAAGTAAAGTGACTATCCCGATCTGAGATAATGCTAACGGGGACTCCGTGAATCCTGACTATCTGCCACATGTACAACTCCGCAAGCCTCTCTGTAGATGTACCCACCTTGAATGGCAAAAAGTGGGCCGATTTGGTCAACCTGTCAACGATGACCGAAATCACGTCTTTTTTTCATGGTTTATGCGGCAACCCAGTACGAAATTTATGGTGACATGCTCCCACTTCCACTCTGGAATGGGCAACGGCTGCAATAATCCTCCAGGCCTCTTCCTCTCTACCTTGACCTGCTGACAGACCAAGCACCTAGCTACGAAGTGGGCTACCTCCCTCTTCATCCCGTACCACCAGACATGCTCTCGTAGATCCCTGTACATCTTGTTGGCACCAGGATGTATAGAGTACTGCGATCTGTGAGCCTCCTGCATGATCTCCTCTTTGAGCTCCCCACCAGGCACATATAACCTGGAACCGTGCCTCAAGGCACCATCCTCTGCAAGTGAAAACTCGCCATCCACCAACCCTACACGAACTTGCTCTCGGATACACCGCAGAGCCATATCCTCAAACTGCGTCGCCTTGATCCTCTCCATCAAGTCCGACTGTATCTGAAGGCCCCATAACTGCATCTGCACTCCGGGCACGATCACCTCAATCCCAAGGCTCTCCAAGTCTGCAAGCAAGTGCTGATCCATGGTCAAACACATGGCTATCGGATACCTACTCAAGTTATCGGCAACCACGTTGGCCTTTCCTGGGTGATACTGAAGTAGGATGTCAAAGTCCTTCATCAACTCTAGCCATTTGCACTGCCTTATGTTGAGCTCTTTCTGTGTAAACACATACTTCAAGCTCTTGTGATCTGTGAAAATCTCCACCCTCTCACCATTCAGATAGTGCTTCTACAACTTCAGAGCAAAAATCACCGCTGCCAGCTCCAGGTCACGGGTAGGGCAGTTCTTCTCATGGGAACGTAATTGTCTGGAAGCATAGGCAATCACCTTCCCATGCTGCTGTAAGATACAACCCAGCCCCTTCCCTAAAGCATTACTATAAATAGTGAAACCACCTGAACCTGAAGGCAATGTCAGAATCGGAGCTGTCGTAAGCCGCTTCTTTAACTCATCAAAAGCTGTCTGACACTCCTCTGATCAAATATACTCAGTATCCTTCCGGGTCAACCGAGTCAACGGCTCTGTAACCCGAGAGAAATCCTGCACAAATCTCCTATAATATCCTGTCAGCCCCAAAAAACTTCTGATCTCTGCCACTGAAGTCGGCGCTGCCCAAGCCTCAACTGCTGTGATCTTCTTCTCGTCCACTGAGATACCATCTCCAGTCACCACATGACCCAAGAAGTCTACTCTGTCTAGGAAGAACTCGCACTTCGAGAGCTTGCCATACAATCTCTCCCTCCTGAGTGTCTCCAGAACCACTCTCAAGTGCTCCTCGTGCTCCTCCTCTGTCTTCGAATTCACCAGGATATCATCAATGAATACCACCACGAACTTGTCCAAGTACTGGTAGAACACCTTGTTCATTAAGTTCATAAACACTGCTGGTGCATTGGTCAGCCCAAACGGCATAACCAAAAACTCAAACTGCCCGTACCGCGTCCTGAAAGCGGTCTTGGGAATATCCTCCCTCTTCACCTTCACCTGGTGATAACCTGACCTCAAATCAATCTTGGAGAACACCCGAGCTCCGCTCAACTTATCAAAGAGATCATCGATCCGTGGCAGTGGGTATATATTCTTAATCGTCAGGTTGTTAAGTGCCCTGTAGTCGATACACATCCGTACCGGCCCATCCTTCTTGGGTACGAAGAGTACCGGTGCACCCCAAGATGAAAAACTCGATCGGATGAAGCCCTTGTCCTGCAGCTCATCCACCTGCTTCTTCAGCTCCACCAATTCACTGTTGTTCACTCGATAGACATGCCGAGAAATCGGTTCTGCGCCAGGAACCAAGTCTATCGAGAACTCTACATCCCTGTCCGGTGGAAGCCCTGGCAACTCCTCTGGAAATACGTCCATAAACTCTGTGATCAAGGGATGCGGAGCCACCTGCTCCTTAACTGAAGCCCCACAGAAGACGCCACTGTCCTGCTCTACCTGCCGCCGTATATACTCAAACTCTGGCTCTCCTGGCGCCCCAAACAAAACTCTACCCCCTCGACAATCAATGCGGGCGTGGTGTCTACTCAGCCAGTCCATACCTACTACAATGTCGTAGTTCGGTAGTGGCATGACGAGTAGACTCACTCCTAACTCTCGGCCTCCCAACATAACGCTCCGTCCACTACAAAAATCACTCACGAGGATGATCCCACCCCCGGTCGTGATCTTGCAGGTCCTAGGCAATGGTTCAGAAACCAGACAGTGTCTAATAGCATAAGATACTGACAAAAAGCTGTGGGAAGCCCCAGAATCAAAGAGTGGAAAAGCTGGATTGGAGTCTAGAAGAACCGAACCTGCTATCAACTTCCCTACGACCTCTGCATCCTCAGCCGCCATGGCGAAAGCTCGCCCCTGCTGTCCACCTCGTGCCTGCTGCTGGTGCTGATGGAACCTCTGCTGTTTGGTCTGCAGTGGCCCCCTCAGCTGGCCTGCTGGAGCCTTGGCTCCACTTCCCTGAGCTCCACGTCCAAAAGCCCCAGACAATCCCTCAACTGGTGATCCCCCGCACCACAAAGTAGGTACTTGCCTTGCTTCTTCCTGCACTAATGGATCATATGCCCCGGCTTCTTTCAGAAGGCACAAATGACTACCTACTGACGGGGTGCCTGCTGCCCTCTCTGCTACTGATGCTGCACCTGCTGAAAAGGTACCCGACCCTGCTGCTGATACTGCTGCTGATACTGCTGAACTGGCCTCTGTGGCTGCTGATGCTGGAAGTGAGGCCTCTTGGCTGCCCCTGACAGCTGCTACCACCCTGGAAGTCACGACCCCTCTTCTGCTTCAACCCTAGGTTATCTTCAGCCGCCATAGCCCCAGAAAATATCTCTGCAAAAGTAGCGTTCCGGTCGCTCTTAGTCAGCGACCGAACCTCTCTAATCAAGCCTCGGCGAAACTTCTTCGCCTTCGTCTTCTCAGTTAAGTCATCTATGAAATGGGTCAATCTATAAAACTTTCTATCATACTCAGCTACAGTCTGGTTCCCCTGAACCAGACCCTCGAACTATGCCTCGATACCTCCCAAGGCCACATCAGGAAAGAACTGCTCCTTAAACAGCTCCTTGAACTGGGCCCAAGTCTGGCCCTCAACTCCCACCCTGGGATCTGTCTGATACCACGCACGGGCTAAGTCCTGCATCTGAGTGCCCGCCGCCTCGATCTCGAGTCGATCTGGTATCTCCGCCAGTCGAAAAATTTCCTCGATATGCTCTATCCAGTCGTCTGCATAATGGATGCCCTCTGTGCCGAAGAACTCTCTGGGATACATCTTCTGAAAGTCCTGTATGTCCTTCTCCCTCCGACGGGGCTGCTACTGGACCCCCTGAGCAGTAACCATCTCGACTGTAGTGCGAAGCCGCTGGGGTGCCTCGTCAATCCCCTGACGAAAATCGGTAGTCTGCCTCTACTGCTGCTGCTGGTGGGACTCCAGAATCCTCTCCACGAAGGAGAAGAGATGTGCAACATCTACCATCCCCGCAGGCGGAGGCTGCTGCGGTGGAAGGATCTCAGGAATCACAATGCTCGGCCTCCTGACTGGTGGAGGTGCTCCTCCAAAACCTGCAGAGACACCGACTCCTGAGGGCTACGCTGGCCCCGTGGCACCGGGAGCTAGCTGCTGCTGAGGTCGAGAGGTGCTAGACCCCTCTCCAGCGTCTTCCAGTCCAAGGCGATGCGATCTCGTCTCAACCATCCTGGTGACACAGATCAAACAAGAAATAATTACTGAAAATGAGCCGAATATCAAAGGAGGACAGTTTAAATTTCTAAGGAAGATAATAAGCAGCAAAATAGATATACGGAATCTGATACGGAGTTTTCTTAGTGTGATTGAGTACCTTAAAAAAATACTAATTCCTACTGCAGGCTGCAGCGATATTCTAGTTCGAATACCACCATATTTCTAATCGGGACCTGTATGGGCCACCACTAAAAACGTGTCACGACCCGCACCCTAGAGTAAGGGCATGAGACGTGGGTACGTCCATCCTATGCCGCAGTGTCGGCGCTAGAACGCTGTCCTAGGTCACAACATCTAACAGTTTAAGGTAATAACAGTTATACTCCCCGAATGGGGGTGACATAACAGAATATATCTCAATCACATCTAAGGTAGAATACGATAAGATGGAATGATATAAAAGATGCGAGACCTAAATCCACAGGAAATACAAATAGAGAGAAAGCTAAGTGTCTATGATAAACTCAACTGACAACCAAAAATAATACAGATCCAAATAAACAACTTAAATCTCCAATACAATGAAATAAGAGAAAGATATCTATGGAGCAACAGTCTCTACAGCTAAGGGATCCGACTGGAAGTTCGGATCGCAAGTGTCCTCTTAGGCTGTCCCATAGAAAGTATCTAAGCAAGCCTCCTCCTCATCCTCTGTAAAATTTTCAACAGGTCCAATCTGGACGGAAACAAGCACATATCTCTCAAAACAGTTCATAACAGGTTAGGAGTATAAAGCATGCAATAGAGTAAAATACAGGAAATACTGGAAAAGAAGTACGGGAAAACAGGAGATATTTTGTAACTGAAAGTAAATACATGATAAATAAAGACTGTAAGTGGCTAAGTGATTTAGAGTATAATATGGTTATGTAAACGGCTTAGGGGCACATGAATACAACTAAGAGGCACATGAATACCTACTGGGGATAATGATCACATAACCAATTCTACTCACCCCGCCCCAATCAATACACAAGGATCCATTCAAGTTACGTTATTGGCACATGAATACAGCTAAAGATACGTGAACTCATGTAATGAATAGTACATAATACACATGATAGTACATGAAGGCACATGAGAACATGTGAATACATGAACTAGTATGAGTACAAGGAGTATCTGATGCACAAGATAAAGTACATGAACATGAAATACCCGATGCACCCGTAGAGGGATAACAACTCAGGAAAGGATCCATATAGTACTAATCTGTGAAAGATACGTGTAAGCATCAAGTAAAGTAATCTAGAGCAAGAATATAGTCCCAAACAGGTATAAAAAGATCAGAGAATGTACTCGCCTGCTATCTGAATGTCCAAGATAAAAGTACTGTCCGAGGAGTGGTGTCTGTCTCCTATAGAATAGTACAAGTCACTATAAGTCTAAAATGATAGTAAGATGCAAGTCAATGCATTCTATATGAATCTAGGTCAATCTAGGCCAAAGTCAACTCTTGGTCAACTCTGGTCAACCCTAGAAGTCGAACTAGGTCAACCAAGTCAAACCTAAGTCAAACAAGTCTATACTAGTCTATTCTAGGTCTAACAAGGCTACACAAGTCTATCTAGACTCTATACTGACAAATAGATACACCCATAGGCTAAGAGCCCTAGGCTAGAGGCTATTAGGCAATATCATGCCTAAACTAAAGCCACAAATCACATATACACATGTTGATATATTTATATAATATAATATAGAATACACATTAGCATATAGGTTACCTTTATGTATACCACACATACATATATATATACATATGTATAGAGAATAAGAAGAATGGAATGTGATGCTGTATATGTGTATGTGTATGTGTGTGTGAATGAAGACACGAGTGTGTGTGTTAGGCTTGAACCTGTGTTCAAGTGTCAAAGGAATATCACTGAAAACAGGGAATACAAACAGTTGGCAACACATTGTGTTCATGTGTCAAGAGAGTGTAGGGAAAAATCAGTGAACACATTGATAGAGTATGTGTATTAAGATATCCTAAAAACAGTGGGCATTGTGTTCATAGGGAAAACAGGAATACAAAACAATATTAACCTGGAATTCATTTAGCTAAAACCAAATCCTCATGACAGTTAACATGAATCAAAACATTCATTTCAGTTTACCAAGAATGGATGACAGTGTATAGGAAAGGAATTCAATCCAATAACAGTTCATACATTTCGAAAACCCTGCATCCCATATCAACAGTGTAACCTCAAGAACCAATTTAACAGGAACTTAACACAAGGGAAATAGTAAAATGTTCAAAAATTTTAAACATGGAAATGAATTTACAAAATCAGTTGAAAATAGGAATGGAAAGTTCAGGATTTACAGTATCTTAGTATCAGCCATTAACAGCCCACTCCCATTGCTCGAATTCCAATTTGAATTCTAAAACCTACCTCTAGTTAATGATCAACATTAACATAGCCTAATACATATGTTTAAGTGATTCTAATATGACAATAGCTTCAAAAATTAGTCTAAAAGGAGTTGGAAGTTCAGGGAATTAAAACTGAAAATATGTATCAGCTATATCATTCAAAAATCCAACACAAAGTCCAAATTCCCATTCTCAAACCATAAGCCTATTTGAATTGTAACATTGCATTAACATGAATTAACAATCCTGTAGGAGTAATTAACAGTTGAAAACATTACTAAAACTGGGATTTAAAAGTAGGAATTAACATGTAAAAATAGAACACCATGTATCAGTCAACCCTGTGTATCAGTCAAATGCAATTACCCAATTCGAATCCAAATTCACATCAATAACCGAAACTAACATGTAAAATCAATTGAACATATATCATTAATCATGTTAGGATCTAATTAACAATTAAAATCACAAATTAGATCATTTAAAACTGAATTTAAAATAGTGAACAAAAATTTATACTGTACACGCACAGTGCACACCCTGTGCACGTACGATACCGTGTCTGACACGACACGAGAGGTCGTGTCACTTAGGGAACCTCGTGTCAGTGGTTGCCCCAACACGTGTGTCCAATATCACATGTCCACGTGGCGTGTGCTGCGTGCAAACGACCCCGAGCAGCAGGGGAATGGCACTGCTCGCGCTCGTGTGGTGCACCCGCGTGTTCGTATGTCCAAACCGACACGACACGACACATAAATCGACTCAGGACACTGGAAACCCATAAACGAGGTTACAAACTAATTTCTTATTCAAAAACATTCCAGAAATTAAATCGAAATGCCCTTTGGGGCATTTCATCAAACACATTCATGCAAGGACTGATACGTGTCCGATACGGACACGTATTGGACACGAATCCTAGGGATAGCCATACCTACAGTTAGGGTAGGCCTAGGGCTTCCTAAATATGCAATCAAAACACTATTTTATGGTGTGGATTAGAAATTATCTTTGGGTTTGAAATGGCTCAAAAAGCCCCAATGTGAGTGGATCCTCAAGCTACCAATACTTCTTCAAATTGTTTCTTCCCTGAAATTTCTCACTATAGACATAAAGAGCACAGCAATTTGAATCCATTGCAAGAAATGAGGAAAAAAAGGAGTAGGAATGAAGGAGTTATGGATTGGGGAAGAAAGGGTTTACCTCTTCTACAAACTTGCAAATATTCTAAGGAGGCTAGGCCTAAATTTTAGGAGACATTAAATAGATGGAGGGGATAGGGTTGGCCAGCCATGGGGGAGTTGGGCTAGGTTTAGGGTTACATGGTGTTGGGTTTTGGGCCTCTATGGGCTTAAGTCATAAATCATGACTTGTGAAATCACAAGCCATTAACTAGCCTAATAAATTCCTATTTTCTCCTAATAAATTCTAATGAGTTGGATATCACTAACTTAGGTCAAGCTAGGGTTGCACACTCTAACCAAGTAGTCATAACCTAGGTTAGCTTCTAGGACAGTCTCCCAAGTCACCCTGAGTCAAAGTCAATAATAGCACCAAATCAATTATACTAAAAATTACTTAAAATTTCTATAATTATAATTAATACTAAATAATTCCAAATAATTCCAAAATTTTAAAAAATGACCAAAATATACTCAAGCTAGAAATGTGGTAGTGATAACTAGCGGAGACGCTGCCGAAGGAGGAGAACCGTTCGGTGCAGCTTCCTTGCCCTTTGCAGATTTCTTGACAGCCTTGGGAGACATAATTCGTGCAGAGAAGAAATAAAGAGTCTCTTGAAAGTTTTTTGAGATTAAGAGAAGAATAAATTTTCTCTCTCCTCAAGGCCTATTTATAGGCACGAACCAGAGTTATGCGCCAACATGACCTATGCGCCCGTATGGTCTATGAGCCCACGCAGAGACTTGGTCTTTTGCACATTATGTGCCTGCTACTTGCTGATGTGGACAATGCATAGTCATCGCACGAAGGATGGACCTCTTTAAATTCTGCTCTGCTGAACCTGTCAGTTCAAATTTTCAAGGAAGATCTCAACAGCCATCTTTTGACAGCCCGGCAGCATCTATGCGCCCAGAGAGAGAGTTTTATGGTGTGCCCACACAGCCAAAAGAATAAGTCTCCCATGCTTCTTTTAAAGTATTTTGAACTCGTTTGAGTATCAAAAACAGTGAAGGGGGTCTTATAGAAGCATGAAAATTTTAGCAATATACGCCCAACCCAGAAGTAGCTATGCGCCCAAGTCTGGAAGTAGTAATGTGCCCAAGTCAGAAAGTAGCTATGCGCCCAAGTAAGCAAGTAGCAATGTGCCCAAGTCAGAAAGTGGCAGACACCCACAATGCAAACCCTATGCGCCCAAATGGCTCCTCCAGAAGAGGGCGCATAGCCCTGTTCCCACACTATGCATCTAAGTCAGGACAGCACCACAACTCGGTCAACATCCACGATCAGTAGTGCACCGAAGCATGCGGCCACGTCAGTCTCCATGAGCAGCCGTGCACCGAAACATGCGGCCACGTCATCCCCACGATCTACCCACGATCATCCAGTCTTTATATGCCTATACTCTTTGCGCCCAAAGGAAGACAATACGCCCACATGGAAATCAGTATATTTTTCTCCTGTGTGCGCATAATAGTCGTTTAGTGCAAAACAATTATAAATAGACGTCATATGCCTCTTCAAAAACACAGGACGAAGAGTATTTCAGAGCCAAATTGCTGTCTTCCTTGCCAGTGAGTCGAAAGTTAACAATTTTCTTAGGTTTTCTTCCACTTTTGTAAATCGAAGCGTCAACAGAGTAAATGAGCAACTGGCGCTCGATCTCCATCGTCCCATTTCCCAGAATTCTTTTTATACTCGGGGATTCTCAGTACAGGATCTCTTAGGTGTACTCGATTTGTGGTACCTTGTGCCAATAAGAAAAGACAGTGCTTCTTCTTCTTTTTTGTGTATGTCCACAACCTTAAGGTAATGTATTAACCTACATGGTAAAAGGGACTTACCTACAAGGTAGAGGGGGTTTACTTTATACTAAGGTATTAGATACTAAGGTATTATCTATCTAATATTTTAGGGTGGATGGTTAGAGGCTAGATATTGAAGGTATTAGTATTAGAGGTTAAGGTATTAGTTTCCAACCAAGGTAATGGTTTACCTTACCTTATGGTAATGGGTTTACCTTATTACAAGATAAGGTATTGGATATACCTAGCTAACTAAGGATAGATATGTAAATTATTGGTTAGCTAGTAGCTTAGGATAGATACTAGATATCTAAGATTGGTATCTTGGTAGTTAAGGTATTTATACCTAGACTAAGGTATTGGGTTTTCAACTAAGGTTTTGGTATTGGGATATTAATAGGGCTAAGGTATATGGTATCTTGGGATAAGATATAGGTTAGTATCTTACTAGTATCTAGTATCTAGGTTAGTGTCTTAGGATATAGAAGAGTGGGTATCCTAAAATACAAATGAGTATCTTAGAGGGTAAATTAGTAGGCTAAGGTAATGTCTAAGGTATTGACAAGGTAATAGGGATTACTTATAGTCTAAGGGTAAGGTATTGGTAGTATATTGAAATAGATGGTTAGATAGTAGTCTAAAGTATTAGTAGGATCTATTAGCCTAGGTTAGTGAGTTATCTACTATCCTAAGGTAATATATTACTAAGCTAAGGGTATTACCTAGTATCTAAGGTATTGGATTATCTTGGTAGATAATGGTTAGACTTGGGTTATCTTGGTATGTAATGGTTAGACTTGGGTTATCTTGGTAGGTAATGGCTAGACTTGGGTTATCTTGGTATGTAATGATTAGACTTGGGTTATCTTCGTAGGTAATGGTTAGACTTGGGTTATCTTGGTAGGTAATGGTTAGACTTGGATTATCTTGGTAGGTAATAGTTATTTTGGTATCTTGGTTGGTAATGGTTAGCCTTGGGTTATCTTGGTAGGTAATGGTTAGACTTGGGTTATCTTGGTAGGTAATGGTTAGATTTAGATTATCTTGGTAGATAATAGTTAGAATTTGGATATCTTAGTAGGTAGTGGTTAGAATTTAGGTATCTTGGTAGGTAATGACTATGAATTGGATACTTGACTTAGATTTGACCCTGTCTGACCAAGGTTGACTATTTTGACTCAAAGTCAACTACAAGTCAACATTGGACCTAGATTGGACTATGAGTCAACCAGAGTTGACCAGTTGACCAAAAGTCAACTGTGAGTCAGCCATTAGCCAATTTGATCTAGAATGGACTAGGAGTTGACCAAAAGTCAATTGTACGTCAACCCTTGACATAGTATGATCTAGATTGACTTGGCTTGACCTTGTTAGACCTAGTATGACTTAGTATGACTTATGTTTACATAGATTGACTTAGAATGACCTAGTTTGATCGAGTTTAACTTTGTATGACCTAGTGTGACCTAGTGTGACTTAGTTTGACTTGGTATAACTTAGTTTGACAGTTTGACCTAGATTTGTATAGCCTGCACTAGAAATCCTGCCTAACAATGTTAAACCCTATTTAACTCATGTATATCTCATCTTTAGGTCTGTGTCTTTACTCTAAGCTAGATTACACTATTGATATATTTCCACCGGATCTGAGGCGAGTACATTCTCCGATAGTATTTATGTTTTATGATATCGTCTATGTTTCTTGTATTTAGTGTAGATATTCGGATTCTCTTGACACATTGTTCACACGGATTGGTACTTGTCTGGATCCCATCATGAGATGTTATTTCTTGTACTCTATGGTATACCTCGTGCAAGACTCCTTGTTTCTCGTGCATTATGTAGACACGATTCTTGTGAAGGCTAGCTACCTTCTCAGAGAATCCCATATCATGACGTGTCATGGTTGCATCCACTATACTAGTCAGGGATGGGGGTGTTAGCGTAGATATGTGATCAATACCCGTATTGTATCAAGTATTGAACATTGAATAGTGTTAAACATACACTCACGTATGATTAACCTGGCTAAATATTGTATCAAGTTCCTAAGCCGATCACATGTTGAAACTAGTGCAAAACTAACATAGATAGTATTTTCTAATTTTCGTACATGATATACACTGTTCTCTTGCTCTTTCATTCATTTACAGCCTTGATATACCTTACCATGATTCATGTACGTACTACTTTACCATGTATATTCTCTCTATTTACTGCTACATTTTCAATATCGTCTAACTAGAACTTTTATTGGAGATTTGTGCTCGTTCCATCCTGATTGGATATGTTGACAAAATTTTACAGATTATAGCGTAGAGGAGTGTCCTACCTACTAGGTCCCCATGACGTAGTTGGCTTAGACTTGGAGACCCTAGTTCAGCAAGGGTTAGCTCCAACGGATGAGGCATTAGAGTAGCTTAGCTAGATTAGTTAAGTACTGGACTTTGTCTCCAGATTACACTTTGGCTTGTTATTATTTAGTCTTTGTATTTAAGATTGTTGACTCTGAGACTTTGGACTTGTATTATTCTATGTTGGACCTTCAGGATGATATTTTTATATTTTGTTGTCTCTATCTTTCAATATCATCTTTTCTTCTTAGAGTTTGTGATTGAGTATATTATGTTGTCATTATTTGTCCTCTATTCGGAGTTGACCATTCTTGATAGGTTTTGATGTTATAACCGTTGTTAGGTAGTAGACCTACACAGAATTTTATGTCATTTCTGCAACGTAAGTTGGGATGTTGTCTCGCACTCGTGTCCTTACTCCGGGTGCGGATCGTGATACATTTTTAGTGGTGGCCCATGTAGGTTAGAAGTCGCAATTAGTGCAATGTCATAGTGGTGCTCGACTTAGAGTGTTGCTACGAGCCTGCTATAGGTCTAGAAGATATAGGCTATAGGCTAAGGATACTCAATCACAACTAGGACTTCTTGAGAAGATTCCAGGGACGACCCTTGAGAATTTCATGATAAACTATCTCAAAATTTAATTCCAACTATTTATGTCTGTTCTTCCTTGTCAGTGGTTGAATTTGATTATTGATGTTCATTGATTTTCTACCAGAATAAACCTTTGGACTAATTTGCCTCGATTATGGAATCTAGAGTTTTCTACAGCCATATTAGCAGGCATGACGAAGACATAGGGTCTGATTTTGGATGTATTTCTTGGATTGTGGAAATTTAAGGTTTTTGCAGCTAAGAATGCAGCAATGCAAAAATATTAGCTACCACGATCTTAGAGGTATGTACCTTAGTTGTGGACCCTATGGTTTATTGCAACCATATTTAGTGGCGTGACGAGAATTCCGATAACATGATTCTGAGTAGACGGGTATGGTTATCAGATTACAGAATAGACACCCCATAGAGGGTACCCTAGTACAATGGAGTAGGTATCAGTGGTAATGTTGCTTGGTTATCTTGGAGAAGAGAGTGGGAGCTAGGCCACCTGTGGCGTAGCATCATGTCCCGCACCAGCAACGGGATATATCCCACCAGGGTAAGGCTTTTGGGATGACGGTCGAGGGAACCCACACCACATGTGAGGGACTAGGAGGTTAGGTCTTGTTCTTTTCTTTTCCTGTTTCTTTCCGTCCATTGATTGTTTGATTGCTTTCTTACTACCCTTAGCTTGCATATGTGATGATCATGCTAGATTAATAGAAAACTACATTGGAGACTGCAATAGTATGATACTGTAGAGACTAAAACTATGCATGTTTGTTCCCCTTCCCATAAAATTGCATGTTGAATAACTTTGGATAGAATTTATTAGACTTTGATTGTTGGGGGCTCGACCTAGAGAAGGGTACAACCATTTCAAATTTCGAGGACAAAATTTTTCTAAGAGGTGTAGAATTGTAACTGCCTATTTTCAAAAGTGAGGGTAAATTTATCATTTTTATATTCCTATATTTTGTAAATATTTATTTATTATTATTGTATTTTGGGGATTAGTTTAGTCTAGTTGGAGTTTCGTCTAGTTTTGACTTGTGTTAGTGGCCCGGGTAGTTTAGACTCTAGTCGGGTTCCAAAGATTATATAGGCATGGCCCACAAACTCATCTCATTAGGCTAGTGCATTTAGACTAAACCTACATAAGAAGTTTAGTCATTTAGATATTAGAAACTTGACCATTTTGACCCCAAACCTTTGCATACTCCTAGTTAACCAAAGAAAGAGTTGATGAGGAAAAATTGAACATTTCCCAAACCCATTTAGGGCTCTAATATCGCAGCCCACCTTCCTATTAAAGCCCAACTTCATCTTCTTCCTCTTTCCATTTTCATTTCAAGCCCTAATTTAGGAGCTTTTTCCCCAAATTGCTCCTACACCCAAATTTCCTCCAAATTGAGCCAAATTCGTTTCATTCTCTTTCCTTTGGAGAGAAGAACCATCTATTGGCTAGCTAAGAAGGAATTTGGATCCTTGAAGCTTGGTGGAGATCAAGATCTAGGAATTTTATATTGAAAATCCATATCCCTTTTGGTATGAGCTCTCTAAACCCTTCCATTTTACTTTATTAGTGTAACTATATTCATTTAGGACCCCATTTGCATTAGGGTACCACTAGAGAGGAGTTGAGGCTCTTCTCTTTCTATTTGAAGGTTTTTTCCATTTTATTTTGATACAAATTAGGAGAAATCGAATTTGTGACCGCCAAGTGTTCGATACGTGTCCCCAAATGAACTTTTGAGTCCTTTTTGAGTCGAGATTTGTGTATGTGTCCGAAATAGGATATGTGGTTTTGTGTCATGGTATTTTATGATATACATGGTTAGCTTTGGGTATATACTTGTGTTTTGTTGTTCAAAACAACCTAAATTTTTTATAATATTCATCTACGTTTTTAGTAGCCATAACAACTTAGAAATGTCATAACTCCTAGCTCAAGACTCCGATTAATCTTCCACTTTTTCTAAAAGAACCATATTGAAGTTAGCATTCCAAATATATATATTAATAAGCTAAAATCGTCCTAAAAATTTTTGTAAAACTGTTTGAGTGTCAGTTGTCCGGAAGACAAACGTGTTTCGGTATTTTCGTGATTCCGGAAGCTTTCGGACACGAAAATGCGATTCGTTTGAATTTTCGAAAAGCTATACGAAGGGCTACGGTATACTTTAATCCTAGAATTTAGTGAATAGGTCTAATAGGTGCAGTATTGATTTTAAGTAAAAAAACTGACTATACGACATAGGCATTTTTTATATCCTATGAGCCTATGTAGTATGGATATCAAGTGAATGTAGGTATCATAGGTTGCCAAGAATTTGTATGATATAGTACATATATATATATATATATATATTTTTTTTTTTTTTTTACATATATATATATATATATATATATATATATATATATATATATATATATTATTCTTAGGTAATATGTGTTTGTTAGTGTCTTATAGAGAGGAGTGTGTGTGTTTGATGCTTGTGAGTATTTGTGTTTATGAGTGAGAGAGGGGAATTAATATAGGTTGAGTGCTACTATTTGATAAGAGGATTTTTGTATGTATGTTTATGTTGGTGAGTGTGTTGTTGTGTCTTGGTTTGCATAGTGTGAGATGTATAGTGCGTGTGAGTGAGAGGGGATGATGTATTGTGTCTTATGTGTGTGTGTTTATGAGTGGCTTGGTTGTGTTGTGGTTGTTAGAGTGTGAGAATGTGAGTATAGTGATGCTTGTGAGTGTGCTTGAGAGTGGTGTTAGTTTATATGTGTGATGTCTTAGTGAGATGTGTTGTGTGTGTGTGTGTGGTCTTGATGGCTAGATATTAGTTAGTGGATGGTAGTTGTGTTAGGTTTATATGTTAGAATAGTTGGTTAGAAGTTATATGTTAGAGTTGGTTGTATCTTGTATTAAAGATATAAGTTAGGATATAGAGTGATATCTTGAGATACCATAGTGGTATCTTAGGATGTTTCCGGTATTTGCCTATTACCTTAAGGTAATGTATTTACCTATAAGGTAAAGGGGACTTACCTACAAGGTAGAGGGTGTTTACTTTATACTAAGGGATTAGATACTAAGTTAATGTTTATCTAATATTTTAGGGTGGATGGTTAGAGGCTAGATATTTAAGGTATTACTATTAGAGGTTAAGGTATTAGTTTCCAACCAAGGTAATGGTTTACCTTACCTTAAGGTAATGGGTTTACCTTATTACAAGGTAAGGTACTGGGTTTACCTAGGTAACTAAGGTTAGATATCTAAGTTATTGGTTAGCTAGTAGCTTATGATAGATACTCGATATCTAAGATTGGTATCTTGGTAGTTAAGGTATTTATACCTAGACTAAGTTATTGGGTTTTTAACTAAGGTATTGGTATTTGGATATCAAAAGGGCTAAGGTATATGGTATCTTGGGATAAGACAAAGGTTAGTTTCTTACTAGTATCTAGTACCTAGGTTAGTGTCTTAGGATGTAGATGAGTGGGTATCCTATGATACAAATGAGTATCTTAGAGGGTAAATTAGTAGGCTAAGGTGATGTCTAAGGTATTGACAAGGTAATGGGGATTACCTATAGTCTAAGAGTAAGGTATTGGTAGGATATTGAGATATATGGTTAGATAATAGTCTAAAGTATTAGTATGATCTATTAGCCTAGGTTAATGAGTTATCTACTAACCAAAGGTAATATATTACTAAGGTAAGGGTATTACCTTGTATCTATGGTATTGGGTTATCTTGGTAGAAAATGGAGTTAAGAACAATCCTTCCTACGCATGGGCCTGGCTAAATAGGATCGGCGTAGTCTCCCTTGGGCACCAGAGGCCCCATCAGTAAGAGCATGACGTTCCGTAGAATCGTCAGTGGCCGTCAGTAATCATGGGTCATCAACCCCGTATCTCCAGCGGAGAGTTCGGGTCACAAGGGAAGTGCATCGAAGCCCATACGCTAAGAAATTGTCCTCCCCGCCCAATGCCTACTGTGTTGTATCCACAACACAAAACCACTATCACCGCTAAGTCAAACTAGCATGCAATCTCTATTAACGGTTATTCCTATCGCACGGCTTGTACGTACTGGTAGCCAGCCAATCACGTACTTCCGTATTCTACATGCGATACACAACCTTGTGGTACAACGTGTCAAAGCCATAAATGCAACACACAAAGGTGGTCCCTTAAATCTATGATTAATGTGTAAGAAAAATAATACATAGCAGAAAATATAAATGAACAATAAATTCTAACAGGTTAAGCCATGTATCGCAGTTTATTTTGCATAAAAAAATAAATAATGCATGAAATATGAGCTAAAATAAGTAAACAGCTAATGGCAAGGTGTCTTGCCTGGTAGTACGCCTGGTGTGCTGCGATAATCAATGTGGCATGAATTACGACTTTGGTGCAACAACTATACAAGTGGACCTCTGATGGTGGCACGGACAGTTCCATTGGGTCCAAAAGGGTCAAATTAGTTAGGGTGGACATAAGGTAGTACGTATTTGGAAAGGAGATGAGAAAAAAGGGGATTATTCACGGACGGGATGATAATCAAAGAAAATTTGCGTAAACAATACTTATACTAGTTTTTAGAAAATATTTATAATAGGCGAAAGCTAGATTTTATATGAGTAAAATACTTAAAATATCAAAAATCGTTCGACGTTAAATTACTCTAGTTTTAAAATATACTTCTAGGTAAAAACTACACTCCATAAAAGAAAACATTTTAAAGTAAATATTTGAAAATATTAATAAATTATTTAGGCCCAAAAATTATATCTTTAAAAAATATATTTGAAAAAAAATGGCTTAATATATTTAGAAATCAAATCCCAAATTTGAAATTGTGTGTACGTAATAAAATATTTTTGCTATAAATCCTAGAAATTATTTGGTATACCTATTATTAAAACTAAGTAATAATACTAATATTAATACAAATAACATTTATACCAATATACCTTACTAGAGTAAAATTATAATATACTAATACATACTATATACTTTACAATAATAATAATAATAATAATAATAATAATAATAATAATAATAATAGTAATAATAATAATAATAATAATAATAAAACAACAACAATAGTACCTGTACTGCTGTTCAAATAAAATAATAATCAAATAAATAATTAAATAAATAAAATAAAAATTTAAATAAAAATTTTGAACAGTAGAGGCATATGTGTTCTCCTCTTTCGAGGAGAACATATCAACTAAGAAAATAACAATTAGAGAGGGGCTTTCTCAACTGTACGAAACCAAGAAGCTTTCTCAACTGTACGAAACAAAGAAAAGAGACAAAAAGGAAAGAGAAAAACATTGAAAGGGAAGAAGAAAAGAGAGCCGAGGAGAGAGAGAGAGAGAGAGAGAGAGTTGCTCTCGAGAGAGGGAAGAGAGGGGTGAGAGGCGGTCCGGCGGGCTGTGAGGGAGAGCGGCGGAGGAGAGAGAGAGGGATGAGTGGAAGGGTTTCAACGGGAGAGGCGCACGCTCGCCACCATGAGGCGGAGCTCGGCCGCGCTGGGTACAGCGCTGACCACTGTGGAGGGGCACCGCGGAGGCGCAGGCCTGGGGCGGCAGGATCGGGCGGGTTCACCGGCTAGGCGAAGGGTTTTGGTGGGTTCGTCGGTGGAGCAGGCGGTGGGCGAAGCGGAGATGGGGTACGGCGACGGGTTTCACCGGCGGTCGACGGATCTGGCGGGGACGGCTGGACGCTAGGTCGGGCTCGGCGACGGTGACAGGGAATCGGCGCGGGGGTTTCGCCGAAGGAGATCGGCTGGTTGAGTACGGAGGCGTCGACGCCGGTCGGGACTCGAGGTGGGGGCTCCATAGGCAGGGCGCTGGTCGCGGCCAGGCTCTGTTGGCGGCGGTCAGGTTAGTAGTGGTGGTGGTGTTCCTATTTCCTTTGTAAATTTTGGTGTGGTGGTGGTTTTAGGTCGGAGGTCGGCTGGTTAGCCGATGGTGGTGGTTCTGATTTGGTGGTCGCGGTTTAGACGAGGCCGGGTGACGGGTTGGTTCTGGTGTTGGGGTTGCAGAGGAAGTCGATAGGGAGGACAAGAAGAGGATGGTGGGTACGATGGTAGTCGGAGCAGCGGTTCGCCGGATTTGGAGGCTGGTCAGGGATGGGGGTGGTGGCGAGGATCGGTTGGTGGCCGAGCTGTGGCCGGAGGCATCTGTAGACTAGGACTAGGATTAGGTTTTTAATTATGTCGGGGTGTGTCCGACACGGAGAGGTTGTAATTGTATGTGTAAAAAAATGGAATAAGACGGGGAGGGAACACGGACACGGTGTACGGGGGTTGAGAATTATTTCTGGGAATTTATGGATGATAACAGTTTATGGAGGAGTACCTGCCTATTTATAGGATGTGGAAATTCCCATTAAGATCAGGATTAGGATATTTAAACCTTATTTAGATAATTCAATCTATTAATTTAAATTAATTTAATAAATGCAAATCCAAGTTAAAATCCAATTTAAATCTAGATAAATTTACATCTTTTAGTTTAAAACCAAATGAGATAATTCAAATTCCAAATATAGATATTAGTTTACTATTTAAAATATATCCATAAATCAAATCAAGACTTAAATTGGTACGATAATTTAATAATATGTTTTCTAAAAATGCTATAATAATAATTTCGAAATTTACATTATTATTTAGAAATAACTTAAATAAATATTTATGAATGAAAGCACAAATAATGCATACTTTTCCTAGTACACAATAAAATATTATTTATGATTAATAACTCTAAAAAAACAAAAGGCTTTTTATAGCAAGATTAATAATTATATGTAATATTTTGAAAGTGTATAATAAAATAAAATTGTTTTTTCTAAAATATGTACGCTCGCACATATTCGCACTCGACGGGTAAGAAAAATAAAATTTTGTGCTCGACGTAAAATACGACTACGCGACGTACAATACAAAATTTTAAATCAGTACCAAATTTAATAAAAAAATAGTAGAAATTTAGGGGTTTTGCAGGTCTACTAAGATTGACTTAGCATGACCTAGTTTCATCTAGTTTGCCTTTGTATGACCGAGTATGACCTAATGTGACTTAGTTTGACTTGGTGTGACTTAGTTTGACTGAGTTTGACCTAGATTTGTATAGCCTGCACTAGAAATCATGCCTAACACTATTAAACCCTATTTAACTCATGTATATCTCATCTTTTGGTCTGTGACTTCACTCTGAGCCAGATTACACAGTTGACATATTTTTATCGGATCTCAGACGAGTACATTCTCTGATAGTATTTCTGTTTTATGGGACCGTCTATCTTTCTTATATTTAGTATAGATATCCGAGTTCTCTTGATACAACACACGGAATGGTACATATCTGGATCTCATCATGAGATGTTATTCCTTGTACTCCATGGTATACCTCGTGCAAGACTCCCTGTTTCTCGTGCATTGTATAGACACAATTCCTGCGAAGGATAGCTACCTTCTCAAAGAATCCTGTGTCATGATGTGTCATGGTTGGATCCACTATACAAGTCAGGGATAGGGGTGTTTGTCACGCTCCAGAACCAGAAAACTGGAGAGCGGGAGACACACACAGCCAGCTAGGTATATAGAAGTGTAAATCACCTCGATATACGGTCACGGCTGTCTAGATGTATGAGGTTGATCTACAAGCCATCAGCCACTTATGGTCAAGAACAAGCCTAATGTCTCAATCTCAGGCAAGCAAATAATGTAACAAGATGGTAGATCATCAGGCGTACAAAGTAAGGCGTCCCAAACATTACATATTCAGATGATCATGAAACTAGTCATACAAAATGAGAAGACTAGCAAGGTTTAAGTCATACATGATCAAACCTAGGATTTGTCATTCATGTTACAGCCCGTATGCAGACATAAATAAGTATTCAACACGAGCTAACACTTGCTCGGCGGCTAAACGTCTTAAAAGAATAATTTTACAATAGAGTGGGAGAGCAAAATAAAATCCACTCGTTGTCAGGATTACGTCTAGTGTTCACCATCTGGCTGGAAGGCTGGAAGATCCTCGGAAGCTACTCCAAAATCTGGCCATACAAAACCAGCTGGGTCAGACCCGAGAAAGAGTAAGTCCCACAAGGGAGGCTTCACTTAGGAACTAAAACCAACATATTAGCACATAAAGACATAATTGATAATAAAAGACATGAGTTAGAGAAAATAAGGTGATAAATGATAAGACGACTAAGGAACTATTCAAGTAGCCAAGTTACAATCCGTAAACCAAACAAGGACCGGGATTGTAGCCCTTCACCTAAACAGAACTTAGTCTCTAACCAATTATCGATAAAGTAAAGCATAACAGTAATGTGCTGAAGAAAAATATGTACATGCCTTGCCTAGATAAGACTAGACTGGACTCTATTCATCAATCATGGCCAAGCAATGAGTATGGCTTGATACTTTATCTAACTAGGGTTATCACAAGCCTAGTTACTAGCAAGATGCAATGAGATGTTCCAACAGCCACAAACCCTGCAGACTTATTCCATGTTATCCAGCTGCAAGTTGAGAGATTTAGATTAGGTGACTTGGGGGTGCAATACATGACAGTGTGCTTGAAATGTGCCCTACTCGACGGTAGGCTATAAGTCCAATTAGAGCGTCCAGATAACGGGACTGCATGTAGCTGAGAAATCTCTTCATGAACTAATTGATCATTCTAGTCATTATCCTAGTCAGATGCAGTATGAATCCCTGACCGTGGTAACCAGGAATTTATGTCATAGACATGATACAAGACGAGACATGTAGCTTGTTCACACATACACAAGGTTCAACCACGGTGTCAAGATAAAAGTACCTAGCATGTCGAGATAGCCATTGTACCAGCATTCAAGATTACATGTCATGTTTACTTGTCAAGAGTGTGCCACGACAGGACACTATCATGTGTTATCATGTCAAGGTTACTTGTTACTGGTTAAGAGTGCGCCTTAACAGGCCACTATCGTGTTCTATCCTTACATTATCATAAATGAGAAAACTTGTATAAATAGTTAGTAGCATAGTTTTAAAGCCAAGAAAAAGATCTACAACTTTCATGTTGGGAGTTGGGAGAAATTCTGGCCATAAATCAGCCAAATAGGACATAAAACAGCCAAAAACAGCCAAAATCGGTACTATACGATATTCTGTGGTACTATGCAGCATTCTGCGGTACTATGCAGCCCTCTGTGGCACTATGCAGCCTATACGGAACTATTCATTCCTGCGGCACTTTCATTCATGCGGCACTATGTATCCATACGACACTATTCATTCCTGCGGCATTATTCATTCCTGTGGCACCATGCATCCATGCGACAGTATTCATTCCTGCGACACTATTTATCCTTCCTGCCAGAATTAGGACAGATGAACTAGAAAATATCCAAATCTTATTTTGGCCATAACTTCCTCAAAATAAGTCGAAATCTAACTTTTCAAAGGTCCATTTTGGGTCAAATCAAATTCTCTAAAACATGGAACAATCAAAACATGAAAATAATTAAGTTTAATAGATCAAAACCCAAAAAAATCGAAAATGATATAAACTTAGATCTACATGAATCCATCCACCAAAATAAAAAATGTCAAGTTCTAAAGTAGCTTAAAATCAAGTAAGAAAGATAATGGAATAATAAAACTTGAGATCCATCATGAAGCAAGTTGCACTTGCCTAGGACTGGGTAGGTGGAGAAGTTAAGAGGAAGAAGATGAAAAAATAAATGAAGAAGGAAAAGTAAATGAGGAGAGAGAGGGGTTGGTAGCTTTTAAAGGGAGGGGCTACATGTTGAACCGACCCAACCAAGCCAAACCAAACCCAACTAAGCCATGCAATATTAAACCAATACAAGATTAAACCAAGACTAGGCTAAGCAAGACAAGTCTAACTATGGTACACCTGATAAATGCCAGAAATCTTGTATACGTATACGAAAATACGTATAACGGGAAACGGAAGTGACAACCCTACCCACCTTAAAAGAATTCCATCCTCGAAATTTAATCAAGAGGCTATAGATGTCGGGGCAAGCTATACTAAAGCATAAGCAATCTACAACTAGCAACCAATCAAGCAATCATCCATGCATGCAAGGAATTTAAAAGCATAAGGCATAAGAAAGACATTATACCTTATGAGTCAAACAGGTGTGGATATCGCGAGCGGATATTATCCTCATGCTCCCACATTGACTCACCCAAGGAATGGTGACCCCAAGCAACACGGACTAAGCTAATAGTCTTGTTCTTGAGTACCTTCTCTCTTCGGTCCAATATGGATACAGGCCTTTCCTCATACGAAAGGTTGGTACCAACAACCAATTCTGAATGATCGAGGATATAGCTCGAATTTGGAATATACCATCACAATTAGGATATATGGAATACGTCATGTACCACATGTAACGACGGTGGAAGAGCGAGATGATAGGATACATCACCTACTCGCACAAGAATATCGAACGGCCTTATGTACCTAGGACTAAGATTTTTCCGTACGCCGAATCGAATGTTGCTACGGGTAGGCGAGATCGTAAGCAACACGTGGTTGCCAACTGAAAACTCAAGGGTACGCCGATGAGAATCGGCCCAATGGCGCTGACGATCTTGGGCAACTCAAAGATGATCTCTGACTTGTCTGGCCACCTCGATTATCTGCGTAATCATCTCTGGACCAAGCATCTGTCTCTCGTCGACATCATCCCAACCTAAAGGAGATCTGTACTTCCTTCTATATAGTACTTCAAAGGGTGCCATCTGGATACTAGCCTGTAAACTGTTGTTATAGGAGAACTCCACTAGGTACAGGTGATCTTCCTATGAACCACCGAAGTCTAGCATACAAGATCGTAACATATCTTCAAGAGTCTGAACCGTGTGCTCCGACTGACCAGCTGTCTATGGATGATATGCTGAACTGAACTTGAGACGAGTCCCCAAACTCTTTTGAAGACTCTGCCAAAAGTGCGATATAAATCTTGAATCCCTGTCTGATATGATACTAACTGGCACTCCATTCAACCTGAAAATCTGCCAAAGGTACATCTCGGCTAGCTGATCCGTCGACTGACCAACTCTGAAGGAAAGAAAATGAGCTACCTTCGTGAGATGATCAACTATAACCCAGATAGCATCTCTCCCAGCTGGGGATTTAGGTAACCTAGTAACAAAATCTATGGTTATATGCTCCCACTTTTATTCTGGGATCGGTAAAGATTGAAGAAGTCCAACTGGTCTCTGATGTTCAGCCTTAACTTGCTGGCAAACTAAACAACCAGAGACAAACCGGGCTATCTTCCACTTCATGCCATTCCACCAGAAATACTGACAGATATCTCGGTACATCTTCGTACCACCGGGATGAATTGAATACTGAGAACTGTGAGCCTCCGCCATGATCTTCTGTCTGACATCACCACTGGGTACACAAAGACGTCTCCCATGTCGGAGAGTAACATCTTCGTGAATACATAACTCTGCTCTACGACCTGCTTCACACTCTGCTCTGAGTCGCTGAAGCTTGGAATATGCTGATTGTGCCATCTTGATCCTCTCAACTATGCTGGACTGAACTTGCATGCTGGCCATTAATGCCATATTGGTAGGGAGAACTATCTCTATCCCCATCTTCTGAAGATCTGCTAATAACTCTGACTGTGCTGTTAGGAAATAAACTCCATCTCTTCTACTCAATGCATCTGCTACAATGTTGGCCTTTCCAGGATGATACTGCAGGTTGATGTCATAATCCATAAGTAGCTCTAGCCATCTCCTCTGACGCATGTTTAGATCCTTCTGAGTAAATACATACTTAAGACTCTTGTGGTCGGTAAAAATCTCCATCCGATCTCCATACAAGTAATGCATCCATAGCTTCAATGCATAAACTAATGCTGCTAACTCCAAGTCATGGGTTGGGTAATTCCTCTCATGATCACGAAGCTGACGTGATACATAATCTACTACCTTACCATGTTGCATCAAGACGCATCCCAATCCTCTGTCGGAAGCGTCACAATAAACTGAAAATCCTTCGGTCCCATCTGAAAAAGTGAGAATGGGGGCCGTCATCAATCTCTGCTTCAACTTCTCAAATGAACTCTGACACTCTGCTGTCCAAGCAAACTGTACATCCTTGCTGGTCAACTGACTCATGGGCGCTGAAATCCGAGCAAAATCTGATACAAACTGCCGGTAATAGTCGGCCAATCCAAGAAAACTGTGAACCTCGACGACTGTGCTGGGAACTGGCCATGATTCAATAGCCACTATCTTCTGGGGGTAACCTTCCACTCTACCTCTGGTGATTATGTGAACTAAGTACGAGATACGATCCAGCCAAAACTCGTATTTACTGAACTTTACGTACAACTGGTGCTCTTTGAGAATCTGAAGAACTACACGAAGATGTTGCGCATGCTCTGCCTCATTCTTGCTATAGACTAAGATGTCGTGTAATGTTCCAAATTCGTGATACGTATTTAGTATACGTATACATGTTTTGGACCCATATTTAATTTTTCATGATCAATTATCTTGGTTTATTTTGCATTGGCTTGAATTTTATTTAGCATTGATAGTTCATTTGATTTTAATGGTTCATTTGTTTATTATTTTGGGTTAGTGAAGCTTGGGTTTATTTCTTGACTCATTTGGTTTAAATTGCTAGAAAGAGTTTATTGGCCTTGACTTGGTTCAACATGACTTGGCTTGGCTTGGTTCGATTTATTTTGGTTTGACATGGAGAACCCCACCCTATTATAAATATCAACTTCTCTCTCTCTCCTTATTATTTTCTTCATCTTCTTCCTCAAGCTTCTTCCTCTCCACCACCACCACCAACCTAGGCAAGTACATCTTGCTATCACTTGAGGGCTATATTTTATTTGTCTATTAGTTTTATTAGCTCATTTTGAGCAACATTAGAACTTGGGTTTTCTCCATTTGGAGCTTAGAATTTTGTAGATCTAGGTTTGAAGTATTTTTGGATTTTGGTGGATTTGATCTATAAAACTTGTTTATTTTTATGTTTTGATTGTTCCATGTTGAAGAGAATTGAATTTTACACAATTTAGACCCTTGCAAAGTTGGATTTGGACTTGATTTGACCTAGTTATGGTTCTTGGAAATTTCGAGTTCCATGGCTTTTCTCTCGGCCTGGAAAGAAGACCCCTGTTCCCGAGCGCAATCCAGTTAGCCCAGCACTCTTTAGTGCTGGCACAATCTAGCCCCCTGCGCAGTTCAGTCACTGCACAATCTAGCCCTCTGCGCAGTTCAGTCACTGCGCAATCTAGCCCTCTGCGCAGTTCAGTCACTGCGCAATCTAGCCCTCTGCGCAGTTCAGTTACTGCACAATCTAGCCCCCTGCGCAGTTCAATCCATGCGCAATCCAGTATGTGCACAATCCGATCCCTGCACAACCCGACTCAGCGCGGCTCAGCTCTTGCGCAGTTCATCTTCTACGCATTCTGACCTAGCGCAATCCATGTCCCTGCGCGCTTGACCCAGCGCAGTCCAGCCCCTGCGCGATCCAACTCTCGCACAGTTTATCCCTTGCGCACTCTAACCCCTGCGCAATCCATTGTCCATGTTGATTTTGTTTTAATCCTCTAGGCTTGGCTTCTCTTCTATGGATTAGAGTTTTGAGATCTTGTTTCACATGACACGACTGCTTGACCCAACACGACCTGGCACGGTTTTTGATGAATTGCTTATGACTAATATGGTTCTGATTTCTGTGATTTATGATCCGGGTACTTTTTGATCTTCTTGATAGTGACCCGACGGGATGCACACTTGACTTGTAATCGGTGATTCATATTAGTCCTGTGTATGGATATTTTATTAGATATTTTACGCCCATTTTATATCCTTACGCCTTTTGTCATGAACTTGATAATCACGAATTTATTTAATATATTTGGAATGATAACTTGACATGATTGGCTTGACATGATAGACTTGATATGACAACCTGACTTGATGATGACCCGTAGTGGTGCGCTCTCGACCAGTAACTTGACATGACATGATAGTGGCCCGTCGTGGTGCACTCCTGACTAGTACACTTGACCGGATAACCTGATATGTTATATCTCGATAAGCCGTTGCGGTGGCTATTTGACATGACATGACCTGTATAATGACTTGACACCGTGGGCGATTGTGCTTGTATAAATGAACCAGTCTTGTCTCGCATCATTTCTAGGGCATGGACCCCTGAGTACCACGGTCAGGGGTACATATTGAAATAAACTAAGGTTAATAACTAGAATAATCTACTAGTCATGAAGAGATGTTCTCCAGTTACAGGCGACCCCGTTATTCCGGCCGCAAATGTTTGGACTTGTAGCCTGCCGACGAGTAGGGCACATTTCCAGCCTACTGTCATGTGGGGCACTCTCGATTGTCACTTTAATGATTGAACCCTCTGGATTGTCACTATAATGATTGCCTGGATAACCTGGGTAGCTGCAGGGCCTGTGACTACTTGGAGCATCTCATTGCATCTTGCTAGTAACTAGGATTGTGATAACCCTAGTTAGTTAATGTAGAAAGCCGTAGGCAATGATTGGCCGTGATTGATTGGATGGAGTCTAGTCCAGTTTAGTATTGTCTAGAAGTGATCGATTGCAAGATTGTACCAGCATGATTGAATGATTGTCACTCCAGATTGTCACTATAATGCTTGAACACTATTGTCACTCCAGATTGTACTATCCTGATTGTACCCTTCATTGTCACTTTCATCATTGTCTTCTTTTCATATATATATTGTCCAGCTATATTTTATTTAACATGATGCTTCTCTTAATTATTTTCTCTGATTGGGACAAGTGCATTGGTAGTGCGCGAACCCCAATCTGTGTTACTTATTGTTTTTTTACATGTTGAATGCTAATGATTGCTGGTTTTAGTCCTAAGTGAAGCCTCCTTTGTGGCACTTGCTCTTTCTGGGGTCTGACCCAGCTGGTTTTGTATGGCCAGATACCGGAGCAGCACCAAAGGATCTTCCTGCTTTCCAGCCCGATGGTGGTCACCAGGCGTAACCAGGGCATCGAGTGGGTTTCTTTTGTTCTCCCACTGTAATATTGTAAATTATTCTTTTGAGGCGTTTAGCCGACGAGCAAGTGTTAGCTCGATTGTACTTACTTACTGTCTGCCTACGGGCTGTAACATGATTGACAAGCCCCGGGGGTTGATCATGTATGACTGAACTCTTGCTAGTCCTTACATTTTGTACGACTAGCTTCATGATCATCTGATATGTAATATTTGGGACGCCTTATATTTATGTATTTGGAGATCTGACATCTTGTAATTATTATTAGTTGGTTGAGATTGAGACAATAGGCTATTTTATGACCTTAAGAGACTGATGGCTTGTAGATAAACCCTCACATATCTAGACAGCCGTGACCGTATGGTGAGATGGATTCTATTTCATCATACGTAGCTGGCTATGTCCGCCTCCGCTCTCCAGTATTCTGGTTCTGGGGCGTGACATGGTTTTAGTGGTGGCCCATGCAGGTCTTGTCAATCAAGATATGTGGAGGTTTACCAGATAGATGTCTCAATCTGTACTCGCCTTTGATCTCCACTCGTATCTTCATATCTCCTTGATCCCTGACTTGATAACATGCTTGCATCATTGTTCTATCCTGGTCCTTCCTTAATATCCCTGATGTCATTGCTTCAGTGACATCGTTCATGTTGATCAGCCAGAAGGAGCTCAGCCAGCAGCCCAGCAACAGCAAGAAGATCAAGATCAGTCCTCAACAGCCGCCTCCCGAGCCACACCTCCTGGAGAACCAGTGCCCCCAGTCCAGCCAGTTCAGCCAGCAGGATCAGAGGATGGGGCCTTGATAGGGCTCATCCGTGAGTTGATTGCGTCTCAGGAT
Organism: Iris pallida; assembly: GCA_029216955.1. NCBI lineage: Eukaryota > Viridiplantae > Streptophyta > Magnoliopsida > Asparagales > Iridaceae > Iris > Iris pallida. Next base: position 10,404,638 of record JANAVB010030220.1, read on the forward strand.
CGTCGAGGAGACGCCTTGCACCAGGCAGTGGCAGATGCTTTGACCAGAGGCGGTCATCCAGGGAACAGTACGATCAACAGTTTCAAGCGCCTGAACCCTCCATTCTTCGATGGCAGCGAGGATGCCATTGCTGCCGATGCTTGGCTACAAGATATAGAGGTGATTCTCGAAGCCGCGAAGACTCCAGAAGACGAGAAGGTGGCTGTGGTGCGCCTACAGTTATTGGATCTAGCCCGCAGTTGGTGGGCCGCACAAGCAGTGGGATTGGCAACACCTGTCTCCTGGGCAGTGTTCAGCGAGAAGTTCCAGACGAAGTATTATGATGCAGTGGCTCGATATGACTTGCAGACCAGGTTCAGTAATCTTAAGCAGATGGGAAGGACGGTCGACGGTTATGCGGCCGAGTTTTCCAGACTCAGTCGGTTTGCTCCCACCTTGGTGGCAACCGAGTTTGACAGAGCGCAGAGGTTCCAGCAGGGACTTCACCTAGAGATTATATTGGCAGTGGAACAGTTCGAGCATCAGACCTATGATGCGGTGTTGCGAGCAGCAATGAGGCACGAGTATACCTCCCAGAGAATAGTGGACAGGACTGGAGGTCGGAAGCGGTCCCATAGTCAGATGAACCAGTCTTCGGCACCACCTCCAGCAGCTAGGACCTTAACTATTGGAGCTCCGAGGCGAGCAGCTTCAGTTACGTCGGACCAGCACTCAACCCCGACGTACTCTCCGCAGAAACAGAAGCAAGCGCAGTCTTCCGCCGTGGGCTGTTCTTATTGTGGGAAGCCTGGACACGTGGTAGCAGAGTGTCGCAAGGCGTTGGGATTGTGTTTATTGTGTGGAGCACCGGACCATAGGGTGGGGTCCTGCCCATTCAGAGTTGATTCAACATCGACAGTATCTAGTCCCTCGGTTAGGGGACCAGCACCAGTACCAGCTTCCGTTCACCAGCAGCAGCAGTTTCTGTTCCCGAGGCCATTGCCGACTCAGTCCTAGACTTTCGAGCAACAGAACCCGAGGCAGTTTGCTCTAGCCCAGGCTCAGGTTCAGAATCGGCCGAGAGGTATATGTGTCCTCTCATCTTGCTTTTCTACCGTCATTATGCAGGGTGCATGACATATTTCATGTATCCTGATTGTGACGGAACATCCCGGACCCGAGCCATATCCTAGATCATTCGAAAGGGTTGGTACCAATAACCGTAACTTTTTGTATGAGGAGAGGCCCGTATCCATGTTTGACCAAAGAGAGAGACCTCAAGCGCAAGACTATTAGTTCAGTCCGTGTTGCTTAGAGTCATCCCTCTTTGGGAGAGTCAAACTTGGGAGCATGAGGATGATATCTGATCAGGTCATCCCGGCTGGTTTGACTCGTAAGGTGTAATATCTTAATTATGCCTTACATTTCGAATCCTTGCTTGCATGAATGATTGTATGATTGATTGGTAGCATAGATTGCCTTTGATAGAATAGCTTTCCCTTACATCTCTAGCCTCTTGATTAAATTTCGAGGACGGAATTCTTTTAAGGTGGGTAGGATGTAATGTTCCAAATTCGTGATACGTATTTAGTATACGTATACGTGTTTTGGACCCATATTTAATTTTTCATGATCAATTATCTTGGTTTATTTTGCATTGGCTTGAATTTTATTTAGCATTGATAGTTCAATTGGTTTTAATGGTTCATTGGTTTATTAATTTGGGTTAGTGAAGCTTGGGTTTATTTCTTGACTTATTTGGTTTAAATTGCTAGAAAGAGTTTATTGGCCTTGACTTGGTTCAACATGACTTGGCTTGGCTTGCTTCGGTTTATTTTGGTTTGACATGGAGAACCCCACCCTATTATAAATATCAACTTCTCTCTCTCTCCTTATTATTTTCTCCATCTTCTTCCTCAAGCTTCTTCCTCTCCACCACCACCACCAACCTAGGCAAGTGCATCTTGCTATCACTTGAGGGCTACATTTTATTTGTCTGTTAGTTTTATTAGCTCATTTTGAGCTATATTAGAACTTGGGTTTTCTCCATTTGGAGCTTGGAATTTTGTAGATCTAGGTTTGAAGTATTTTCGGATTTTGGTGGATTTGATCTATAAAACTTGTTTATTTTCATGTTTTGATTGTTCCATGTTGAAGAGAATTGAATTTTACACAATTTAGACCCTTGCAAAGTTGGATTTGGACTTGATTTGACCTAGTTATGGTTCTTGGAAATTTTGAGTTCCATGGCTTTTCTCTCGGCCTGGGAAGAAGACCCCTGTTCCCGAGCGCAATCCAGTTAGCCCAGCACTCTTTAGTGCTGGCGCAATCTAGCCCCCTGCGCAGTTCAGTCACTGCGCAATCTAGCCCTCTGCGCAGTTCAGTCACTGCGCAATCTAGCCCTCTGCGCAGTTCAGTCACTGCGCAATCTAGCCCTCTGCACAGTTCAGTCAATGCGCAATCTAGCCCCCTGCGCAGTTCAATCCATGCGCAATCCAGTATGTGCACAATTCGATCCCTGCACAACCCGACTCAGCGCGGCTCAGCTCTTGCGCAGTTCATCTTCTGCGTATTCTGACCTAGCGCAATCCATTTCCCTGCGCGCTTGACCCAGCGCAGTCCAGCCCCTGCGCGATCCAACTCTCGCGTAGTTCATCCCTTGCGCACTCTAACCCCTGCGCAATCCATTGTCCATTTTGATTTTGTTTTAATCCTCTAGGCTTGGCTTCTCTTCTATGGATTAGAGTTTTGAGATCTTGTTTCACATGACACGACTGCTTGACCCAACACGACCTGGCACGGTTTTTGATGAATTACTTATGACTAATATGGTTCTGATTTCTGTGATTTATGATCCGGGTACTTTTTGATCTTCTTGATAGTGACCCAACGGGATGCACACTTGACTTGTAACCGGTGATTCATATTAGTCCTGTGTATGGATATTTTATTAGATATTTTACGCCCATTTTATATCCTTACGCCTTTTGTCATGAACTTGATAATCACGAATTTATATAATATATTTGGAATGATAACTTGACATGATTGGCTTGACATGATAGACTTGATATGACAACCTGACTTGATGATGACCCGTAGTGGTGCGCTCTCGACCAGTAACTTGACATGACATGATAGTGGCCCGTCGTGGCGCACTCCTGACTAGTACACTTGACCGGATAACCTGACATGTTATATCTCGATAAGCCGTTGCGGTGGCTATTTGACATGACATGACCTGTATAATGACTTGACACCGTGGGCGATTGTGCTTGTATAAATGAACCAGTCTTGTCTCGCATCATTTCTAGGGCATGGACCCCTGAGTACCACGGTCAGGGGTACATATTGAAATAAACTAAGGTTAATAACTAGAATAATCTACTAGTCATGAAGAGATGTTCTCCAGTTACAGGCGACCCCGTTATTCCGGCCGCAAATGTTTGGACTTGTAGCCTGCCGACGAGTAGGGCACATTTCCAGCCTACTGTCATGTGGGGCACTCTCGATTGTCACTTTAATGATTGAACCCTCTGGATTGTCACTATAATGATTGCCTGGATAACCTGGGTAGCTGCAGGGCCTGTGACTACTTGGAGCATCTCATTGCATCTTGCTAGTAACTAGGATTGTGATAACCCTAGTTAGTTAATGTAGAAAGCCGTAGGCAATGATTGGCCGTGATTGATTGGATGGAGTCTAGTCCAGTTTAGTATTGTCTAGAAGTGATCGATTGCAAGATTGTACCAGCATGATTGAATGATTGTCACTCCAGATTGTCACTATAATGCTTGAACACTATTGTCACTCCAGATTGTACTATCCTGATTGTACCCTTCATTGTCACTTTCATCATTGTCTTCTTTTTATATATATATTGTCCAGCTATATTTTATTTAACATGATGCTTCTCTTAATTATTTTCTCTGATTGGGACAAGTGCATTGGTAGTGCGCGAACCCCAATCTGTGTTACTTATTGTTTTCTTACATGTTGAATGCTAATGATTGCTGGTTTTAGTCCTAAGTGAAGCCTCCTTTGTGGCACTTGCTCTTTCTGGGGTCTGACCCAGCTGGTTTTGTATGGCCAGATACCAGAGCAGCACCAAAGGATCTCCCTGCTTTCCAGCCCGATGGTGGTCACCAGGCGTAACCAGGGCATCGAGTGGGTTTCTTTTGTTCTCCCACTGTAATATTGTAAATTATTCTTTTGAGGCATTTAGCCGACGAGCAAGTGTTAGCTCGATTGTACTTACTTACTGTCTGCCTACGGGCTGTAACATGATTGACAAGCCCCGGGGGTTGATTATGTATGACTGAACTCTTGCTAGTCCTTACATTTTGTACGACTAGCTTCATGATCATCTGATATGTAATATTTGGGACGCCTTATATTTATGTATTTGGAGATCTGACATCTTGTAATTATTATTAGTTGGTTGAGATTGAGACAATAGGCTATTTTATGACCTTAAGAGACTGATGGCTTGTAGATAAACCCTCACATATCTAGACAGCCGTGACCGTATGGTGAGATGGATTCTATTTCATCATACGTAGCTGGCTATGTCCGCCCCCGCTCTCCAATATTCTGGTTCTGGGGCGTGACATGTCGTCTATAAATACTATCACAAACTGATCCAAATAAGGCATAAAGATACGATTCATGAGGTCAATGAATACGGCTGGCGCATTGGTCGCTCCAAATGGCATAACAAGGAACTTCCAATGCCCATATCTGGATATGAACGCTGTCTTTGGTATGTCTTGCTCTCTGAATCTGATCTAATATTACCCTGACCGCAAGTCAATCTTCAAAAATATTGCCGCTCCTTTGAGCTGATCAAATAAGTCATCTATCCTTGGTAGAGGATATCTGTTCTTGATTGTTACAGAGTTTAAGGTACGATAATCAACAAATAATCTTGAGGAACCATCCTTCTTTTTTTACAAGAAGCATCAGGGCTCCCCAAGACGATCCACTAGCACGAATGAATCCCTTGGTTCTGAGTTCTTCAATCATCTTGTACAAAATCTCTAACTCTGATGGTGCCATCATGTAGACTCCTTCTGATACTGGTGCCGTCCCTGGAAGCAAATCAATGGTGAACTCTATCTCTCTCTGTGGGAGCATGCCTTGAAGCTCTTCGGGAAATATCTCAGGAAATTCTTCTACTACTCTGGAAAACTGAACTGCCTCTGCTACTACCATTCGCAACACTGGTGGAAAAGGTTCTACTTCGCCTCTGAAAAATGAAAACTCCACCTCGCATGGAATACCAAAAATAATCCTGCCAATATGGCAGTCTATTCTGGCATAATGATCCTTCAACCAATCCATTCCTAGGACCACATCATAATCGTCCATAAAAAATTCTATCAACCTAGCGAAAAACTCTCTAACGCTAACTACGATTCGACACAAGAAAAACACTCTATCTACTCCCACAAGACCGTTACCAGTAAGTACATTGAGCCTTACTGATAATGACTCGGGCTCCAGCCCTATCTGTGTTGCGAATCGTGCAGACATAAATGAATACGATGCACCTAAATCAAATAATATTGATGCTGGAAAAGAGTTGACGAGAATGGTACCTGCCACCACCTCACCTAAAGCTAACTCTTCCTCCACGGTCATAGCCATGACCTGACCTTGCCCTCTGGATGTTGTTCCCCTCTGCTGGAAATCGCTCTGGTAGTTCTGCATCTGAGCTTGGACATACTGCTGAGCCTGAGGCGACAATGGCCTCGGAGGCTGGTACTGCTGCTGCTGAACTGGTGCTAGTGCTGGGGCTGGGGCTAGTGCTGAGGACAGACTCATCTTCCCATTGGACCTCTCCCTGCTTCCGGTTAGGTCCACGATCCTCTGCGAGATATACTCGTGCCTCTTTGCTGCTCGCAAGATGGCATCAAACATCTGGTGCTCAAACAGCTCCACTGCTAGAATGATCTCTAGGTGGTGTCACGACCCGATCCCAATTTCTTGGGTCGACTCGGATCATGCCCAGCCTGCACCGTTGTTGAGACGGCGGCAGTAAGCTGTATTCTATATGCAGGTACAATCAACAACATTTGAATCTATAATTGCCACAACATTTAATTTAACGATAAAAATAAACTTGTCCATTACAAAAGAGTTCACAACTTTTAAAATAACATTAATTTAAATAAAAGATAACAAAACTCCATCTAAGCTGAAGTATCATCATCAACATCAGGAACCTCCTCTGAGAGCACAGCAGGGTACAGCTCCGGGTCATAGTAAGTATTAATCAGAAGCTCGGATTCATCAATAGAACCTATTGGGGGTGGGGTATCCAGTCAGGAAAGGAGCAAGTACAATTATGAAAATAATAATTTGCATAATGAATAGAAACTTGCAATATTAAATAATTTTGAAACAATGATTTTCAACTATAAAACAATTGTGATTTGAGTATGCAGTATCTATGACCGGTTTAGGATGATTCAATTGTATCCTATTGATACGGTCCGGCCTAACCCCGTGTGAAGAGGTGTAAGCTCGCACATTCATTAACTATTGGGCTTTGATCATAGATAACTACATTACTCCACATTATCCCGATGCAATGATTCGATATTACTCCAGAGGAGAGTACGTGTAACAGTTGTGTACTTAACATGCAAAATTCTAATATTAATTAAACTGCAATTAACACAACCGTACTTGCCTTGAATTTCAATTGGTCGAGATTTGTACTTCGGAATTCGAAAGGTCACGTTCTTCCTTGAAATCCTACATTCCGGGAAACTTTATCTCAGAAATACAAATACCAGAAAAATCTAGTTGCAATCTCTATTTGTCTTTCCTAGTCTGTTTTAGTTATTAGCTAGCTAACACACATCACAACTTTACTAATGAGTTTGAATTTAGAAATCCAATTTATTTAGGTCTTTTCGGGAAAACTTGAAATTTTCAATTTAATATAAAACTTGGTATTTATTAACTTATTGGGAAAAAGATTGGTGTTTTATAATTATATATAAAAATATAATTTTTTTTCTTAAAATGAGAAAATCGTGAATTATTAATTAATAATTAATAATAATTTTGATTAATCCTACGCGTTACTCAATCCCAGAAATCACAAATTTATTGTTCCTACTGATTACAAAATTTTGCAGAAGATAAAAGAATAGGCTTATGCCCTTACAATTTATTACATGAATTTAAATAAGAGAAAAATGGGTTAGTCCTATAAATCACCTACAAAAATTAAATAATAAAATTTTAATTAAATTTGTAAATTAGTAGAAGTCTCAGAACTGGTCCAATCTTCATATACAGCTACTCTGCCTCAACGTCCGGACGAACCGGTGCGTTTGCATTTCACTGGGCCCATTGACCCATATGGTCATCGCCCAAAAATGTTATTAACATAATATTATCCGAAAAATCATTTAAAAATCATTCTTTATAATTTTCTAAAAATTTCGGCAGCACTCCCTCTATTTTTGGTCAACCCAAAAACTGGGAAATGCTCCGTAAACCTGCAAAATAACTCCCGAAACCCGAAATTTAGAGAATATAAATATTTTCAAAGCCAATACAGTATTTTCCATACTTCCCGAAATCAATTCGGGAAACCCGATAATATTGGAAAGAACCATACTTTGCCAACAAACCATTCTCAATTTTTTAACCCAAAGCCCCAACAGAACTAATCAAAAATCATCCCACCATTTTTAACATAACCAACAGAGAACCAACTATCCAGTAGAAAATATTTCCATCACAAGTATAACAATAATAACTCTAACAGAACCTTTATCCCGAGAAAACTTCAGAAAACAAATATAACAAAATTGTCCCGCAAACTCTCGGAAAATCCGAGAAAACTTCAGAACTAGGTTCTGACAGAAATAACCAGCAAAATCAAACCACAGCATAGTTCCGATAATTTTCGGAAGAACCAAAAATAGCAACGTAAATATTACGTTGTCGAAAACCGAAATCCCGAAGGATTTAGGGACCAGATTTCATCATAGACTATAAAAAAAATAATCTACGGGATCCAGAAATTACTCAAACGACGGAATCCGAAGGGATGCCTCGGATTCGGGCAATGCCTCGCCGGAGTACGGCTGCACAACCACGGAACAGATCGGGGACGGAGACCCGAACAAAGCGCGGAGGGCGAGGGGGCCGGTCGGCGGCGCTCGGCTGTCGCCGGGCTGGCGCGCTGGTCGCCGGCGGTGTCGGGTGGGCGCGGTTCGGCCGCGGGATCCGCTCGGGATCGGTCGGCGGAACAGCCGCGGGGAGCGGGGCGCACAGCGGGGTCGCCGGGCTCAGTACCTGAGGGAAATCGGCCGAGAGGGGCTCGGTCGACGAATGGTACTGAACAGGGAGTCGGGATCTAGGGCACAGTTTGGGGAAAAATAGGGAAATGGTGATGGAGAGTGGTGAGGAAGGAGTGAATTTATATAGGGAAAGAGGAAGTGGGGGTTACCATTAGAGGAGGCCAACGGCCTTAGCCATTCATGGCCGGCCGGACATGAACAACCGAGGGGTCGGAAAATCCGAAGGAAGCTTCGGTTGAGGAAGAGGAAGAAGAAAAGACTTCTTCAGCAGACACTCAACACAAATAAAATTAAAATCCAGAATGAATGGACTAATGAAATTTAAGTCCAAAACTAAACGGCTAAAACTAATGAATAAAAGACCTAACAAATGGGCCTTGGGCTTTAATAAAATATCAAATAATATATACAGAAGTGGTTTTATATTGGACTTTTAAGGAAAATAGGAATTGGGCTCTGGGTTTTAAGAAAATAATGGCTTTGCTAAAAAAACTTTCATAATTTCACAAATAATACAGAATATTATTCTATCAAAATTATTTAGAAATATAATTAAAATTGCTATTTAAAAAAAAAAATGCAATCTAGAATTTGCGGGTTTCACAACCTTTCCTCCTTAGAAAATTTTGTCCTCAAAATTTAAAGAGATAGGGTTAGGAATTACCTCAAATCTCAAATAAATACGGGTACTGCTCCCGCATCTCATCTTCTCTCTCCCAGGTAGGCTCGCCTGGGGAATCGTGCCTCCACATAACTCTGACTATGGGAGTCACTGAAGTTCTGGTCCTCTTTTCGCCTCTATCCAAAATTGCTACAGGCTTCTCTGGTACATTGAGACTCGGTCCGATCTCCAACTCTGAATGGTCCAAGACGTGGTTCTCATCAGGTACATATTCTCTGAGCTGTGAGACGTGGAAGACGTTGTGCACGCCTTCTAGATTAGCTGGTAGAGCTAACCTATACGCCACTTCTCCAATCCGACTCAGAACTTCGAACGGGCCAATGTACCTGGGACTCAGCTTCCCAGCTCTACCAAATCTGATTGTACCTCTGGTAGGAGAAATCTTCACAAAGACCTTATCTCCTTCTTCAAATGCCAGTGGTCGACGACTGCTGTCTGCCCAGTGCTTCTGTCTGTCTTGAGCAATCCTGAGTCTGTCTCTGATAAACTTCACCTTCTCTGCTGCGTCAGTCACCATTTCTGGACCCAGCAGTACTCTTTCACCAACGTCGTCCCATGCCAATGGTGTACGGCAACGACGTCCATAAAGCGCTTCAAACGGGGTCATACCAATACTGGCTTGGTAGCTATTATTGTAAGAAAACTCTACCAAGTGCAGATGGTCTTCCCACGATCCTCCAAATTCCAAGACACAAGCTCGCAGCATATCTTCAAGTGTCTGAATAGTCCTCTCAGATTGCCCATCTGTCTGGGGATGATAAGCCGTGCTGAACTTCAACTGAGTTCCCAAGCTGTCATGCAAGCTTTTCCAAAAATGTGAGGTAAAACGAGTGTCTCGGTCAGATACAATGCTTACCGGTACTCCATGAATCCGGTAGATGTGTCGCATGTACAATGCTGCCAACTTCTCAGTGGATAAACCAACTTTGAAGGGAATAAAGTGAGCTGACTTGGTTAGTCGGTCCACTATTACCCAGATGGCATCCTTCCCTCCTTGGGAACGAGGCAGTCCTGACACGAAATCCATCGTGATGTGCTCCCACTTCCATTCTGGAATGTCCAGTGGTTGTAGAAGTCCTGCAGGCCTCTGTCTACTAGCCTTCACTTGTTGACAGATCAAGCATCTAGCGACATACCTGGTGACATCTTTCTTCATTCCACTCCACCAGACAATAGTGCGCATATCCCGATACATCTTATTGGCTCCAGGATGTATGGAATATTGAGACTGATGCGCTTCCTTCATCAACTCTTTCCTTAATTTGCCAGTCGGTACACAAAGCCTCGTACCATTCTTCAGAGCTCCATCACTGGCGATTGAGAAACCCTCCAGTGTTCCTGCTAACACTTGATCTCTCAGTTTGCAAAGTGCCTCGTCTTGAAACTGTGTCTCCTTGACCTTGTCCATCAGGTACGAGCTCACTTGCAACTTCATCAATATAGAATTAGCATCCAATTCCTTCCGTCCAGGCAGTACAATCTCCAGTTCAAGCTTCTCGATGTCCTCCAACAGGTGCCTATCCTTGGTTAAGAACATCGCCACTGGGTATCGACTAAGTGCATCAGCAACCACATTAGCCTTACCCGGGTGGTATTGCAGGTCGATGTCAAAGTCCTTCATTAACTCTAACCATCTCCTTTGCCTCATGTTTAACTCTTTCTGAGTGAAAACATACTTCAGACTTTTATGATCTGTGTATATTTCCACTCTCTCTCCATAGAGATAATGTTTCCAAAGCTTCAACGCAAAGATCACTGCAGCAAGCTCCAGATCATGAGTGGGATAGTTCTTCTCATGAGCCCGTAATTGCCTAGATGCATAAGCAATCACTTTCCCATGTTGTTGAAGAACGCAACCCAGTCCTTTGCCTGAGGCGTCACTATAGATTGTGAAACCACCAGATCCTGCGGGTAGTGCAAGGATTGGTGCAGTAGTGAGCCTCTTCTTCAACTCCTCAAACGCTGCTTGGCAGTCCTCCGTCCAGATGAATTCCTCATTCTTCCGAGTTAGCTTCGTCATTGGTTCAGCAATTCTAGCAAAATCCTTTACAAACTTCCGGTAGTAGTCCGCCAAGCCCAAGAAACTTCTGATGTCAACAACTGAGCTTGGGGTAGGCCACTTCTCCACAGCAGCTATCTTCTTAGGATCCACAGAAATTCCTTCTCCTGTGACAACATGGCCAAGAAAATCCACTTTGTCTAGAAAGAATTCACACTTGGATAGCTTACCGTACAGCTTCTCCTTCCTCAAAGTTTCCAGAACTTTCCTGAGGTGCTCTTCGTGCTCCTCCTTCGTCTTTGAATAGATCAGTATGTCATCAATGAAGACGACGACAAACTGGTCTAAGTATTCATGGAAAACCTTGTTCATAAGGTTCATGAACACAGCAGGAGCATTCGTCAGACCAAACGGCATGACCAAGAATTCAAACTGCCCATACTTGGTGTTGAATGCCGTCTTGGGAATATCTTCCTTCTTGACCTTGATCTGATGATAGCCAGACCTGAGATCAATCTTAGAAAACACTTTGGCTCCACTCAACTGGTCAAACAAGTCATCGATCCGGGGTAAAGGGTACTTGTTCTTGATTGTGACATTGTTCAGCGCCCGGTAGTCGATGCACATCCTCACCGTTCCATCCTTCTTGGGCACAAACAAGACAGGTGCTCCCCAGGGTGAAGCTCCGTCTCGAATGAATCCAAGAGCCTTCAGTTCGTTGATCTGCTCCTTCATCTCTTTGGCCTCCTTCGGGTTGACTCTATAACATCCCTTAGAGATTGGGGAAGAGCCAGGGACTAAATCAATAGTGAATTCTATGTCCCGATCTGGGGGTAGCCCAAGAAGACTATCAGGAAAAACATCCATGAATTCCGCTATGATAGGATGGGGTGGTCCAGGTTCTTCGGTAATAGAGTAGACAATACTCTCCATAACCTCCAGAGCTCTAGAGACTTCAAACTCTGGCCCTCCAGGTGGGCTGAAGATTACACATCCTCTGTGACAATCTATCAGCGCATGCTGCTTGTTCAACCAGTCCATTCCAAGGACTATGTCATAGTTGGGCAAGGGCATTACCAGTAAAGGTGCTACAAACTTATGGCCAGATATTAAAATGGGGCAATTACAGGTCTCTGTTATAGGTAGGGGTCCACCTCCAGTCATAACCCTACAAATCCTCTTGCTAAAGCCCGTAACTATGTGGTGTGCAGAGATAAACTTTGTTGCTATGAAACTGTGTGTTGCTCCAGAGTCAAATAAAACTAATGCAGGATGAGAATGTACATAGATGTAACCTGATATGACATCTGCATTAGGTTCCTGCTCCGGCTCTGGTTCCTCTGCAGTTAGGGCAAAAGCTCGCCCAGTCCTCTGTTGATGCTGCCCAAATTATTGCTGCTGAGTGGGCAGAGGTCCCCTCTGTTGATTTCATCCAGCTCTGTTGGTCGCTGAGGGGCAGTCCTTCACTTGGTGGGTGGTAGACCCACATATCAGACATTGTCCAAGCCTCTTCCGACAGATGTTCACCTGATGACCCGGCCTCTTGCAATAGCTACAAACAGGGATCTGCTTCTGGGGTGCTACATCATTGTTCCTTGCTTGCTGATGATGTTGAGACCTGTTGTTATTGTTGTTGTTGGGCTTCTTCTGATTACCCTGGAAGTTGTTGGTTCCAGGAAAATCTCTCTTCGAGCGGCCAGGTTGACTCTTCTCTATGTCTTGGGCTCTCTCCAGAATTTTCTCATAAGTCTTAGCTCCGCCAGAGATCACATGAGTGCGAATCTCCTCTCGAAGTCCATACTTGAATCGTTCAGCACGATCGGCAGGATCAGCTACCATGTTCTTGGCAAATCGGCTGAGCTGGCCAAATTCTGCCGCATACTCTCCCACAGTCATATTGCCTTGCTTCAGGTTCTGGAATTGTCGCTCCATTTCCCTCATCTCAGAAGTTGGGAAGAATTTCCTCTGGAACAACTTCTTGAAGGTGTCCCAATCAACCTGTCTATCCTGGAGTCGGGGTTCATTCCGATACCAGGTGCTAGCTACATTCTGCAGTTAAAGTCCCACTGCTTCAGCCTTGAGGTCTTCTGGAAGTCGAGCGACGCTCAGAAGACGCTCCATATTGTCAAGCCATTCACCAGCATAGACAATTCCCTCGGTACCCTTGAAAGGTCGAGGGTTCTGCTTCTTAAAGCTCTCAATATCGCCCACCTTGGCAATATGATTTCCATTAATTAAATGGCCTTATTATTACATAAATTAATCCTTAAATTTATGTTTACCTTGGCAGGCCTTGGTTCCTGTTGAGCTGCTTCTCCTCTTTCCAGTGCAGCCATTGCCACGCTATGGACGTTTTCCATGCCTTCTCTCATAATGGCCGTCTGCTCACGATGAGCTTCAGCTTGAGTTCTCTGGGCTTCTAGTACTCCTCTTAGCAGACCTATGAGGTCAGTGGGGTCCACAGGCACCGGTGGGGCAGCTGGAGTAGGTGTAACCACAGGAGGTTGCATCTCCGTCCGAGAAGATGATGGATCCATTGTTGTATTGTGGGGACGGTCGGCCAGCTGCCGAGGTGTAGGATCCGAACTTGATTGGGGAGGTGGGGTATGGTCAGGTGTTGACATCCCATCACCAGCAGGGTTGATATTGTCAGTGGTCATTCTCTGGAAGTTTTAGGATAAAAACATAAGCAAGGTAGCCTATCTATAGTTAAACAAAGATATTTAATAATAATATGTATATATATTGGTCCTATGTTGCGGTAATTTGATGTTCTAGTGCTCTAATGTTTTTATCCTAAGTTTTCCTAAGTTGTTGATAGAGACCTGCATGGGCCACCACTAAAAACATGTCACGACCCGATCCCAATTTCTTGGGTTGACTCGGATCATGCCCAGCCTGCACCGTTGTTGAGACGGCGGCAGTAAGCTGTATTCTATATGCAGGTACAATCAACAACATTTGAATCTATAATTGCCACAACATTTAATTTAACGATAAAAATAAACTTGTCCATTACAAAAGAGTTCACAACTTTTAAAATAACATTAATTTAAATAAAAGATAACAAAACTCCATCTAAGCTGAAGTATCATCATCAACATCAGGAACCTCCTCTGAGAGCACAGCAGGGTACAGCTCCGGGTCATAGTAAGTATTAATCAGAAGCTCGGATTCATCAATAGAACCTATTGGGGGTGGGGTATCCAGTCAGGAAAGGAGCAAGTACAATTATGAAAATAACAATTTGCATAATGAATAGAAACTTGCAATATTAAATAATTTTGAAACAATGATTTTCAACTATAAAACAATTGTGATTTGAGTATGCAGTATCTATGACCGGTTTAGGATGATTCAATTGTATCCTATTGATACGGTCCGGCCTAATCCCGTGTGAAGAGGTGTAAGCTCGCACATTCATTAACTATTGGGCTTTGATCATAGATAACTACATTACTCCCCATTATCCCGATGCAATGATTCGATATTACTCTAGAAGAGAGTACGTGTAACAGTTGTGTACTTAACATGTAAAATTCTAATATTAATTAAACTGCAATTAACACAACCGTACTTGCCTTGAATTTCAATTGGTCGAGATTTGTACTTCGGAATTCGAAAGGTCACGTTCTTCCTTGAAATCCTACATTCCGGGAAACTTTATCTCAGAAATACAAATACCAGAAAAATCTAGTTGCAATCTCTATTTGTCTTTCCTAGTCTGTTTTAGTTATTAGCTAGCTAACACACATCACAACTTTACTAATGAGTTTGAATTTAGAAATCCAATTTATTTAGGTCTTTTCGGGAAAACTTGAAATTTTCAATTTAATATAAAACTTGGTATTTATTAACTTATTGGGAAAAAGATTGGTGTTTTATAATTATATATAAAAATATAATTTCTTTTCTTAAAATGAGAAAATCGTGAATTATTAATTAATAATTAATAATAATTTTGATTAATCCTACGCGTTACTCAATCCCAGAAATCACAAATTTATTGTTCCTACTGATTACAAAATTTTGCAGAAGATAAAAGAATAGGCTTATGCCCTTACAATTTATTACATGAATTTAAATAAGAGAAAAATGGGTTAGTCCTATAAATCACCTACAAAAATTAAATAATAAAATTTTAATTAAATTTGTAAATTAGTAGAAGTCTCAGAACTGGTCCAATCTTCATATACAGCTACTCTGCCTCAACGTCCGGACGAACCGGTGCGTTTGCATTTCACTGGGCCCATTGACCCATATGGTCATCGCCCAAAAATGTTATTAACATAATATTATCCGAAAAATCATTTAAAAATCATTCTTTATAATTTTCTAAAAATTTCGGCAGCACTCCCTCTGTTTTTGGTCAACCCAAAAACTGGGAAATGCTCCGTAAACCTGCAAAATAACTCCCGAAACCCGAAATTTAGAGAATATAAATATTTTCAAAGCCAATACAGTATTTTCCATACTTCCCGAAATCAATTCGGGAAACCCGATAATATTGGAAAGAACCATACTTTGCCAACAAACCATTCTCAATTTTTTAACCCAAAGCCCCAACAGAACTAATCAAAAATCATCCCACCATTTTTAACATAACCAACAGAGAACCAACTATCCAGTAGAAAATATTTCCATCACAAGTATAACAATAATAACTTTAACAGAACCTTTATCCCGAGAAAACTTCAGAAAACAAATATAACAAAATTGTCCCGCAAACTCTCGGAAAATCCGAGAAAACTTCAGAACTAGGTTCTGACAGAAATAACCAGCAAAATCAAACCACAGCATAGTTCCGATAATTTTCGGAAGAACCAAAAATAGCAACGTAAATATTACGTTGTCGAAAACCGAAATCCCGAAGGATTCAGGGACCAGATTTCATCATAGACTATAAAAAAAATAATCTACGGGATCCAGAAATTACTCAAACCACGGAATCCGAAGGGATGCCTCGGATTCGGACAATGCCTCGCCGGAGTACGGCTGCACAACCACGGAACAGATCGGGGACGGAGACCCGAACAAAGCGCGGAGGGCGAGGGGGCCGGTCGGCGGCGCTCGGCTGTCGCCGGGCTGGCGCGCTGGTCGCCGGCGGTGTCGGGTGGGCGCGGTTCGGCCGCGGGATCCGCTCGGGATCGGTCGGCGGGACAGCCGCGGGGAGCGGGGCGCACAGCAGGGTCGCCGGGCTCAGTACCTGAGGGAAATCGGCCGAGAGGGGCTCGGTCGACGAATGGTACTGAACAGGGAGTCGGGATCTAGGGCACAGTTTGGGGAAAAATAGGGAAATGGTGATGGAGAGTGGTGAGGAAGGAGTGAATTTATATAGGGAAAGAGGAAGTGGGGGTTACTATTAGAGGAGGCCAACGGCCTTAGCCATTCATGGCCGGCCGGACATGAACAACCGAGGGGTCGGAAAATCCGAAGGAAGCTTCGGTTGAGGAAGAGGAAGAAGAAAAGACTTCTTCAGCAGACACTCAACACAAATGAAATTAAAATCCAGAATGAATGGACTAATGAAATTTAAGTCCAAAACTAAATGGCTAAAACTAATGAATAAAAGACCTAACAAATGGGCCTTGGGCTTTAATAAAATATCAAATAATATATACAGAAGTGGTTTTATATTGGACTTTTAAGGAAAATAGGAATTGGGCTCTGGGTTTTAAGAAAATAATGGCTTTGCTGAAAAAACTTTCATAATTTCACAAATAATACAGAATATTATTCTATCAAAATTATTTAGAAATATAATTAAAATTGCTATTTAAAAAAAATGCAATCTAGAATTTGCGGGTTTCACAGGTGGAGTCCCTGCTGGAATTGCTAGGCTCGATCTAACTCGGTCACCACCAAGGTAGGAGCAAACCGACTAAGTCTAGAAAACTCGGCCGCAAATCTGTCGACCGTCCTTCCCATCATTTTAAGATTAGTGAATCTCATCTGCAGATCATACCGAGCTACTGCGTCGAAATACTTGGTCTGGAACTTGTTGATGAATACCGTCCATGAGACAGCCGTCGGTAATCCAACCGCTAGCATCGCCCACCAACTGCGGGCTAAGTCCAATAACTGCAGGTGTACAACGGCCACCTTCTCTTTCTCAGGAATCCTAGCTGCCTACAGGATAACTTCTATGTCCTGAAGCCATGCATCAGTAGTGATAGCATATTCATTACCGTCAAAGAAAGGAGGGTTCAGATGCTTGAAGCTGTTGGCCGCGTCGTTCCCTTGGTAACCAACTCTGCCCATGGCATCTTGTACTGTCTGGTGCAGGGCATCGCCCCGATGATCTTGAGATGCAAGCAATTCCCGGATGAGTCCCACCAGGGTTCTATTGTCAGGCTCTGCAGGCTCGGACGGGCTGAACTGGGAGCTTTGGATCCCCGAAATGCATGACTCGGGAGGCTGCTCCATAGTGTTGGGCTTGGTCTCCAGGTTGCTGATGGTTCACTAGAGGTGCTCCGCCTGGCTGATCGGCAGGACCAGGAATAATGCTACTGAAAAATAATGACATAGGGGACAATAAGAAAGGACCAAGATAGATCGAGATTATATGCATGTGATCAGGTCAAGATTTCAGAAAGATTAGAAGACACAAGTAGAGATCAAGGACGATTGCTGATTGAGACATCGATTCAGTGAAACCCTCACACATCTTGATTTACAAGACCTGCATGGGCCACCACTTAAACCGTGTCACGCCCCAAAACCAGAATACTGGAGAGCGGGAGACAGATACAGCCAGCAACGTATATAGAAGTATAAATTACCTCGATATACGGTCACGGATGTCTAGAAGTATGAGGGTTTATCTACAAGCCATCAGTCTCTTATGGTCAAGAACAGGCCTAGTGTCTCAATTTCAGGCAAGTAAGTAATGTAACAAGATGGTAGATCATCAGACATACAAAGTAAGACGTCCCAAATATTATATATTCAGATGATCATGAAGCTAGTCATACAAAATACGAAGATTAGCAAGAGTTTAAGTCATATATGATCAACCCTAGGATTTACCAATTACGGCCCGTAGACAGACAGTAAATAAGTATTCAACACGAGCTAACACTTGCTCGACGGCTAAATACATCAAAAGAATAATTTTACAATAGAGTGGGAGAGAAAAATAAAACACACTCATTGCCAGGGTTGTGTCTAGTATTCACCATCTGGCTGAAAGGCTGGAAGATCCTCGGGAGCTACTCTGAAATTTGGCAATACAAAACCAGCTGGGTCAGACCCTCGAAAGAGCAAATGCCACAAAGGAGGCTTCACTTAGAAACTAAAACCAGCATATTAGCACATAAAGACATAATTGATAATAAAAGACATGAGTTAGAGAAAATAAGATGATAAACGATAAGACAACTAAGGAACTATTCCGGTAGCCAAGTTATAACACGTAAACCAAACAAGGAACGGGGTTATAACCCTTCACCTGAACAGAACTTAGTCTCTAACCAATTATCGATAAAGAAAAGCATAACAGTAATGTGCTGAAGAAAAACATGTACATGCCTTGCTTAGATAAGACTAGACTGGACTCCATTCATCAATCACGACCAAGCAATGAGTATGGCTTGATACTTTAACTAACCAGGTTTATCACAAGCCTAATTACTAGTAAGATGCAATGAGATATTCCAACAGCCATAAGTCCTGCAGACTTAATCCATGTTATCCAGTTGCAAGTTAAGAGAGTTGGATTAGGTTACTTGGGGGTGCAAGACATAACAGTGTGCTGGAAATGTGTTCTACTCGACGGCAGGATACAAGTCCAATTAGAGCGCCCAGATAACAGGACTGCCTGTAGCTGGAAAATCTCTTCATGAACTACTTGATCAATCTAGTCATTATCCTAGTCAGATTCAGTATGAATCCCTCACCGTGGTAACCAGGAATTCATGTCCTAGACATGATGCAAGACGAGACATGTAGCTTGTTCACACATACACAAGGTTCAACCACGGTGTGAAGATAAAAGTACCTAGCATGTCGAGATAGCCATCGTAACAGCATTCAAGATTATATGTCATATTTACTTCTCAAGAGTGCGCCACGATAGGCCACTATCATGTGTTATCATGTCAAGGTTACTTGTTACTAGTTAAGAGTGCGCCTTAACAGTCCACTATCGTATTCTATCCTTACATTGTCATAAATAAGAAAACTTGCATAAATAGTTAGTAACATATTCTTGAAGCCAAGGAAAAGATCTACAACTTTTATGTTGGGAGTTGGAAGAAATTCTGGCCATAAATCAGCCAAATTAGACATAAACTGCCAAAAACAGCCAAAATAGGCACTATGCGGTATTTTGCGGCACTGTGCAGCATTCTGTGGCACTATGCAACCTATGCGGTACTATGCAGCCCTCTGTAGCACTATGCAGCCTATGCGGCCTATATGGCACTATGCAGCCTATGCGGCACTATTCATCCATGCGGCACTATTCATTCCTACGGTACTATGCATCTATACGGCACTATTCATTCCTGTGGTACTATTCATTCCTGTGGCACTATGCATCCATGCGTGTAACGCCCTAGTCCCAAAATACGTAGGACTAGGCACATCGACATGCCAACTGTATACATACGAAGTATACACCAATATATGGAAACTTCGTATGAATACATAAGCTGTAACATGCAGTAGAACCATAATAACTAAATCTCATCCATAATAAAAGAATTAATAGATATCAATGCTGGATTGTAATTTGTACAAAAGTTGGGCGGAGACAAAGTCCACTACCAACTATCTCAAATCAAATATATAAGAAGGAACATACGAAATAACATGACGAGCCAAGTGCAATCATCTTCGAAAGGATGGAGAAGATCACGGCCCGACTAGAACACCTGCGAAAGACAAGAGCACACACCTGGCGAGATAACCAGGTCCTCAGAGGGACGTAACAAGATAAACAAAGAACATGCCATAATAAACTGAATATATAATATGTCACAAACCAAAATAAGTGACAAGACGACAACAAGGTAATCTAACCATACTATTGTGTTCATGCAGTTAAGAACAAACCTCCAACGCATGGGTATCTGGCTCAGTAGCAGTAAATCAGGCATGGTCCCATCAGGATACCAGAGACCTCAAAGCATAACATTCATCGAATGTCAGAGGCCAGCAGTATCAGTAATAGGAAAGTGCATACGGACCCATACGTTAAGGAACTGTTCTTCCCACCCAATGTCTAACTGAGTCACATCCATGTCTCATATACCTCTACTAACTGCTAAGTCTCCTAACATGCCTCTATTAGCAGTTAGCCCTAACGCATGCGCATGGAGGATCAGCCCACACACAAGAACCTCTACATGCTACTCATCTCACACATCCTCGTGGTATAACAGTGTCAAGGTATATGCGACACACTACAGACGGTAGTCTCTTAACTCTAAGTCCATATGCAGTCAAAGGTTAATAACAAAGTATATCTAATATCACTGAGCAGACAGTAAATCAAGAACAGTAAGAACTGGAATAACTGAACAGCGATATGTAATAAAATGAAAACTAAATATAAACAGTATAATGGCAATGTATCTTGCCTGTGGTGCGAGAAGGGCAAATCCAAGAGTAGCAAGTGTCAGCACCAAAACTCACAAATCACAGATGACTCCAGACGCTGAAACAAACGTCAAAAATGATCTCGGTGAAGAAGATATACCTAGGAAATGCCTGTCCAAAAGTCAATTTCTGGAACAGGAGCAAAATCATAATTTCGGATCAAAACGATGTCCGCCGTTGGACCCGCTTTGTACCGAAATGCGTGCCAGAATCTACGACCTCTAAAGTCGTCAAACTACATGTCTACAGATTTTTTTTTTGACGAGACGAACCCAACGGTATGTTTGGATTCCGGTGGGCTGTGCACAAAATCACCCGTTGAGTGGGATTGTGGGCCCGCCAAAATAGCGTCCCGACCAACGGTCTCAGAATCGGGCTAAACTTGGCCTACAGGACCAAAAAAATATTTTGAGTCCAATGGCGCAAGTTTCGTCGCGATTTGATGAGTGTGCACAGAGTAATAGGAAAATACCGAAAATGCCCGATACGCAAAAATGCGACGGATACGGACCAAATTCGTCGCGCACACGCAACCAATTTGACTTCCGTCAATTCTCGCACGTCCACAATTTCGATACGGACCTTTCGGTACTCACGGTTTGCGACGGGGTCGCCCGGTTTGTCGGGACGTACCTCGTACGGGGTGTTTTTCCATTTTTTAAAAATAGAATTTACAGTTTTTCGGAAAAGTTTAACAACGTGTAACTTTCTACATACTAGTTGAAAAGTGAATCCAAAAGATGCGTTACAATCTCGGTTAGGTTTTCTTTGACTGCCTTCAATTAGTTTTTATGAAAGTTTAATGGACAGCGAGAAAAGTGGCCAACAAGTTGGTGTTTCAAAACAGTTTTTAATATTCAGAAAAGTGGGTTTTTCTCCAACTTTGTCTCGATTTTTCGAGCCATGTCAAAATACACCTGGGGGATCTCGAAGAGGGTCAAGTCTACTTTCCAGAACATTTTACGGATCAAAAATCGGAGTTACGAGCAGAAAGTTAAGTCATCGGGAAGTAGGGTACCTTGAGTGGAAAAACTGCTCCGTGGATGACGAAGGGCTGACTTTCGATGCTCCGTTCGTCGCGCACAAAGCTCCGTCACTGGTGAAACGAATTCTTAGGCGAAGAGGGTATGATCAGGCTCAACTTTCGTTTTGGAAGTCTAGAGTTTTGAGGTTTGTAGAGGGAGTTATATATATTACAAGTTGGAGGAAAACCTAATACTATTACTACTATTACTAATAACCCCTTATGTGTTCCCAATAACCCGACCCCACGTGAACTTGCTGCTGGTGCAACAAGCATAGGATAGGGAGGGGCCCGCCCCTTTAAGTGGGTTGACTTTCTTTTTTTCTTTTTTTTTTCTTTTCTTTTTCTTTTTCTTTTTCTTTTTCCTATTCTTTTTCTTTTCTTTTTCTTTTTCTTTACTAAATCTTTTCAAACTTTATAAATATATATATATATATATATATATATATATATATATATATATATATATATATATATATATATATATATATATCCATAAATACCCAAAAAATCTATTTAAAATTCAAATATCATTTAAAAGTCAACTATCCAATTATTTAATATATTTGAGCATATCTATATATATATATATATATAAATTCAATCCTTAATAGATCAACTCAAAATAAAAATAGTATTTAAATAGGAAAACATGGTTATTAAACCTCCACAAATTTTAAATAAAAGTTTAATATTATCTACTATATATATAATGCATCTAAAATATTTTTTTTTACATATATACACAACTTTAAATTGCCATAAAAGGCAACAATAATAATACCACATTAATATCAAATAATATTAACAATAATAAAATGTATATTAAATTTTCACAAAATAAATTTAGTAATAATAAAATAATAAAAATTGTTCCAACGTGTGAACTTTACCACACACCCTCATCCGGGTCCAGGAACATGTACAATATTGTAAATTATTATTTAATAATAAAATACCATTAATTGTACAAATATTTAAATAATTAGAATTGTACATAAAATTCTAAAAAGTTTAGAAAATATTTTTAAGTACATAAAATATGTATACATGGCCACATTTGGTCACACTACCTGCTTACATGGGCTAAAATTGGTTCGGGCCATGTTCGGGCTGAATTGGCCAAACCGGATCATAAAAAAATTATTAAAACCATAAAATTTATAAATTCATTTTTAAGTCTACTAAAATAATAAAAATAAATTTTTTTAAAAAAATAGGGGTTTTACATCCTACCCAACTTACAAGAATTTCGTCCTCGAAATTTAGGATTAACAGGGTAGTTAGGGTTGAGGAATGGGAAGAGTTCGTCAATACCAAAAATGCAATTAAATTTGGTGGAGGCGATAAAACGGCGTTCAATACCACCATGCCGTAGGAAACTGTGGAGTCGATATATACAAAATTATCATGGTTATGGGATTGAATAAGGATCGCTAGTGATGGAAACAAACTTTTAAATATCCAATTTAGAAGAACAGTAGGGAAATGAGTAAACCAACTAACATAATTTAGACATTTGGGAGATGTGGTTCCTATAGAGAAACTGGAGACTAATCGCCTCAATTGAGAGTTTGATTGAAGTGAATGATTAGAATCGTTCTCGAGTGCTCAAGAACATTTGGTAGGGCACGATAATAATTCTAGGGTTGAGAAATAAGGAGTAGTTAAAGGCGAGGATATAGCCACATGAGTCGGTCGGTGGCTATCTACATTTGTGTATAATTAACCGATTGGACAATCAAAGATGATACCTTGAGTCTATCTTAGCAAGTACAGTGCCTTGTCTTTCCAAAATAAGTAATGACAAGAACAACCAAGATTTCAAAGACGGTGTTATATGTTGAGTACGAATTACGGGGTTCATAGGCGGCAAAAATAATTCAAAAGAGAATTGCCAAGGCTGTCGCGGATGAGACTCTAAGGCAAGTTTACTATGTCTCCATCCACGTAGAATAATATGTGATAAGCAAACCAAAGTGCAATAGGTTGATCAGACCATCATGCACCGATTCTGATTAGACAATATGTTAGTGGGTGCACCCAATAAAATATGTCATGATCAAGCTTGATAACGAAATATGCTTGCAAAACTGAAGCTACGTTAGCAGCATGAGATAGTCAAAATATGAGCAAGGGGGTACTGATGAGGAAAATTTTAAATAGTCCAAGATCTTTTTTAAAATCAAGTCTTGCCCGAAGTATGGGCCTATACAGTTATCCTAGTGTTTCTTCATTTATGGCTTGGTAAACTAGATAAGTAGGGTCCTCTGAATTTATAGTCTAAGTGAACTTACCAATGTGGTTCACAAGGAAAAAAAAAGTTTGTTAGGTCGTGAGGTATTCTACCCAACTTACAAGAGTTAAACTAGTAGTGTGATAGGAAACGGGTCAAGCAATCAAAGTAAAGCACAAGGTTAGCATTTAGGGAATTAAGTAGAACAAAATCACATATCGGTCGAAAGAATTAAGTTGAGATGGAATCCCTATCTGTAGTCAAAAATATATCGGTATCATGGTAAAGATTATAGTTTCGCCACTTTGATTAAAAGGTCATATCATGAAAATTGTGTACAAGGAGACGTGTTTTAGTGAGACATTATATATCTACATGAAGGTGGACTTGTCTAGGTCTTACACATGAAATTTTCTGGAAAAAAAGTCTAGTGTCGTGCTCCAAATATACAAGTCACGGTAGGGGACGCCAGAAGATCAAAAATAGAAAGTGGAAGTTCACGAGATGATAATTAATGCACAAAATAAAGAAGATCAAGTTAAAGCATGAGATAAAATTAACGAAAGAATCCAGTAAAAATACTAAGTTAGGGGCACAGTTCTAGAGAGAAGATAGTATCATAAATGAATACAGTTAAGGAACAATTAAATTATTATTCAAATTGCAACTGGTTAGAAGGTCGCAATTAAAAGATCTAGAATTGAAGGTAAGTCGAGTAAGTCAAGGTGGAAATACAGTCACATAGCTGGGTAGATGACTAACAACACTTGTGTATATACTACTATCATGGTCATGAGTGACATAGCAATTTGTGTGGAATACACAGTAGGGTTATCTTGGTGCCTAACATTTAAAATTTCAACTCGAGTTTTCTCCAAAAAGTTTCAAAAATAAACTTTCAAAAATAAACCACCAAAATTTTGTATTCACTCCAAGCCGTTCAAATTCATCAAATTATTTTTTTTTTAAAATCACTTTCATAAATCTCCGAGCAAAATTTTATCACGTTACTACTAACCTTTTCCAAAACTAACGTTTAAATTCAACTATTTAATTCAAGGGTTCATAATTTACAAATCCATAAAAATTTTGCAATCAATCAAAAATTCAACACTCAAATTTTTTTTTTCAAATACTCATGATAAAACTCTTAGCATATTAAAAGCAATCAATTTTTTTTTTTTAGCTCAATGCACTCATCAATTTTAACTTCTGTTCATACTAAGTCATACCAACATGATCAAAACTTTTAAATGGTATCATTATTTGATCAATCAAAGCAACCTTATCACATTATTACTATATTTTTATTTTATTTCAAAATTTGCGATATTAGAAATCCAACGTTAAACTAAATTTTCAAATAATCTTATCAGTAAAAATCTCTTCTTCTTTTTTTTTAAAACCAAAAATCTAAATAGGTTTGTAAATCCTCAATCATAGGACACAATTTAAAATAAAGAAAGATTCTCAAAATCGTTTTCAATTATTGTAAACCAAAATTTACCATCATTACTTCCAATTAAAATTCAAAATTTACTAAACACAAAAATCGCAGTCGTACAACTCAATTTAAATAATTTCTACGGCCATTTTTAAAAGATAAGATCATTCTCAAACCAAATTTATAATCGTGCAAAGGTGTATAACTGTATTCCAATAAATCATAAATATCACAACTCGAAATCAAATCAATTTTATATTTGTTTAAAGATGCATATCTATCACCAAAAACTCATAATATCACAACTCGAAAAGCAAATCACTTTTATACTGGTGCAAGGATGTACAACTATAACTCAATAAACCATAAATATCAAATCTCAAAAAGCCAATCATTTTCTTAAATCAAGTATAAAATTCTATAAATCCTCTAGTGTTTACTATTTAGAAATCTCAAGGTAAAAACCTTCCTTGGTAGTATCCTACTTTACAAATTACTAATCATTAAATCACAACCTTTTAAAAAAAAAAAGAAGCCCTTTTAGAGTCCTGAATGTATTCCAATTGCCAATATAACCATTCTAACCATGTGTTTGACCTACGAGCATATACTAGTATAGTCATCTTCCTAGTTGATACTAAACAAGAAAATAAGAATCAACGGTAGAAAGGAATCAAGCAAGATGCAGTTCAAGGAGGTCGAACAAGAGTTCGAAATTTGAAGCCAAGGGAAGAGGTCAAGCTGTATGGATGAGATTCCTAGATTCTAATCCTATGTTGCAGGCTCACATCGGTACAATTACGTAACCGAAGTGACAAACTGGACCTGCATGGGCCACCACAAAAATATGTAACGCCCCAGTCCCAAAATACGTAGGACTAGGCACATCGACATGCCAGCTGTATACATACGAAGTACACTCCAATATATGGAAACTTCGTATGAATACATAAGCTGTAAAATACAGTAGAACCATAATAACTAAATCTCATCCACAATAAAAGAATTAATAGATATCAATGCTGGATTGTAATTTGTACAAAAGTTGGGCGGAGACAAAGTCCACTACCAACTATCTCAAATCAAATATATAAGAAGGAATATACGAAATAACATGACGAGCCAAGTACAATCATCTTCGAAAGGATGGAGAAGATCACAGCCCGACTAGAACACCTGCGAAAGACAAGAGCACACACCTGGCGAGATAATCAGGTCCTCAGAGGGACGTAACAAGATACACAAAGAACATGCCATAATAAACTGAATATATAATATGTCACAAACCAAAATAAGTGACAAGACGACAACAAGGTAATCTAACCATACTATTGTGTTCATGCAGTTAAGAACAAACCTCCAACGCATGGGTATCTGGCTCAGTAGCATTAAATCAGGCATGGTCCCATCAGGATACCAGAGACCTCAAAGCATAACATTCATCGAATGTCAGAGGTCAGCAGTATCAGTAATAGGAAAGTGCATACGGACCCATACGTTAAGGAACTGTTCTTCCCACCCAATGTCTAACTGAGTCACATCCATGTCTCATATACCTCTACTAACTGCTAAGTCTCCTAACATGCCTCTATTAGCAGTTAACCCTAACGCATGCGCATGGGGGATCAGCCCACACACAAGAACCTCTACATGCTACTCATCTCACACATCCTCATGGTACAACAGTGTCAAGGTATATGCGATACACTACAGACGGTAGTCTCTTAACTCTAAGTCCATATACAGTCAAAGGATAATAACAAAGTATATCTAATATCACTGAGCAGACAGTAAATCAAGAACAGTAAGAACTGGAATAACTGAACAGTGATATGTAATAAAATGAAATCTAAATATAAACAGTATAATGGCAAGGTATCTTGCCTGTGGTACGAGAAAGGCAAATCTAAGAGTAGCAAGTGTCAGCACCAAAACTCACAAATCACAGATGACTCCAGACGCTGAAACAAATATCAAAAACGTTCTCGGTGAAGAAGATATACCTAGGAAATGCCTGTCCAAAAGTCAATTTCTGGAACAGGGGCAAAATCATAATTTCGGGTCAAAATGATGTCCGCCGTTGGACCCGCTTTGCACCGAAATGCGTGCCAGAACCTACGATCTCTAAAGTCGTCAAACTACATGTCTACAGATTTTTTTTTTGACGAGACGAACCCAACGGTACTAAAATAATAAAAATAAATTTTTTTAAAAAATAGGGGTTTTACAATGCGGTACTATTCATTCTTGCGGCACTATTCATTATCCCTGCCAGAATCAGGACAGATAAACTAGAAAATTTCTAAATCTTAGTTTGGCCATAACTTCCTAAAAATAAGTCAAAATCTAACTTTTCAAAGGTCCATTTTGGGTAAAATTGGATTCTCTAAAATATGGAACAATCAAAACATGAAAATAATAAAGTTTAATAGATCAAAACCCAAAAAAATGATATAAACTTAGATCTACATGAATCCATCCACCAAAATAAAAAATGTCAAGTTCTAAAGTGGCTTAAAATCAAGTAAGGAAGAGAATGAAACAATAAAACTTGAGATCCATCATGAAACAAGTTGCACTTGCCTAGGACGGGGTAGGTGGAGAAGTTAAGAGGAAGAAGATGAAGAAATAAATGATGAATGAGAAGTAAATGAGGAGAGAGAGAGAGAGGGGTTGGTAGCTTTTAAAGGGAGGGGTTATATGTTGAACCAACGCAACCAAGCCAAACCAAACCCAACCAAGCCACGACAATATTAAACCAATGCAAGATTAAACCAAGACTAGGCTAAGCAAGACAAGTCTAACTACGGTCCACTTGATAAATGCCAGAAATCTCGTATACGCATATGAAAATACGTATAACGGGAAATAGGAGTGACAGTGTTAGCGTAGATTTGTGATCAATATCCGCATTGTATCAAGTATTGAACA
Source organism: Iris pallida (assembly GCA_029216955.1). NCBI lineage: Eukaryota > Viridiplantae > Streptophyta > Magnoliopsida > Asparagales > Iridaceae > Iris > Iris pallida. The sequence goes on from JANAVB010030220.1 coordinate 10,432,863, forward strand.
TTGAATAGTGTTAATCATACACTCACATATGATTAACCATGTCAAATATTTTATCAAATTCCTAAGCCGATCACATGTTGAAACAAGTACTAAACACACATAGATAGTAGTTCCTGATTTCTGTACATGATGTACACTGTTCTTTTTCTCTTATATTCATTTACAGCCTTGATATACCTTACCATGATTCATGTACGTACCACTTTACCATATATATTCTCTTTATTTACTGCTACATTTTTAATATCGTCTAACTAGAACTGTTATTGGTATTTTGTGCTCATTCCATCCTGACTGGATATGTTGACAAAATTTTACAGATTATGGCGAGGAGGAGTGTCCTACCTACTATGGTCCCCATGATGTAGTTGGCTTAGACTTGGAGACCCTAGTTCAGCAAGGGTTAGCTCCAGCCGATGAGCATTAGAATAGATTAGCTAGATAGTTTAGTACTGGATTTTGTCTCCAGATTACACTTTGGCTTATTATTATTTAGTCTTCGTATTTGAGATTGTTGACTCTGAGACTTTGGACTTGTATTATTCTGTGTTAAACTTTCAGGATGATATTTTCATATCTTGTTGTCTTTATCTTTCAGTGTCATTTTCTTCTTAGAATTTGTGATTGAGTATATTATATTGTCATTGTTGTTTTCCATTGATTGTAAAAGTACAGAACAATTATCGGAGGACTGAACTTAGACTCACAATACAAACTCGCTTGTACAAAGAAAGCCTAGGGACGAAAACCTAGGTACAGCAATCTAAGTACAATTGTTTATTTTAGATTCTGGGAGGTGACGATAGAGGCTCGGAAAGGCGACGGCAGCCCTGCCTTACTCCTTGGACGATCGGTATGCAGCCTTGGCTCCTTGTGAAAAGATGGTTGGCGTTGACGAAGAAGTGCTCTTTTTGCTCCTCTGTTGCTCTCCTGGCTTCTCTCTCTCTCTGTGTATTCTCTCTCTGACTCTGTATATTTTTTTTATTCTTTTATTGCCGGTCCTTGTGCAAAGAAATGATGTTGGCTATTTATAAGAGTGGGGTATGATCATTAGGGTTTGCTAATGATCATTTGTTTGGAATGTCGGTGCTCCTTCAATCTATCTGAACCCTTGATCCTGATTACAATAAATCTCGACCATTAATGAGGATAGCGCCGAATCTTGTGAGCAATTAATGTTAACTGCTTTAAATCTCCATAATAGATTCTACCAATATCCGATTGCTCGCCACGTGTCCCGTTGGCTTGATGATAAATGATATGCCTTGATCTCAGTAATTATGATGATGATGTCAAATATATTTATTGAGATTCGGTTAAATCGTTAATTGATTCGATGCCACGTGTTTTGATTGTGGGTCCTGCCAGAGCCGCATAGGATGGGCAACACTTGAACCGCAGGGAGATACTCTTCGTGAGCCGCATAGGACAATGCTTCATCGAACCGCAGGGAACGAACTCTCAATGAGCCGCATATGCATAGTTTTTGCGAGCCGCATGAGCTAGCGTTGTATTGAACCGCAGGAGCTGAGCTCTCAGTGGGCCGCATATGGCTGATTTCTGCTAGTCAGATAGGGTGACATCTCAGTGAGCCGCATGAAGCTATTCTCTATTTAAGCCGCATGAGATTTGCCACGTGGCAACCTAGGATTTCTGACGGATCGGGTCAGAGATCTTCTTCTTTTCCCGAAGAGTCTGTCATTATGGCAGAGCCATTATGACACTTTATGCCAGAGCTACCACTATCGTCAAATCGTGTCAGAGCATTAAATGAGGCTACTATTCAAAGGGCCAGCTGTAGGGAAGGATCACAGGGGGACACGTGGCATCGATCGAGCCGCATATTCCTGCTGAACCGCATACACTCTCGAGCCGCATGAGACGGAGAGTCTTCCTTTGAACTGTATAAGATAGCTCCCATATGAGCCGTATGGGCTTCGTATCTGGAGCCGCATGGACCATTATTCTGATATTTTCCATGCTTCTACAGGACCCCTTCAAAGTTTTTAATTTGTAAAATTAAAATACTTTGAATAAGAAGCATGGTCCCGTTCATGCCGCATAAGTGTCCCAGCCGCATAGATTCATCTGTCCGCATAGGCTCTTTGCCATGTGTCCTGACTACGTGTGCAAATCTTCATTAAATGCTCTTGATTCATTTTGATTTAACGCCGCCTTTTGGGGGAGGATCCCAAGGGTCGGTTTTGCCTTGACCGTAGCATTTTTGCCTTTGTCTTTTGAAGCAGTACGTAATCCGAGGCACAATCCGAGACGTCTGTTCGTTTCGTGGGTCTCTTTCGCCTATAAATAAGAGTCGTTTAGTCTCTTGGGGGTTTCTTTACCCTCTCTCTTTGCTCGAATTCCCTGTCGCCGATTTTTCTCTTTGTCTTCTTCCTTCAATCGATCGACAATGGCTCCCAAGAAGGTCGCTGCTGCTACGGGCAAGAAGGCCGCCTCATCTTCTGCGGCAGTGAAGGACAAGAAGGCCGCGTCTTCATCGACTGCGGCGGCGAACATGGCGGCTCCTCCACCGGCTGACGTGCCTGCTTTTCACCCAGACGTCCACCCGTCTATTGCTGGTAGGATTCCTTAATATGAACCGCCATGGCTATGCCGCATATTTTATGCGCGAGCCTATATTCCAAAGCATACTGTGTGTCCGACTCATGCTCGGGCCGCATGGGGTATGACCCAGGTTTGAGCCGCATGAAAGTGGTTGCATAACTACTTCTTTATCAAGACCGCATGAGCTCATCAGGATTTGGACCGTATGAGCTCTTTCAAACTGAGCCGTTCAAGCACATTTCGAACCGAACCGCATAAGCTCATCTTCGCTGGACCGCATAAGCTCATCCTCGCAGGGCCGCATAAGCTTTTTCGAGCCGAATAAGCTTATTCAAATCGGACCATATTCGCATACACTCCCTTCGAACCGCATAAATTCCTCCGCAATGAGCCGTATGAGTTCCTTTCGAACGGAACCGCATAAGCTTATTCGCACTGGACCGCAGGGGCTCTTTCAAACTGAGCCGCATAAGCTCATTTAGACTGATCTGTACAAACCTTCTTAATCTGAGCTGCATGAGGCTATACTGAGCCGCATAAGCATCATGTAGTTTTGTGTTTCAGCTATCTTTTTGACTTGTTTCTTTTGCCTCTTCTTCAGTGAATCTGCCCGTGAATCCTGCGGGGGAACTTATGGTAGGCTCCCGTCAGTTTGCCTCGGGCGTACATCGGGATGACTTAGTTCGTCAAGTGTCCGAACAGCTACTTGTTGACGAACCTTTGGAGCGACTAAATGCTATCAGGGTTCAATATTTTCAATTCCTTGGTGATATGATAAGCTCCGGTCAGTCTGATGGGAAGTATCTGAAACCGGTCTTCCTCTTTGGGGATGCGTTGGACATAGAAAACTCCCGAGTGCTGGATGTTTCCGAGAGTTTGGATTTTGACCTGGACGGGGTGCCAATTCACATCCCTATTATGAAGCGCCACTTCCCTTTTGAATGGTTCAATATGATCGTTCTGGATAGGCAAATGCCGGACACCCTCACTCCAACCCGACCGGGGATGTTTGTCGGTAACATCCGTTATAACAGAGCCACTGGGTCAGTGCGTGCGGTCAAAGATCTGGCCAGTCGGTCCGTGATGGGGTTAGTTCCGGGTACCTTCATCAACACTCCCGGTCCTAACTTTTCATTCTCCCAGGCTGATACCTTCCTGAGTCAGCTTGCTCGCAAAGGGTCCTATCCTGTTGGCAGGTTGGTACTGCCGAGTTGGTTACACCCTATTCCCCCGTGGGCTAATCTGACCTCATGGATTCTACGGAAGTACGAAGAATTTTTGTGGGGAGTCAACCTTTATGACGCTATCCGGGGTACCAGCCACGGGTTGTCCGTTAATAAGCCACTGTTCATGGCCCTTCTGGAGATGTACAATCATCGGACGGGGACCTTTTTCACCCCTGTTGGAGAATTGGGGCTCGCTCTTCACGAGATGTATGCTGTCTCCAAGCTCCCCTGGGGGGATGAACCCTTCGAAGTGTACACTCCGACGAATGAGGAGCTCCAAGATTTGGATCGACGATTCCCCGGTTTCGTCGCCGTGTATCAAGAACTATTATGCCATCATAGCACCTGTCACCGGACGACTATCCAAAAAAATGACAGCTCGGAAGGGGACTCTCCCTATACTAAATCTTGGGTCGCGTACCTTTTCAAATTCAGCACGGCTGGCCGGGTTACTTCCCGAGATCGTTTAACTTCTAGGGAAGTAGAGACCTTGGTGTCGACCGCTAAGAGGTCGAAGTCTAAAAGTGACAGGTTCGATTGCCAGATTGACTCCTTCAGCTACTTTTGTTATGGTACCCGACGATTGTCAGAGAAGGCACTCTTGGCCGGGTTTCTAATGGTATGGCTGCGCAACTGCGTGGTCTCAGGAGGAGCAGGTTCTATTGAGAGGATCAGTCGCCACTTCATTCTTCCTGCCGTGAAGTTGGCCTTTGGGGTCAGGCTGGCTCTTCTTCCTGCCATGGTCTGCAGTATTCAGCATGGTCTCCGTGCCTTCTCGTCCAAGGTCATTGCTCGAGACGTGGCAATAGATTTTGAACGTATAGAATTGCCTTATCATTACTTGCTGGGATGGCTATTGCTGTATTATCACTCCTTGATGAGGCCTGGGATGAGAGATGGCGTTACAGATGACGACACGTTTCTTTTCAAGTATCACCACCAGCCTTGGGAATGTAGTACCATGCCGGCGTGTCGGAGGATGCTGGCGAGGGTGGATGGGTACAATTTCTTCGTGTTCGTTCCTCGTTTTACTGATCAAGAGGTGAGGAGTGTTCATGTTGATGGGGTTGGACCTCCTCATTTTTTGCCTGAAAAGATGCGTTTCTGGCTGCGTAATATTCGCCCGACGCATCTAGTTTACCGGAATCGCAACACTGTGTATTTGGAGCCCTACTTGCCTAGTAGGTTTGTCCATCAATTTGGGTATAGTCAGCTATTCCTCGGGCGCCCCAGTTCTCACCTGGGATTTGAAGGTAGCATTCTTGACGGTATTAGGGCATGGAGCTACTATGACACCTGTCATACTCGGACTAGCTTCTTGGTCCCTGCCGCAAACGTGATAGGGAAAATCCTGCATATGGCGGCCCTATATCATGTTACGGCGAATCCTCCTCCCCTCGATTTTGACTCGAGGACTAGCTTCATTGTGGGCACTCGCCTGGCGGAGAAGGCTACGACATCGAGGGCCAAGAAGAAAGGGACGAATAGAGTTCCTTCGCCCGATTTCGAGTCCTTCGACACAATTGAGGAGGACAATGAGCGGGATGACGAGGACTCCCTTTCTTCGGATGACGAGACAATGGCGGGTCAGTCTCCCGTCATGGCAGGTGACATGATGACGGATCAACCGTCGGCTGTATTTGATAAAGCAGCGGACCAGTTACCATCTGTGTCGGAGGTGGTACGGGTAGAACTACCGCCCGTCATGCCTGGTCCCTCACGTAAGCGAGGCAGGCGTGAGTCTACTGGCGGAGGAGTAACTTTTTCTGTAAAGAGAGCGGCGGTCGGTCCCCGTAGACTGCTTATTACGGAAAAGGGTGAGGATGTAGACGGCATTCCAGAGGTACGTCGGAGCCTTCTCTTTGTTGTAGTTTTCTTCTTTTCTGAAGATATGACTTGATTACTTTTCTTTGTAGATGTCTGGTGAACCGTCCTTTCCTGAACTGTCTATTTCCCCTGGAGTTGATCCGGCCCTTGCTGCTTTGATTAGCGGCGTGTGTGCCGTGGTTCTTTCTGCGGGTGCTCTCTCAGCGGTGGTTGGAAGCTCCCAGGTTGCTGAAACCTCGGCCCAGGGTGACGAAGGTTTCTTTGGACCCGTCCCCGAAGCCGCTGATCTTCAGCAATGCGATGTCGATCCCGATGCGCCCCCTTCCGAGGATGCGAGGGCGGAGGAATCTATTGTACCTGACTCGGAGGCTGTTGGTGAAGGGGCTGCAGGCGAATCTCGGCCTTCGCACTCCTCCACTGGTAAGATAAGCCAGATATTGACTAGTGAGGGGGCTTATTTGTTCTATCAACATATTCTCTGGGTCAAATCGATTCATGGTTGCCTTGGCCCTGTAGGTCCTGACCCTTTACTTCCCGCCGTGGATGTTCTTGGGGAAGGCTCGGTCTGCCGTGATATGGGAGGAAGGAGCGTTCCCTCTCCTTTGTCGTCTCACGTCGAGGAGCCTCCTACCAGCTCTGAACCGATGGGAATGGGGTTTGCGATGGTCTTCGCCTCATCCTCTGCAGATTATACGGCTCCGGAGACCGACCTCTCGACCTTGTCGAGTATTCAAATTTTGTAGGCTGCCGAAGAGGAGTTGGCCGGTATTCAAGCGTCCTTTCGTACGGAACTGGTTTCTCTCGTAGCAGGAGCGGCAGATTCTGTTGCGTCTTTTTCGGTGCTGCCAGCCACGCTCCCGTTGACACCGGCCTCCACGGAGACTCTGAACGAGGCGACGCAGGACGTGGTCGACAGCTTCTATCGTCATTTATAAAGGGGCGTAGAAGCTGCCATAGGACGGGGGACCCCATTTTCTCTATCTCTCCGGTGCGCTCGGGGTCAAATTGCAACCTTGAAGTCCCTTCCTGGCGGGGTAGGATTGGCTGCACTGCTGGAACCTAAGCTGACAGAGGCTGATCAGCTTGTGACCCAACTACTGGCGATACGACAGGCGGGCTTGCCTGTTGCGATCGAGCGGGAGCGTGGCTTCCTCATTGCTGCTCGGGATAGGATTAAGCTAGCCCGAGATACTGCTGGACCAGTTGTACGGGGGGACCTTGATAAGTTCTCCGCTTCGTATGACCAGCTGGGTCGTAGAAGTCAGGCTTGCCGTGCTCGGGAAGAGTCCGCTTCTCGTGGAATTATTGATACGAAGGAGCGGATTCTTGGGCTCCAGAGGCAATTGACCTTCTTAGAGTCAGAGCTGGAGGCTGCTCAGGCGGAGCAGGAGTCGATTGTTCGGGAGGCCGAGAAGGTTTCCCGATCTTCCGATAGCCTGGAGCGGGCTTTTAAGAAATTTGAAGATAACTGGCACGCTCACGCTCATCTGGAGGATGAGGCGGTGCTGACCCGCGAAGCAGAGCGTCGAGCCTCCCAGAGGTTTGAGCGGTCGGTTATTTTGCTGACAGACCGTCTCAGGGCGTTATGTGCCCCAGAGCAGTGATCAGCTGTCTGTTTTCTTTATTTTCTCTTCTTTTCTCTTTTTTTTTCTTGTAAGGGGTGTGATCCCCAAATGATGTAGTACTTAGAATTTTGAATAAATGAGCATGTTTCAACTCATCTTCTCTTTCTTGTACTTGTGGCGTTTGCGGAATTGGACTTGCTGGGGGATTATTTGTGGACCTGTTATCCTAGGCGTACCTTGGTTTTAAGTACGGATAACAAGTTTGGACAAGATGTCCGGAACAGCCGTAGCAAAGTGGTCATGGATGTTCCCGGTGCTTAAAAAAAGGGAATGCCGTAGAGCAGCTGGGCTCCCGGGGCATGGTGGGGTAGTGGATTTATGCTAAGAAGCTTAGCAAAGGAATATTTGTGGACCTATTATCCTTGGCGTACCCTGGTTCGGGATACAGATAATAGGGTAAATAGGAAAACCAACATATTTGCTCAGAGGTCATAAGGACATGGCAAGCATGAGGGTTTTACCGTAGAACCTTCCTGCTCAGAGGTAGTGAGGACATGGTAGGGGAGGTTTCACGGAAGATATTCGTGGTCAACAGCGGACATTTGTGGACCTATTATCCTTGTCGTACTCCGGTTGTGGGTACAGATAATAGGTCGAAAGGAGACCGACATACTTGCTCAGAGGTAATGTGGACATGGCAAGCATAAAGGGTTCTTCGACGGAGCCTTCCCACTCAGAGGTAATGATGACATGGCAGAAGTGGGCTCAATAAAGAGGGAGTACATAGAACGACTCAGAGGTAGGAGAACGTGGAGGTTCTATGTGAGGGGCGGTTTGTTTTTGGTGGAAGTGAAAACGATTCAGAGGTAATGAGGACATGTCCGTTTTCGGAAATTTGTGGATCGATTACCCTTTTTGTGCACTGGGAGTACGGGTATTGGATCATGAGGAAGGATCTCTTCCAGGAAGAAAGTTCAGAGGTATAATCATACGTGACTTACTATCTGAAAGAGTGACCGCAATGTGAGTTCAGAGGCACCAGCGGGTACATAACTCGGCAAATTAACATATTGAGAAAGTGGGAGTCCAGCGGCACCAGCGGGTACATGACTCGATAATCTAAAGGGGATGTAGGAGTGAGTTCAGGGGCACCAGCAGGTACATGACTCGATGATCTTGAAATATTGTGGGTGTGAGTTCAGTGGTACCAGCCGGTACATGACTCGATAATCTAAAATGCTGAAGGTGTGAGTTCAGTGGCACCAGCCGGTACATAACTCAAAGACTTTGTAGCGAATGTCGTTTAGACATAATATTTCTTCAGGAACTTGTCGTTGACGGGCAGCATGAGCAAGTCTCCGTTTTGCTTTGCAAGGCGGTAAGCACCGTTGGAGAATACCGTCTCAATGATAAATGGGCCCTCCCACTTTGGCTGGAATTTGTCGGCGGTCTTGTGAGTCATGACCATTGGCCTCCGGACTGCCAAGACAAGATCATCTACCTGGAATGTTCTGATTTTGACCTTCTTGTTGAAGGCTCCTGAGATGCGTGCTTGGTATAGCTCGATCCTTTGCTGAGCTAGGAGGCACTTTTCATCTAAGGCCTCTAACTCTTGCAGTCGACGTCGGTAGTTATCATCGGTTGTCAATTGATGGGTGAGGACGACACGTAGTGAGGGGATCTGTATCTCCAAGGGGAGTACTGCCTCACTCCCGTATACCAGGGAGAATGGCGTATTTTCGGTGGCTGTTCGGACCGTGGTGCGATAAGCCCATAAGCACTCGCCGAGCTTCTCATTCCAGTCGTGCTTGTTGGAGGAGACGAACTTCTTGATAAGTTTGATGATTGTTTTGTTGAACGCCTCTGCTAACCCATTTGCTGTCGGGTTGTACGGCGTCGAGGCGATATTCTGAATACGGTGCTTATCGCAAAACCGATAGAATGCGTGGCTTGTAAACTGTGGACCATTATCATGGATGATCCTTCGGGGCAGTCCAAATCGGTAGTTGACGTAGTATTTAAGGAAGCTGATCACGTTTGAGGTCTTGACTTCTGCGAGTGGGACAGCTTCCGCCCATTTAAAGAAGTAATCAGTGATCGCAAGTATGAAGTGATGTCCTCGGGAGGAAGGTGGGGTGATTGGACCAATGATATCCATTCCCCATGCTTCGAATGGCCAGGATGCCACTGTCGGATGTAAAAATTCGGAGGGTTGGTGGATGAAGTCTGCGTGGACTTGGCAAGCTTTGCACTTTCTAGCATAATCTATCGTGTCTGCCACCATTGTGGGCCAATAGTAGCCCATTCGGCGAAGGCGGTCTTGCAGTTTCGGGCCGGGCTGGTGGGCCCCGCAAACACCGTCATGGGCTTCTCATACGGCTTCTTTGGCTTCTGTGTTTGACAGACACCGAAGCAGTAATCCGTCGTAGGAGCGACGATACAGCATTTTCGTCTCTGTATCGTAGAAGAATCTGAGGGAACGCCTTCTGATGGAAGTAGCTTCCTTTGGGTTCTCAGGCAGGATGTCGTAGACGACGAAGTCGATGAATGGTTGTCTCCAATCTGGGGCGTCATCGATCGTCTATGCGGAATAACTTGCGACGAATTGCATATTGTTTTTGGGACAGACCAGTTCATGACCTATCACTTCCACTGATTGCCGATCATAATTCGGAATTGCTAGGGAAGCGGCGAGACCAGCTAGGGCATCGGCTTCAATATTTCGGAGTCTGGGGACGTGTTCGATGAAGAACCCCTCAAATGCCGAGATGATATTGATCGCTATTTGATGATAAGGGATCATGTCTTCATGGTGGACCTCGTACGAACCCCGGATCTGATTGACGATTAGTTGGGAATCGCTGTATGCTTCAAGGTATTCTACCCCCAGCTCTCTTGCAAGTTGGAGGCCAATGACCAGAGCGTTGTACTCGGCCACATTGTTAGAGCAGGGTTCAGTGAGGGAATAAGCGCAGTTAATTACCAATCCGGAAGGAGAGATTAGTACTACTCTGACTCCGACGACTATATTGCCTTTAGGTTCGGTCCTCGAAGCGCCGTCGAAGAACATTCGCCATATATTTTCGTGGGAGGTTGTATGCGAGTCGACGACCTCATCTGGGATCTCTTCGTATATCCTGGAGGACTCCGAGCCTGGGTGGGCTGCCAAGAAATATGCCAAGGCTTGACCTTTGACTGCCTTTTAGGGGACAAAGATCATATGATAAGGGGACAGCAGTATTGCCCATGAAGCGAGGCGAGAGCTGAGTGCCCCTGGTTTAGTCATGAGGACCCTGAGAGGGTTAACTCGTGAGATCACATGTATCGTTTGTCCGATGACATAGTGCCACGTTTTCTGAATGGCGAACACCAGAGCGAGGCATTGCTTCTTCACAGCGGTGTATCGGTGCCCTGGTCCAATCATCGTTCGGCTGAGGTAATATATGGCCTGTTCATGGCCTGCATCGTTATTCTGTGCCAGCAGAGCACCGAGGGAGTGTTCTATTGCTCGTACATAGAGCAGAAATAGTTTTCCAGGGACTGGGGCTACCAAGACCGGAGGATTTGACAGATATTCTTTGATGCTACCGAAAGCACGCTGGCATTCTTCGTCCCATACGAATGAGACTCCTTTCTTCATGAGGTGCGTGAATGGTCGGCATCGCCCAGAGAGGTTGGAAATGAACCTCCTGATGTAAGCTAACCTTCCCTGAAGGCCTCTGAGTTCGCGGAGATTTCTCGGGGGACCCATCTCAATGATTGCTTTTGTCTTCTCGGGGTCTACATGGATGCCTTTTGCAGTGATGATGAAGCCTAAGAACTTCCCGCTGGATACACCCAGGAAGGACTTCGTAGGGTTCATCTTCAAATTATGTGTCCGCATTAGGTCGAATACCGTCCTTAGATCCTGCAGATGGTCTCCTTTGCTATGGCTCTTGACGGTTATATCATCAACATAGCACTCCACCGTCTTGCGTAAGTGATCTCTGAAGATGACGCTCATAGCTCTTTGATATGTGGTGCCAGCATTCTTTAAACCGAAAGGCATGACTGTGTAGCAGTACGTGCCAATCGGTGTTCGGAATGATGTATGCTTTTCGTCGTTGGGAGACATCTTGATTTGGTTGTATCCCGAGAAGCCATCCATGAATGACATGCGCTCGAAGCCGCAGGTATTGTCGATCATGATGTCTGTGATAGGAAGGGGGAATTCATCTTTGGGACATGCCTCGTTCAGGTTACGGAAGTCGATGCAGATTCGAATTTTTCCATTCTTCTTGAGGATAGGTACTATATTGGTGACCCAATCGGGATGTTGCTCCTCACGAATGAAGCCGCTGGCTATTAGTTTGTTGACTTCAGCTTCGATCGCGTCCATGATGCCTAGGCGGAAGCGTCGCTGTTGTTGCTTGACTGGCTTCGCATCTGGCCGAATATTGAGTTTGTGAAGAGCAATGTCGGGATTTAATCCTGGCATGTCTTCATAGCTCCAGGCGAACACATCAATGTACTCTCTGACAAGTTCTAACAGCGACTCCCGTTCTTCGTTGGTTAGGCTTTCACTGATGAAGATCAGTTTTGGAGAAGATTCGCTGCCGAGATCCACTTGTATGACCTTATCTTCAGTAGGAGGTTCTCTCAGTTCGAATCGCTTTTCCTATTGTGCGTCTAATTGCTGGGCCCATGGCTCTAGCTCGAGAATTTCGGGGATGTCTTCGTCTTCTTCGTACGCGTCGGCGAATGCCATGTTGACTGACATGACTTGTCTGAATACAACCCCGATGCTGGTATCTGAGTTGGAAGTTGGTGATCCGGTTGAATGTGACTGCCAGTCGCATTCTTCATCTGAACTTTCCGGGGTCGTAGTAGGCATTACATACCCCAACCCACATCGAGTTTTGTTATAGTAGTTCCGTGGTTTGCCCACCGGGACTGGCGGCTTCAAAGGTAATCGTCGCCCAGTGCTATAGTTCAATCCTGGCGTAGTCTCTAGATCATACCCCTATTTCTCCATGAGATATTTGGATTGAAGAGATACAGAGGCAGTCTCCCGACATCTGACCCGAGGTCGTCTTCTTCTATGGTGCGGGGATGAGGGTTGTTCGTCCGGCCGAAGATGACTGGATGATCTCCTCCCTTGTGTATTCGGTAAGCATCTTCTACTGGAGTAAGCTGGATTGCGGTGTACACATTTGTCACCTGTGTGTGTAGGTGAGCGCCTATACCGTGTTCCATAGCATACATCGTACATAGCTTATTGAGCTCGGTGTAGTTCAAAGATAACCCTTTATTGATGAAATAAGGTATCTTTTCTAGGGGGATTACATCATCAGCGGAGGGGATATTAGTGTGGGCGGCCACATACTTGGCTAGCTCTGGTTCCTCTTCGGCTACCTCCTGTGTGAACGAAGACTGAGAAGACGATCTAGGAAGCTTGATCGTCTGTGGTCCAGTTGATGGAGTAGAGCGCGGAGTCGTTGGCAGGCTGGCAACCCCCAGTTTGGCATTCGATGTGGAGCGAGGAGTGGCTGGTTCGCTGGAAGTGTCAGACCTTACATCGTGTTGACAACCCTTCTTGGGAAGGCGTATCGTCATGGGCCTGTCCGAGGGGTTGAGCTTCCCTGCTTGTGGTTGGCTGACTCTTGGTAACCTGATTGTTAGTGGCTCTGTAGTGGGTCTCGGCGCTTGGCCGGACCTTGGCAGCCGGATTATCATCTGCTCCTCTTGCGCCGAGAGGCTGATCGCGTCCTTCCGCAGAGTGGCGGTGAAGTGTGCGGACTTGCCTGGTTTACGAGCTTGGAGGTGGATCGTCAGGGGTCCTTCTGATCCCGTGGCTGTCTCGGTATGAACTTGTGCGTCTCCTTCATCCAGGTGCTTCTTCGACTTTTCGTATAGACAGGAGTCTGAGTAGTAGGATTCGACCCCTTTGAAGGGATCGATATCAGCAAACTCTGTCTTCACGAAGCCGTGTTTGTCGACATATTTGAAGCACTGGTGTAGCGTGGAAGGCACGATCATATAATCGTGTATCCATGGGCACTCCAAGAGGATGTTGTAAGAAGTGTCTGCATCTATGACGTAGCAGGTGACCTCGGATTGGAGATCGCCAATCTGACAATTCAGACAAATCTTCCCGATAGGGTAGCTCATGCCCGAATTGAAACCGCTGATGGCGGTGCTTGTAGGTGTTAGGCGATGCATTGGGATGCGGAGATGATGTAGCAGACCTTTCGGAATGATGCTTATGGAAGAGCCAGGATCAATGTGCATCCGATCCACCTTTACGTTGCCGATGTATCCCGTGTAGTATAGCGGGCGATCATATAGGTTGGTTTTGATGAGCATATCCTGCGGAGTGAAGACGATGTTGGGCATTGCTCCCGTGTAGGCACTATCTTGGAGATCCATGGGTGAGTCCTCCCCAGTGAGGTTAGATTGAGCGAGATAGGCATCGACATTTTAGAGTGCTTCGTTCAATGCAATACGAACGTCTTTGGAGAGCCTCAGGAGTTCATATAATGACAATTTGGTCGGAGTGTTAGCCAATTGTGCTAAGATGTCAAAGTTGTAGGGCCTCTCTAGCCCTTGGGCTGCGTCCTTTCGGAGATATTTGTCGAAGCGAGTCTCCTTCGGCCTAGGCTTGTCGGTCGTCGAAGGCTGAGCCGGTCCCAGAGCATCAGCTGTAGTAGGTTGATGATTTTCGGGTGGACTGTCAACCACAGGTTGGGATTGCGTTCCGGACCGTATGACGACGGTTGTAGCTTCCTCGTTGTCTGCTGAAACTATGCGGCAGGTCTTGATTTTTCCACTCTTTTTGTTGGTGGGAGATGGAGTGAGCCGAGTCACTTCTGACACCAAGTCTGGATGGACCCACATGACCTCTCCTCGTGAGGTAGTGAGAGGTACTAGACCAGCAGCTTGTTCTCGGGGCGGAGGAAGATTGGTAATCTCTATTATCGCGAGAGGGAAGGGGATTACCCCGTCTTGAGTCTCTGTCGGAGGGAAGTTACCGAATTGTACGGACACCATATTAGCTGCTACGGTTACCTCTTCGAAGTCGATGGCCAGAGCGTTCGAATCGATGAGGCTTTGGATGTACCGTTTCAATTGGTAGCAGTCATGTGTAGCGTGGTGTACATAACGGTGGTAATGGCAGAACTTTGGGTTCTCCAGATCAGCCAGCCGAGGCTCCCGCCTTGGTGGAGGAAGCTGAATTCTACCTCCTTGTATGAGCATGTCTAAGATAGGCTTGACGTAGCCATCTTTGAAAGAGTAAGTGATTTGAGGCCATTGCATGTCTGCTGGCTGTGGCTCGGGCTTCTGGGCCGTGTCGGCCACCATAGCCTGTTTTCCCTTGCTGTCCCGATTGTTGGAGGGGTTACCCCCATTATCGTTGTTGAGACGCTTGCCCTTGTTTTCTCCTTCTGAGATGTGCAACCCCAGTTGGCGGGCCTTCTTCAGTCGTTCTTCAGCGCTTGTGGCGCTGATGATGAACGCCTTCCAATCTTTGAATTGACTCTCGCCCATCCAGAGACTGATCGTTGGAAGCAGTCTCTTTTGGCAGATTTCAATCAAAGAAGAATCCGGATTTCCGGAAGGCAGCTTCATGGCGGTCTGGCGGAACCGCTCAATGTAGTTCCTCGTTAACTCCTTCTCCCCTTGGACGACGTCCATGAGAGTGGACATCGTGACGTCTTGTCCTACTTCATAGAACCGTTCCAAGAACATGCGCTTGAAGCCGGCGAAGGAATGGATGCAGTTGTCCGGTAGATCGCGGTACCAATCGAAGGCGACTCCTTCCAATGCTCCAATGAATAACCGTGTGAGGATCGCATCTTCATGGGGCAGATGGTCGGTGGTGACCTCAAAGTAAGTGATGTACCGACTTGCTGAAGTTTTGCCATCATACGGGTTGATGTTGAACGGCTTATATCTTGGTGGAAATGGAACATCCCTCCACTCAGCAGGGTATGGTTGCCGTATTCTGAGATCTTGAGCATTTTCTCGGACATGAAACATGGCACGGAGCTCCTGGACCTCTCTTCTTACTTCTCGGGTCTCATCTGTCGCGGCGGGGGTTGTTATTTCGGGAGGATTATTGCCCTGGTTTGGTGCCGCTGAGTTCGAATCTACATTGACCGCGGGGCCCGTATTTGTTTGACCAGGCGCTCTTCCTTGTAGAGTGGGCAGGGCCGCTTTAATCTCGTCTATAGACTTGACCAAAGCAAGTAATATGGCTTCGAGACTGTCGATGCGCTGGCGATCACTGGAACCACCTTGATCGCTGTCCGTCATGAATACCGTCCTTACGTGAGGAGTGATGGAAGGTACGGTAGAGGATGTGCCCTCTGAGTCGTACCCATGCACCGAAAAGTTATCGGGATAGGTGGGAATATTTTCTTTGGGCTCGGACTCGGAGGGAATGGTATCCCCAACTTCAGAGCTTACCTTGTCTTGAGAGTTACGGATGTCCTCGGGGGCATCAGCGTCCGTTGCTTCTGATGGAAGAGTTGTTTGTTCGGACTCGGTTCCTTGGAACATCGGATTGTTACGGATGTTCGGAGGGGTGCTACCCCGAGCTCCTTCAACCCCCAGCGATGTGGATGATGAATTTCCCATCGCGGTAAATTTTGTCTTTGAACGGGTGTGTTGGAATATACCAGTAGAGGACAACCGTTTAGACGACAGTTTCTTAGTTGTAGTGGTTGATATCTTCAGACTGGAGATGCTCGTTTTCTTCCTTCTCTTTTCGGCGGGGTCTTTTTGAGCAGAATTGCAGGAGACAACAGGAGGTGCCTCATCTTCTGAGTTTGGGTGCTGTAGCCTTTGGAAGACGGATGGCCGAGCTTCCGTCATTGCCGCGTTGTTGCAGCAGCAATTGACGATGATTTGGGTGCAGCGATGTCCAAACGAGGACTCCTTGCACACCGACACTCCTTCTCTTTCTTTGCGTTTGTGGAGGGTCGTCTCCCGTAGGTCAGAGGAACCACTCTGTCTGTTTGCCGCTGGGGGCTGGACTTGAGCAGTTGTATACAACTTTCTATCCGAGGCCCGTGTGATAGTCAACGGGATGCTCCGATAGTCAGAGGTTGGGACAGCTGACTGGGCTCGATGAGCCCGCGCTGCCCTAGACTTCCTTCCTTTAGCACCGGTGGGTGCGTAATAGGAGGAGTCCAAGTTAAATGCCACAGAGTCTGGCTTATCATACAGAGAATCATCCGGGTCGGGACCGTATGAGAGACGGTCGAAGACCGATCGAGAGAAGCGTGGAACGGATGCTATGCTGCTAGAGTTGGGTACCGTGCAGGCTGTCTGCATGCGGTCATCTTCTGCTGTCGGATAAGTTGTCTTTGGGCGGCTAGGAGTCACGACCGTGCAGGCTGGCTACATGCGGTTGGCAATAGTGGCCGCATGGGTTTTCTTCAAGCGGCTGCCTCCTGTAGCCTCATGTGTTTCATCCATGTGATTGGCGACTGTAGCTGCATAAACTATGCGGCTGCCAGATGTGACCGTATGATTCTTCTTCATGCGGCCAGCGACTGTGGCCGCATGGGCTTTGTCCATACGGCTAGCGGATGTGGTCGCATGAGCCTTTTTCACTCGGCTAGCACCCCTATGCGGCTCAGTTCGCGTAGAGTTCCTCGTTGCCTCTGCAAGTCCAGTATCATAGTGTTTTTTTCTGCCGGACTTGGAGACAGCAGAGTTGTCTACGGTCTGAAGTAGGGCCACAGAAGAGTCCTTCTCACCGTCTTGAGCAACAGAGGGTACACCGTCGGGGGCTTGGAGAGGAGCAAATGATTTTAGCCTCCACTCTCTGCGAGCCTTTGTCGTGCGGGTGCGCTTCTGGACCGAACCAGCGCTTCCTTCGGAGAGCATCTCTTCAAACGCTTGTTGGTCGAAGCGGACGACCATCTTTTGTTGCGTGGAGCCAAGCTTGGCTGCATCCGATTGTGTCACCAACTCCTCAGCCGTGGAGAAGTTAGTCCCCAGCAGAGTCGCCATCGTGTTTGCCATTGATTGTAAAAGTACAGAACAATTATCGGAGGACTAAACTTAGACTCATAATACAAACTCGCTTGTAGAAAGAAAGCCTAGGGACGAAAACCTAGGTACAGCAATCTAAGTACAATTGTTTATTTTAGTTTCTGGAGAGTGACGATAGAGGCTCGGAAAGGCGATGGCAGCCCTTCCTTACTCCTTAGACGATTGGTATGCAGCCTTGGCTCCTTGTGAAAAGATGGTTGGCGTTGACGAAGAAGTGCTCTTTTTGCTCCTCTGTTTCTCTTCTGGCTTCTCTCTCTCTCTGTGTATTCTCTCTCTGACTCTGTATATTTTTTTATTCTTTTGTTGCCGGTCCTTGTGCAAAGAAATAATGCTGGCTATTTATAAGAGTGGGGTATGATCATTAGGGTTTGCTAATGATCATTTGTTTGGAATGTCGGCGCTCCTTCAATCTATCTGAACCCTTGATCCTGATTACAATGAATCTCGGCCATTAATGAGGATAGCACCGAATCTTGTGAGCAATTAATGTTAACTCCTTTAAATCTCCATGATGGATTCTACTAATATCCGATTGCTCGCCACGTGTCCCGTTGGCTTGATGATAAATGATATGCCTTGATCTCAGTAATTATGATGATGATGTCAAATATATTTGTTGAGATTTGGTTAAATTGTTAATTGATTCGATGCCACGTGTTTTGATTGTGGGTCCTGCCAGAGCCGCATAGGATGGGCAACACTTGAACCGCAGGGAGATACTCTTTGTGAGCCGCATAAGACAATGCTTCATCGAACCGCAGGGAACGAACTCTCAATGAGCCGTATATGCATAGTCTTTGCGAGCCGCATGAGCTAGCGTTGTATTGAGCCGCAGGGGCTGAGCTCTCAGTGGGCCGCATATGGCTGATTTCTGCTAGTCAGATAGGGTGACTTCTCAGTGAGCCGCATAAAGCTGTTCTCTATTTAAGCCGCATGAGATTTGCCACGTGGCAACCTAGGATTTCTGACGGATCGGGTCAGGGATCTTCTTCTTTTCCCGAAGAGTCTGTCATTATGGCAGAGCCATTATGACACTTTATGCTAGAGCTGCCACAGTCGTCAAATCGTGTCAGAGCATTAAATGAGGCCACTATTCAAAGGGCCAGCTGTAGGAAAGGATCACAGGGGGACACGTGGCATCGATCGAGCCGCATATTCCTGCTGAACCGCATACACTCTCGAGCCGCATGAGACGGAGAGTCTTTCTTTGAACTGTATAAGACAGCTCCCATATGAGCCGCATGGGCTTCGTATCCGGAGCCGCATAGACCATTATTCTGATATTTTCCATGCTTCTACAATTGTTTGTCCCCCGTTCGGAGTTGATCATTCTTGACAGATTTTGATACTATAACTGTTGTTAGATAGTAGACCTAGACAGCGTTCTATGTCATTTCTGTGGCGTAGACTGGAACGTTGTCTTGTACTCGTGCCCTTACTCCAGGTGCGTGTCGTAAAATAGGGTTTGTGACCCTATGGGCCATTGGGCCAGTAGTAGAAATCAGAGAAAGAATAAAAGCAGTAGTATTATGGGATTAGGTTGGACTTTGGGCTTTGGGTTTGATAGATAAAAGCTTTAGAAATAAAATTTGGGCCTTTGGAATTAGTTTGGGTTGATTATTGTTTGGACCTTAAAAAATTATTTTAGGCTTCTACAATGAGAACTTTAGAAATTGAGCCCAATCTCCTTAAAAAAATTATTTAGAGATTTCTCAAAGTATTTATTTTGAAGTTATAGAACCCTAATACTACTTTCATATATTCATAGGTTGGAAATAGGCACCAAATCAGCTATTGGACCTCAGACAAGTACACTTCATACTTATATTTCTTAGTATATTATAATTGCAAATATATTTTTGTCACGTCATATTTCATATTGCGACACGATTTGACACGTGATTGTGCTTCTTGATCATGATCGTGTTTCTTAGTTGTGATTCATGTTCATAGTCGTGATCGTGACTTGTTTATCGTATATTAGTGATGACTTACATTTTTTATCGTATATTGATCATGACTATCGTATAGTTATCACGACTTATCATTATTGATTGTTTCGTGTCTTGGGGAGGGGAAAAGCTAAGTAGGTATGTGGTCACACCCACTTAATATCGTACATATCGAAAATAGCACACATACACCTCACTATGTCATGTCGTACTCCTATCGAAAATAGCCATCTTCGGATGAGCCGAATTACCCAGCCGACCACATATTGAACATGGTATTTCAATTGTACATGGTTATAGTCATATTTTTCTTGATCAGGGTTATTCTCATAGTTTTTCATGTTGCAGGTTGCTTTGCATGACATTGTCTCGTACCACATGATCTGGTTTATTTATTTTTTGTATTTATTTTATTGCTTTATTTTGTATTGTGCGATATTTATTTAGAGGGTTGTACTTTATTTCTTTCCTGACTGGATTATTGACATACTGTCACGACCCGTACCCGCTTTTCGGATGCGAGCTCGTAAGCAAGCTAGCTGCGTATTGTGCAGACTCCAGCCCAACCCGAATACGTAAACGTTGTCTGGACTATGTAATTGGTCTAATCATGGCAAGGCAAACTGTATCTCAAATCCACAAGAGTAATATAAACGGGAATGAGCACTATGGGTCATGGTCTACAGCCCACTAGCATATATGTCCGATAAGACTCCAAGGAAAAGTAATGTGAGTCTATAAACTAGGCTAACAAGCAGGTTATCTCAGGATAAGGAATGAAAGCACGAGAAGACCATAAACGTAATATCAATACATGAATCCTGCAAGTATATCGTAATCATCCACCATCATGCTCTGCTAGCTAACTCCATGCAATCGCTAAACCTGAAGAGATTATCAGGTCCTCAGGGGATATAGCAAGATACATAAAAACATGCCTATCTAGCAGTTTATCATACAATAAAGAAATACAAATATAAACAAGCAAAGACCAAACAACACAAAACCATGACCAATCAACATGAAACCATGACTATACACGACTGGGAGAACCACTACGCATAAACAAAATGTTGGAGGAGAACAAGAGAACACGATGTCACGATGTCAAAGGATAACCAATCGAATACTCAAACCCTCGTCCCTAGTGTGGACTCGCAGGTTTGAACAACTACTAACCCTCGTCCCTGGTGTGGACACGCAGGTTAGCTTTAAGAATCACCCTCGCCCCTAATGTGGACTCGCAAGTGTGGACAAATAACTACTAACCCTCGTCCCTAGTGTAGACTTTTAGGTTAGCTTCAGGAATTAAGGTACAGATAACTACTAACCCTCGGCCCTAGTGTGGACTTGCAAGTTAGCTTCAAAAATTCAAGGTTCAGCAGTCCCGCTATGACTTACTCATCCTATGACATGATATGACTCAGTCAAAGTACAGGTGACGACACGATATGACCCAGTCAAGATACACGGGAGAATATATCCAATATGAACTACAATGCTAACTATGAACAAGGACTATATATATACTAGCATGCATGATAAACAAACACATGTAAATAATCAACTAGTAAAACTAGATAATAATAAGAATATGCATGTGAATAAACTGTAGAGGGAAGCAAGGTATACTTGTCTGGTGGTAGCACGAAGAACCAACAATATACCGTCAACTGTAAAGCTATAAAGTCTAAATCTCACAACTGTCTACGAAAGCTGAAACGAACAATACCAACATTCTCAGAATAGTCAAATTAGCTACGATTGTCTGTCCATAAGTCTAATTCTGGATACAGGGGCAAAATGGTCATTTCGGCCAAAACGATATCTGTCGTTGGACCCGCTTTGCACCGAAATGTGTGCCGAAGTCACTGGTCTCTAAAGTCATCAAACTATATGTCTACATATTTGTTTTGATGATATAAATCCAACCGTATGTCCAAAGTTGGATTCCGATAGGCCGTGCACAAAATCGCCTGTTGAATCGGATCGTGGGGCCCACGAAACGGCGATCCGATCAACTGTCTCAGAATCGGACCAAACTTGGCATACAGGACCAGAAAAATGATACGGTCCCGTTGGCATAAGTTTTGTCTCGATCTAATAAATGAGCACAAAGTAATTAAGAAAATTGCAAAGAGGTCGATACGGTAAATTTTGACGGATACACATCAAACTCGTCGCGCACATGCAACCAATTTGAATTCCGTCAAAGCCCACACGTCCGTGAAGTCGATACGCACCTTTTGATGCTTTTGTATCGCGACCATGTTGCCTAATTTGGTGGGACGCACGTCGTATCAAAGAGTTTTTCAATATTTCTACTGTTTTGAAAACGGGTTTTTATTAGTTTTGGACGTCCGATTTCACGACGCACAATCGACGAAATTCGATTCTACAAAAAAGGGTTCGTAGCCATATAGGTTGTCTAGGACGGCTGTAAATTAGTTTTTGATGTTGCGTAATGTTCTGATCTACATCTGGCTTCTAAAACAGGGATTTCATATATGAAACTGATCTGTTTTGAATAAGTTTTCTTCAATATTTTTATTTGAATTCCTGTCGAATCATGTTCAATCCTATTCGACTAATGACAGATGTTCGAGAGGGTCAGGATGGGATTTTACCTACAAAATTAGTTCGACAAACGGTGAACCGTGGTGTTAGGAATTCGGCTGCGAACAGGGCTCCACCGCCGCCTCTACTCTGACTGCTGTTGTGCCTTGCGTGGGGCTCTATCACCGTCCGACGACTTGCATGATGGAGCACGATCGCGGGGTAGCCGCCCAGGATGTCGAGAAGGGTGGCATGCCGTCAAAATCTAGGGTTTGGGTTAGGGTTTGACGATTCTTCTCTCCGTCTCTCTCTCGAACCTTATATACACATTGTTGTAACCGAGCTTTAGTAAACCAAAGGACCGGGTCTGTTTGAGTTTAACATTGTAGAAGCATAAAAAATATTGCTTTTAGTCCCACTTCGAAAAGGTGAAGAAGAAAGGGCTCACTCCATATAAATAGAGCCCCCTTGCCTCCTGTGAAAAGGGCACCAACTTCCCTTCCCTCCTTCCAACTTGGACTCTTCCTACTACGCACCTTCGGGTGCTAAGTCGAAGAAGTCTAGGGCAGTGCAGGCTCAACAAGCCCAGTCAATTGTCCAAGTTGCTGATTGTCAGTGGGCCCCATTGACTGTTATACGGGTCCAGTCCCCCAGGGCTAACGGACAGGATGGGTCTTCAAAGTCTCCCTCTAAAGATCCAGAGCAAGTGCTTTTACTAGCCAAGGATCAGGGAGCAAACATGATGCCTGAGCACCCGTGCGCTCGGGATACCCGAGTCCACAAGTTCGGTTCAAAGGTAGAACAGCTTGCTACCAACCTGCGTGAGGTGATTACTCACAAACGCAAGGTGGCAGCATTGGTATACAAATGAGTCCCTCCCGGGATGTCCTTGCACCCGAGTCATCATCAACTGCTGCTGCCACAAGACAGTGGCTCACTATCAGGGCAGTCTGTGTTCTAGCGACTGCGACCTACTGCACTTTTTTAACATCATCTCGGAAATATGATACCAATTGAAGACGTTGTAACGGCCTGCTCTCAACTAGATGCATTACTCAAATGTCTCAGTCAAGCGCATCGTCTCGGTCAAGCGCATCATAATCTTCTGAAGGAGTCTACCGTCAAATCTTCTTCGAACAAGGAGATCAGTCAAGAGGGAGAAAAATGAAACTCTCTTAAATCGTGACATTCGGCACAGCACCTTCTCCTAGGGCCCCCATACCCATCCAGCTAGAAGATATCCTTCATGCGGATTATTCATGAAACATACCTCATACGGCTAGGTCATGAGATATTCCTTCATGCGGCTCGGTCATGAGACGTCCTTCATGCGGCTCTCGGTCATGAGACATTCCTTCATGCAGCTCGGTCATGAGACATTCCTTTATGCGGCTCGGTCATGAGACATTCCTTTATATGGCTTGGTCATGAGACATTCTTTCATGCGGCTCAGCCATGAGACATTCCTCATGCGGCTCGTCCAGGAGACATCCTTCATACGGCTCACCACAGAAGATTAGTTGATGCACGTGAAAAATTGACCAGGTCTCAACTGCTCAATGACAAATCACAACAAATCCTAACAAATCTCCAGCTATCAGTCACAGACCGAGTCTCGAGGCATGATTACGGCCATGTGGCCCGGGGACTTGCCATATGGTCATCTATGCGACTCAAAGTATCCTTCATCCCGAAATCACTATAAATAGCAGGGTGCCACACCCCTACAAGATGGTTGGCAATCCAAGGCTAGCAACCTTCAAGAAAAAAGCAATATCTTTATGATCTAGAGACTGCATCAGATAGTCCACGGAGTAAGGCAGAGTTGATAGCGCTTTTCCGAGCCTCTACCGTCACCCCCAGAATCAAAACTAAACAATTGTACTTAGATTATTTACTAGGCTTTCTTTCTAGGCCCTTCTTTGTACAAGCGAGTTTGTAATCAATTCCAGTGTTCTATAATACCTGTTGTTGATTTTTTATGGCAAACACGATGGCGACTCTGTTGGGGACATCCTTCTCTTCCGATGAGAAGTTGCTGACGCAATCTGACGCGTCCAAGCTCGACTCTACACAGCAGATGCTTGTGGTCCGCTTCGACCAATAAGCCTTTGAAGAATTGCTCTCTGAAGGGAGCGCCAGCCCGTCTCAGAAGCGAGCCAACCCGAAGACTACTCGCAAGGCGTCGGTGCGCAAAATTGTTGCCCCCGACCAAGTTCTCGAAGAAGCTTATTCTGCAGCCTAAGACGGTGATCAGAACTCTCATGTGCCTCAGTTTTTGACCGCAGAGGACCCTACTAGACCCAAATCCAGCAGAGGAAAACACAACAATACTGAGTTTTTGGGGGCACAGGGGAACTCCATACGGGCAAAGAGGAGGCCGTAGAGAGGAGAAGGGCACTCTGCCCATGCAACAGCCAACTCTGGCCGTAGGCAGACAACTCATGCGATAGCCAATTCTTGCCGCAGAAAGATAATCCATGCGACAACCAGCTCTAGCCGCAAGAAGATGGGCCATGCGACGACCAATCCTGCCCACAGGCAGGACGTCTCATGCGGCCCTGTCAGAAGCTTTGTGTTCGACCGCCTCTCATGCGGGCCCGACGCCATATGACCCATTAAAGAGATAGAATATATCAGTCTGGACTATTTTTACTATGTGCCTTTGGGCGCTAAGTCAAAAAGGTCTAGGGCAGTACGGGCTCAACTAGGCCAGTCAACTGTCCAAGTTGCTGACTGTCAGTAAAACCCGTAAACAGTTATACGGGCTCCTAAATAAAATTATACAGAACCACCCGCATCCAGTCCCCCAGGGCTAACGGACAGGGTTGATCTTTAAATTCTCCCTCTAAAGATCCAGAGCAAGGGCTTTTGCTAGCCACAGATCAGAAAGCAAACATGATGTCTAAGTACTCGTGCGCTCGGGATCCCCGGGTTCACAAGTTTGGTACGAAGGCAGAGCTGCTTCCGACCGATCTACGTGACGTGATTACTCACAAGCGCAAGACGGTAGCATCAACATGCAACGAGTCCCTCTCGGGGCGTCGTTGCACTCAAGTCATCATCAACTGCTGCTGTAACAAATCAGCAGCGCCTGAAGATCGACAGTCAGTTTTCCAGCGACTGGAGCAGCCAGCACCTGTCCGACAGGTGCAAATTCTAGGGGATGAAGAGTTTTCTTTCGCCACCTGTAACTCAACTCAAAAAGTTCCTCCTGGCAAGGGAGAATAGAAGACAGGCTTTTCCAGCCAGGCCATCTCGTCCAGTATTGCAAGGAGACCCTCATCTGGGGGTTTCCATCAACCACAGGGGGTGTCTATTTAGGCACTCGATCCAAGAAGAAGCTTCCTACACTCGGGGGTGCAACTTCAGCCTCTTTGAGAGTAGATAAAGTTGGAGGTAGCAGCCACCTCAATGTATGCGTCAACCCGGTGTACCAAGAGCACACTCAGGGGGTAAAGATCCCCCAGAACTCTGCAACAAAATCGGATTTCCCTGTGGGCCACCACCCTTGCCAAGACGATGCGGCTTCCTGAACAGGGGGTAGCACCCCTTTCGAGTTTGATGAAGATAATATTTCGACATTTCCTGACAATTTTTCTATACAAGGGTACGGCACCGAGAGTACCTCTGCCACAATCCCTTCCACCTCTACCCACGTGAGGACAGTCTTTATGACTGACGACGATCATGAAGCGTCTTCCGACCGACAACGGCTAGAAGTACTCGAATCCATGCTCCTGTCCTTAGTCAAGTCGATAGATAAGATCAAAGCCGCCTTGCCAGCTCAACCAGCGAGGACGCCCGGACAAACAAGCTTGGGACCCGCAGTTAATGCAGACTCCAACACGATCGCCCCTCCTTGGGGTGATGATCTCATAGCACAATCCGTTCCTTCAGCTGCAGATGAAGCCAAGGACGCTAGGAGGGAAGTCCAGGAACTCCGAGCGATGTTTAATGCCCGAGACTCCTCTCTGGATCTCAGAATACGGCCGCCATATCCCGTCGTATGGAGAGACGTACCTTTTTCACCACGGTACAAGACGTTCCATATCGATTCTTATGATGGGAAGACCTCTGCTAGTCGGTACATGACTTACTTTGAAGTCACCACCGAACACTTGCCGCATAGTGACGCCATCCTCACAAGATTATTCATCGGAGCATTGGAGGGGATCGCGTTCGACCGGTACCGCAACCTCCCCGACAACTGTATCCATTCTTTCGATGGCTTCAAGCACATGTTCCTGGAGAGATTCTATGAAGTGGGGCATGATGTGACAATGTCTTCTCTCATGGACGTCGTTCAGGGAGAGAGGGAGCTGACGAGAAACTATATCGAGCGGTTCCGCCAAACCGCGATGAGATTGCCCTAAGATAATCCCGAAAGCTCCTTGATTGAAATATGCCAAAAGAAGCTGCTCCCTGCAATTAGCCTCTAGATGGGAGACGATCAGTTCAGAGATTGGACGACTTTCATCATAAGTGCTACCAACATGGAGGCAAAATTGAAAAAGGCTCACCAGCTGGGGTTACACATCCCAGACGGAGAAGATAAGGGCAGACGTCCTGGTCCCATCTCCAGTAACAACAACAGTGGCACTACCACCAACGGGGACTACAAGGACAAGCAGGCCATGGTCACTGATGCGACTTAGAAGCCTGAACAAAAATAGGTGGAAGGTTAGTGGCCCAAGATCGATTACTCGTTCGAAGATAGTCATGTCAAACCTATCTTCAATATGCTCTTGCAAGGGGTAGGATCCAGCTCCCGCCACCAAGGCGCGAGCCCCGAGCAGCAGAAATGGAGGACCCAAAGTACTGTCACTTCCATCGCTATGTCCATCACGCCACCCAGAATTGCTTCCAATTGAAGCGGTACATTCAGAGTCTTATCGATTCCAAAGCTCTGTCGATAGACTTTGAAGAGGTTACTGTGGCAACAAATATGGTATCTATTCAGTTCGGCAATTTTCCTCCAACAAGCACTCCAGACGGGATAGTACCTGTCCCCCGGGCTACGATGGAGGTTACTAATCTTCCACCCGCCCGGAGCCAGACATCTGGATTGGTACCCCTCACCCCATCACAAGAAGAGATCATATGGGTGCATCCAGGCTTGGTGCCCAAAGTTACCCGGGGGTGTCATCTCCTTCCAACAAGAAGAAGGGTAGGAAGTCTAGAGCCTGCCACACAATTTCAGCCGAAGCTGAAGAAGCCGCAGATGTTATTACCATGTCTGGAGCACAAGTCCAGCCCGTACGGGATAGTCCAGCCGAAGATCCTCAGCTAGCGACGTTGCCTCCCTCTAATGTTCCAAGGCCATCTCAGCCTCCGCTGGCAAATAAGTCCAAGACAAAGGAGACCCGCTTCGACAGGCCACTCCGTAGTGATATACCTCAGGGACTGGAGAGACCTTACAACTTTGACATATTAGCATAATTATATAATACGCCAGCAAAGTTGTCGCTATACGAGCTCCTAAGGCTCTCCAGGGATCTTCGTGTCGCATTAAGCAAAGAACTCCAGAATGCCGATGCCTACTTAGCTCAGGTCAAGCCTCCAAGGGAAGACTCGCTAGCAGATCTACAGGACGGCGGTAGCACAGATGCAATGCCCAATATTGTATTTACTCCGCATGACATGTTGATTAAGACCAACTAGCATGATCGTCCCTTGTACTACACTGGATACATAGGCGACATCAAGGTGGATAGGATGCATATCGTCCCGGGATCGTCAATAAGCATCATCTTGAAAAGCATGCTCAAACTTCTTGGCATCCCTATACACCGGCTAACAGCAACCAACACTGCCATTAGCGGGTTTAACTTAGGGAGAAGCTATCCCCTAGGGATGATCCGGTTGAAGTGCCAGATGTTAGGGTTATATACTAAAAGCATCACTTTTGTAGTAATCTTATTTTCTTAAATTTTGAATGAGAATCATATGGGCAAATGTTTGCATATTATATTTGTTACAAGTGTTAATGCAAATGTCTGATATTCTATATTGTAGATAATATGGTGTGTGGTGTCACACAGAAGATCATATTATCAGTTTTCTATGGAGTATATAAATAGTTCACAACCTAGATGGACTTGGACAATCTATTGGAAAGGTTGTAGTGTAATCTGGTATTAGTCTATCTTGACTATAGGTTTATACTAGTACACTTTGTGTGTATTGAACAGGACCACTTGAGGTTATTCTCTTTGTACTGACTACATTAGAGAACAAACACCTCTGTTATTATGGATGCTTGTGCTCTTAATCCGGATATAATAATGGATATGTATATGCTGTGTGCATTACTTTAACTCATAAAAGAGTGAGATTCATTATGGATCAACAACCTCTATGAATTGGATAATAACATTGTATGTATGATGGGCTGTTGATTATAAATGGAATCCATGTCCCGATACATCGGGTTGATGATGTCCCCTTAAGGAGCTCATAAGGATTGTCATGTAAACCCTGCAGGTGGATTATATCCGACATGACAAATAAAGTTGAGCGGTACTACTTAAGGATAAAAGATGTCGAATCAATATAGTTGTCAGTAACTTAATTTGATCGACGGACATACGATATCTTAACATGGGGAGCCAAACGAGCATATAATAAAAGGAGCCCACAAACATAATTTGGGATTAGGGAGGTAGTGCAACAATAGCTCATTAGTGGACCGAGGTATTGTTAATGGACCTGGATTGTGTGTTCGGGCTGAACACGGGATATCCAGATCCGTTAGGAGGCCTAACCCTAATTTCTCCTCATGGTCCCTGTCGTAGCCTATATATATCCTCTATTCTCTGGCCGCCACATTACCGATCAAAAAAATCAGAAACTTTCTCTAAATTCGTGATTCACGTAAGGAGAGAAAGAGAGGGCTGTCAAGGAGAAGAAAATGTTGGGAGATCGTCGCCCATACGATGTCCAACTCGAGGAAGGAATACGTACAGAAGATCTTGGGGTTGTTCGCTCGAGATTGCCAGGAATTACTTGTCTCCTTTCCGCCGCAGGTATAATTCGTGAACCCTAGTTTCTGCCTATGAAGGGTTAGAACACGTATTAGATCTGTTTAACTTTCTATCGATCAATACGCACACCAAAGAAAGGGTCCTGGGAATCCCCAGTTCCATCAAATGGTATCAAAGCCACTTTGGATCTACGTATTGATTGATACGTCCATGTTGTCCAATAAAACCTGCGCTATGTAATAGTCGGTAGATGTAGATCTATTCTAACTCGGTTTTGCAGGCATCTTAGATCCAACTATTATGGTCCAATGCATGTTTTTTGATTGTGTTGTTTAAACCACGGACATGTCGTGGATCTTGTTGTTGCTGTGGATGTAATTAAACTCACGAGGGTTGATCTTGCTTATTATTTTAATTTTTCAATCTAGATTATGTGTGAACTCCTTCGGGAGGCATAAGATTGATGTAATTTTAATTATTTTTGATCAATCGTGATGGCGGTGGTGGCTGTTTCTGACGTCGGACGAGATGCTGGTTTTAAGCAGTCCAGAGGCAGACGGATGATTTTCGATGAAGGAATCGACAGCCAAAACCTAAAAAAAAAAGTTGAACCCCGTATAGATCTGCGCAGCACAAGATTTTGGATTCGGATAGTTGAGGACGGAGCAGCAAAGATGACCATAATAGTTGGATATTTTCTCTTATTTTTGTCATTTTGCTTTTTCTGATTATGCATGTTTATTATTGTGCGGTTGTTTTTTTTGAAAAACCAAGCCTACATTAATAATGGACAACATGGACATAATATCAACTAGTAGAAAAACCCTCATTGTTAAATAACTAAGTGGGAGAGGATTTTTATTTAGTATAAATCCTATGGTCTCCATTACTGTTTTGTAGGTGATGTAATTATACTTGCGTGTTGGCTTTAGTGCTTTCCTCCATATCGGATGAGTATAATTATGGATCACCAGTACAAACTGCCTTAGGAATAATTGTAGAAAGTTACCTAGTATGTATTCACTTCTTCATCTGAAGGAACTCATTACAAGGTAATGGACTTAGTATTAAGTAATTGTATACACTTAGATACAAATAATGGTATCCTCCCTATCGGAGTCACTGCTATTATTTGTATGACCAGAACAAGACCAGCATAATAATTTTATTTGTCATAAAGTTATATTGACATGATAGTAAAATTAATAAGAAAAATCTACTTGAACAAAGTTGAATTTGTATACGTCCACACTATCGTGGCATGCTAAATTCATGGTGTTCAAGGTGTTGGTGAATTTCTTATTATTGTTTTGAGGGAATCAATAATTAGTTAATTCAAAAAGTTTTTTTTGCCCTACATAATTTTATTTATGTGATTCTCAGGATTTTAAAAATGGGTTCTTTCAGTCCACTTATGGTGATTCTTAAAGAAAACAAACTTACTGGACCTAATTATATTGTCTGGAAACGTAATTTGGACATTGTTCTGACTGCTGAGGAGTACAAATATATACTTGTTGAGGAATGCCCACCTAAGCCTGATGCTAACTCTGATGAAGAGGTCAAAGAGGCTTATAAGAAGTGGAAAAAGGCAGATAAGATGGCACGGTGTTACATTCTGGCATCTATGTCAAATATACTGCAACATCAGCATCAGGCCATGGCTACAGCTTATAACATGATGTATAACCTCAAGGAACTCTTCGGACATTAGAGTAGAGCAGCTAGGCAGTTTGCTATGAAATGTTTGATGAATACAAAAATGGCTGAGGGTACACCAGTAAGGGATCATGTTCTCAAGATGATGGGTCATCTGAATGAGATGGAGATCCTTGGAGCTGAAATCGATGGGGAAATCCAGGTCGATATCATTCTCGGGACTCTGCCTAAAAGTGTTGACAATTTTTGCCTTAATTACAACATAAACAAAAGGTTGTATAGTTTGGCAGAACTTGCAAAAGAGCTACAGGATGCTGAATCTCTCTTTAGGCAGAGTGGTCATGTTTTTGTTTCTGAAAAGGCTTCTACTTCTAAGCCAAAAGGTGGTAAGAAGAAGAATAACATTCAGAAACAGGCAAACTCAGCAAAAAAAGGGCATAGGACCTCAAGGCACGGTGAAAAAGCCGAAAGGCAAATGTTTCAAGTGCAAAGGGTCAGGACATTGGAAGACTGATTGTCCACTTCTCAAACAAGGGAACAAAGAAGGTATATCTCATTTACTAGTAGTTGAAACATGTTTAGCGGTGTTATCTACCGGCACCTGGTGTGTAGATACAGGAGCCACTAATCATGTCTGCAATACATTGCAGGGGTTCCAGGAAACCAGACGGCTCAGTGATGGAGAGATATGCTTGTTCATGGGTGATGCTACAAAAGTATCGGTCGTTGCATTAGGAGATGTTACTTTATCTTTTGGTAGAAATAAGTCTTTGACATGAGAGATTGTCTCTATGCACCTTAACTTATAAGGAATTTAGTTTCTGTTTCTATGTTAGTTAAGGATGGATATTCAGTTTATTTTAATGACAATATTGTTATTAGAAAGAATAAATATTTTATCTGTTCTGGTGCATTGGTTGATAATTTGTATGTCATTAATCCTATTTTGCCCACAATGCAACTTATGGAAATGAATAATATGTCATCTAACTTAAATAAGAGAAAAGAACCTTCTTGTATGAACCAAACATATCTTTGGCACTTACGATTGGGGCATATTAACCTAAGAAGGATTCAAAGACTGGTTGAAGATGGACCTTTGAGTTCATTGGAAGTGGAGGCACTACCAGTTTGTGAATCCTGCTTGCAAGGTAAAATGACCAAAAGGCCTTTTACGGCAAAGGGGTATAGGGCCAAAGATGTGTTGGAATTGGTTCATTCTGATTTGTGTGGACCCATGACTATCCAAGCTAGAGGTGGCTTTGAATATTTTGTCACATTTATTGACGATTATTCAAGGTATGGATACATTTATTTGATGTGCCGTAAGTCTGAGTGCTTTGAGAAATTCAAAGAGTACAAGGCTGAAATAGAGAAACGTCATGGAAAATGTATCAAGTCATTACGATCAGATCGTGGTGGCGAGTACCTCTTTGGAGAGTTTAGGGATTATTTATCAGAGGCTGGGATTGCATCCCAATTGATTGCACCTGGAATGCCCCAACAGAATGGTGTAGCCGAAAGAAGGAATAAAACTCTTATGGATATGGTTAGATCAATGATGAGTTATTCGGATTTGCCAGATTTGTTTTGGGGATATGCCTTAGAGACTACATCTTATATTTTGAACTTGGTTCCTTCTAAGTCAGTACCTCTTACTCCCACAGAGCTGTGGATTGGGCATAAGCCTAGTCCGAAACATGTTCGCATTTGGGGTAGTCCAGCACATGTGCTGAATGGGAAAGCAGATAAGTTGGAATCTCGTACAAAAGTACGCTTGTTTGTAGAGTATCCAAGAGGAACGAAAGGAGGTTTATTTTATAGTCCTAAGGATCAGAAGGTCATTGTTAGCACCAATGCCCGATTCTTAGAGGAAGACTATGTGATGAACCATAAACCCACAAGTAGAGTTGTTCTAGAAGAACTGAGACGTGAGACACCAAGTACTTCAGTACCAACAGTACAACAGGATGAACCACAAATAACTGCACAACGTGTCACAAGTGTTACACCACAACCGATAGTGCCTCGTCGTAGTGGGAGGGTTGTGATACAACCTGATAGATATATGTTCTTGGGAGAGTCGTCAGACTTCGTCCCTCAGGAACAAGATTATGATCTCTTTACCTACAATGAAGCACTCCAAGATAAAGATACAGAGTCTTGGCAAAAAGCAATGATATCTGAAATAGAATCTATGGATTCTAATCAGGTCTGGGAGCTTGTAGAACCACCCGTTGGTGTCAAAGCCATTGGATGCAAGTGGGTCTATAAGAGAAAAAGAGGATCAGACGGTAAGGTTGAAACCTTTAAAGCTCGGCTTGTAGCAAAAGGTTTTACTCAAAGAGAGGGTATCGATTATGAGGAAACCTTTTCTCCTGTAGCCATGCTTAAGTCTATTCGGATTCTTTTATCTATTGCAGCTCATCTCGATTATGAGATTTGGCAAATAGATGTCAAGACAGCTTTCCTTAATGGAAGTCTTGAAGAAGACATCTATATGAAGCAACCAGACGGGTTCATTGAAAAGGGCCAGGAGCATATTGTTTGTAAGCTCAAGAAGTCCATTTATGGACTTAAGCAAGCTTCCAGATCTTGGAACATATGTTTTGATCAGGTGATAAAATCCTATGGATTTGATCAATGTCAGGATGAATCATGTGTATACAGAAAGTGTAACGGAAATGTGGTGGTGTTCCTAGTACTTTATGTGGATGACATCTTGCTCATTGGAAACAATATGAAGGTATTATCTGATGTAAGGGTATGTTTATCCAAACAGTTTGATATGAAGGACTTGGGAGAAGTAGGTCACATCCTTGGGATCAAAGCTCTACGAGATCGCAAGAAAAGGATGTTGAGCTTATCCCAAGCTTCCTATATCGATACTGTACTAACTCATTTTAGTATGCAAAATTCTAAGAAAGGTTTCTTACCTTTTAGACATGGAATTGCTCTATCGAAGGAGCAGTGTCCGAGGACACCTAAAGAGATAGAGAACATGAAGGGAGTTCCTTATGCTTCAGCAGTAGGAAGCTTAATGTATGTAATGCTATGTACGAGACCAGACATCTGTTTTGCCGTAGGCATGGTCAGCAGATATCAGTCTAACCCAGGACAAGAGCACTGGACTGCCGTAAAGCATATTTTGAAGTACCTGAAAAGGACTAAAGAGTACATGCTAGTTTACTAGGCAGATAGTTTAGTTCCCTTGGGGTATACAGACTCAGATTTTCAGTCTTATAGGGATTCCAGGAAATCTACCTCAGGTTATGTGTTTACTTTGGGAGGTGGAGCCACTGTGTGGAGGAGTATCAAGCAAAAATATATTGTTGATTCCACCATGGAAGCCGAGTTTGTGGCAGCCTCTGAGGCAGCCAAAGAAGCAATTTGGCTCAGAAACTTTCTGTTGGACTTGGATGTGGTACCGAGTTTGCCTAAGTCTATTACACTTTATTGTGATAGTAGTGGTGTAGTTGTAAACTCGAAGGAACCACGAGCCCATAAGACAGGCAAACACATTGAGCGCAAGTACCACCTGATACGAGATTTCGTAAAGAAAGAAAAAGTTGTTGTGATTAAGATAGCATCAGCCGACAACCTAGCTGATCCCTTTACAAAGAGCTTACCAGCCAAGGCTTTTGACAGTCATGTTGAGGGAATGGGAGTCAGATGTGTAGCAGCATGGCTTTAAGTATAAGTGGGAGATTTGTAATAGTATACTGAAAATCATTACTTTGAGTATAAGTGGGAGATTGTTAGGGTTATATACTAAAAGTATCACTTTTGTAGTAACCTTATTTTCTTAAATTTTGAATGAGAATCATATGGGCAAATGTTTGCATATTGTATTTGTTACAAGTGTTAATACAAATGTCTGATATTCTATATTGTAGATAATATGGTGTGTGGTGTCACACAGAAGATCATATTATCAGTTTTCTATGGAGTATATAAATAGTTCACAACCTAGATGGACTTGGACAATCTATTGGAAAGGTTGTAGTATAATCTGGTATTAGTCTATCTTGACTATAGGTTTACACTAGTTCACTTTGTGTGTATTGAACAGGACCACTTGAGGTTGTTCTCTTTGTACTAACTATATAAGAGAACAAACACCTCTGTTATTATGGATGCTTGTGCTCTTAATCCGGATATAATAACGGACATGTATATGCAGTGTGAATTACTTTAACTCATAAAAGAGTAAGATT
Source organism: Iris pallida (assembly GCA_029216955.1). NCBI lineage: Eukaryota > Viridiplantae > Streptophyta > Magnoliopsida > Asparagales > Iridaceae > Iris > Iris pallida. The sequence goes on from JANAVB010030220.1 coordinate 10,467,460, forward strand.
TATTATGGATCAACAACCTCTATGAATTGGGTAATAACATTGTATGTATGATGGACTGTTGATTATAAATAGAATCCATGTCCCGATACATCGGGTTGATGATGTCCCCTTAAGGAGCTCATAAGGATTGTCATGTAAACCCTGCAGGTAAATTATATCCGACATGACAAATAAAGTTGAGCAATACTACTTAAGGATAAAAGATGTCGAATCAATATAGTTGTCAGTAACTTAATTTGATCGACGGACATACGATATCTTAACATGGGGAGCCAAACGAGCATATAATAAAAGGAGCCCACAAACATAATTTGGGATTAGGGAGGTAGTGCAACAATAGCTCATTAGTGGACCGAGCTATTGTTAATGGACCTGGATTGTGTGTTCGGGCTGAACACGGGATATCCAGATCCGTTAGGAGGCCTAACCCTAATTTCTCCTTATGGTCCCTGCCGTAGCCTATATATATCCTCTATTCTCTGGCCGCCACATTACCCATCAAAAAAATTAGAAACTTTCTCTAAATTCGTGATTCACGTACGGAGAGAAAGAGAGGGCTGCCAAGGAGAAGAAAAGGTTGGGAGATCGTCGCCTACACGACGTCCAACTCGAGAAAGGAATACGTGCAGAAGATCTTGGGGTCGTCCGCTCGAGATTGCCAGGAATTACTTGTCTCCTTTCCGCCGCAGGTATAATTCGTGAACCCTAGTTTCCGCCTATGAAGGGTTATAACACGTATTTGATCTGTTTAACTTTCTATCGATCAATACGCACACCAAAGAAAGGGTCCTGGGAATCCCCAGTTCCATCACCAGATTGGTGACCAGAGGACGAAAGTTACCTGCTACGTCATTGATGCAGACATCTCCTACAACATCCTCCTGGGACGTCCGTGGATACATGACTATGTGATCGTGCCATCCACCCTTCATCAGTGTTTCAAATATGTTAATAAATACGGTTCTGTGAAGACCGAATTTGCCGACATTGATCCCTTCAAAAGGGTTGAATCTTATTACTCGTCGGAGGCTTGTCTATATCACGAATCCAGGAAACATATAACGGACGAGCCGGAGGCCACCGCTGGGCCAGAAGAACCCTTAAGAATCTGTCTCCAAGCCCGTAAACCGGGCAGGGCCGTACCCCTTGTTGAAACCTTACATAAAGAGGTGCTCGATTCTCCTGTCACACCTGCACAGTCGGAACCAATGGTCATCCGTCTCCCGAGATCCAGTCAGAAGCCAAAACCTATTATAAGACCAATGTTGATCTGGCTGCCAAAGTCCAATCAAAGACAACAGGAAGATACGAAGCCCTCGGTAACACCGATGGTAATCTGATTGCCAAAATCTGCTCCAAGGCCACTAAAAGACACAAAATCCCTTGCCGAGCCAATGGTCATTCGTCTTCCGAAGACGAGCCAGCAGCAAAGCGTTGATCCAACACTCCCAGACAGATCAATACCTCAAGCAGAACCCTTGGTGGTCAAGTTACCCAAGATAGCGGCCCAAACTCTGAGCTTGCAGGGGGTAGCCAAGGAAGACGGAGACCTCGCCAAATATGTGGTACACAGGCGGATAGCCCCTCTCCGGATGATGTAATCTAAGTGGACAAAATTCCATATTTTATTAATAAGAGGCTGCCGTTAGACTATTCTGAGTATGATAAGCCTAATCTAGCGTATGTCGTACGGGACTATCTAGACGTTAGCCTGCGCACACAGGTGACAACTGTCCATACCCCAAATTGACTTGCTCTCCATAAAAGGTGCTTATTTCCCGGTCTTAGACAGAAGAGGATGGGATCACATAATCATCTTTGGCCGAAAATAAGGTCCTCCATCTTTCATGCCACAAGAGTCCGACCTCGGACCCAAAACTGGAAGACTACCACTCTACTTAAATAGTCCTCAAGCCAAGTACTTCATACAAAAGCAGGAGTACGACATGGAGGCTACTCCGGGTCTAAATTATGGCAGTGGTCGACGATTGCCTCTACAGTCGCCGGCACCGGTAGGGAAGCCTCAGGATCATTATAACAAATCCAGACGTGGCCTCGGGTATGTTACTCTACCCACAACGCCCGAAAGTTCTGACAAAAAATGCGAGTGGCACTCCCATTCGTCCGAGTCACCCATTTACAACTCCGATAGAAGTATTAGGGATATATTTAAACAGACATTATCTGCCAATATGACGTCCGCTGATGTCGAAGAAGATGAAGACCTACTTGAACCTCTTGAGTTGGAGCCGTGGGTCCAACAACTAGATGCACAATGGGAGAAATGCTTCAAACTTCGTGATCCTCCCACTGAAGATGAGGTTATACAAGTTAACCTCGGCAATGAATCCTCTCCAAAGCTAATCTTCGTAAAAAAAAATCTGACAGACGACGATCGGGAGTCGTTGTTACAACTCGTCAGAGAATACATCGACATCTTTGCCTGGAGCTATAAAGACATGCCAGGGCTGAACCCCGAGATTGCACTCCATAAGCTCAACATCTATCCGGATGCAAAACCTGTCAAGCAGCAGCAGCGGCAATTTTTTCCAGACATCATGAATTCCATAGAGGCGAAAGTGAACAAGCTTATAGCTAGCGGTTTCATCCGTGAAGAGCAGCACCTAGACTGGGTAGCCAACGTAGTGCCAGTCATCAAAAAGAACAGGAAAATTTGAATCTGCATCGATTTTTGCAAACTGAATGTGGTATGCCCTAAGGATGAATTCTCTCTTCCGATCACCGATATAATGATCGATAGTATGTGCGGCTTTGAGTGCATGTCCTTTATGGACGGCTTTTCAGGATACAATCAAATCAAGATGGCTCCTGATGACGAGAAAAAAACATCATTCCGAACGCCGATAGACGTATATTGCTATACGGTCATGCTTTTTGGCTTGAAGAATGCCGGTGTAACATATCAACGGGCTATGAGTGTCATCTTTAGAGATCATTTGCGTAAGACGGTGGAGTGTTACGTAGATGACATTGCCGTCAAGAGCCGCTCCAAAAACGATCGTTTACATGACTTGAGAACAGTGTTCAACCTTATGCGGGCACACAACCTGAAGATGAATCCTACCAAGTCTTTTCTGGGGGTGTCCAGTGGAAAGTTCTTGGGCTTCGTCATTACTTTTCGAGGCATTTACATAGATCCCGACAAAACAAAATCAATCCTGGAGATGAACCCACCAAAGAACCTCTGCGAACTCTGTGGCCTTCAGGAATGACTAGCCTATATCAGGTGGTTTATATCTAACCTCTCGGGGTGATTGCAACCCTTCACTCAACTCATGAGGAAAGGTGTCTCCTTTGAATGGAACGAGGAATGTCAGCGTGCCTTTGACGATATTAATGAGTACATAATGAATCCGCCAGTTCTGGTAGCCTCGGTCGTCGGAAAGCCCTTTCTGCTCTATGTACGGGCGATGGAACATTCCCTCGGCGCTCTGCTAGCCAAAAATAATGACGCAGGACATGAACAAGCCATTTACTATCTCAGTCGGATGATGGTAGGACCTGAACATAGGTACACTACCGTGGAGAAGAAGTGCCTTTCCCTAGTATTCGCCATTCAGAAAATACGACACTATGAGACAGGGCAAACCATCCATGTGATTCCATGAGTCAATCCCCACAGGATTCTCATGACCAAGCCAGGCGTACTCAGTTCTCGTCTAGCCACTGGGCGATCCTACTATCCACTTATGATATAGTTTTTGTTCCGCAAAAAGCTATCAAGGGTCAAGCCCTGGCTGACTTCCTAGTAGCCCATCCAGGCTCAGAAACAACGAGAATTTACGAAAAAATTCCTGATGAAGTTGTCGCCTCAAACATGACTTCGTACGACGCCATTTGGCGGATGTTCTTCGACGGTGCTTCAAGAACGGGGCCACAAGGTGATATCGTCGCTGGAATCGGGGTGGTATTAATATCTCCCTCCGGACTAGTGGTCAATCGGGCGTATTCTCTTACAGAACCCTGTTCGAACAACGTAGGCGAATATAACAATCTATTCATTGGACTCCACCTCACGAAAGAAGTGGGAATTAGATACCTGGAAGCTTATGGTGACTCACAGTTGGTTGTTAACCAGATTCGAGTTTCATACGAGGTTCGCAATGAGGACCTGATTCCCTATTATCAGACAGCAATGGCCATCATTACAACCTTGGAGGGGTTCTTTATAGAGCACATTTCTAGACTTCAAAACATCAAAGCGGATGCCCTGGCCGATCTCGCCACCTCTTTGGCACTCCCAAATATTGCTCATCATCTAGTCGACGTAATAGGCTATGAACTGGTCTGTCCTAGGAACAATCTTCAACTGGGTATAAGGTGCTCTGCCTAGATAATCAACGACATACAAGATCGGAGATGACCACTCATCGACTTTACGGCCTATGGAATTCTGCCAGAGAATGTGAAGGAAGCTACCTCAATCAGAAGACGCTCCCTCAGATTCTTCTACGATACGGAGACGAAAATGTTATATCGACGATCCTACGATGGGCTACAACTAAGATGCCTATCAAGTGCAGAAGCCAAAGAAGCCCTACATGAAGCTCATGACGGTACTTGCGGGGCTCACTAACCTGGTCCGAAATTACAAGATCGCCTTCGTCGGATGGGTTATTACTGGCCCACAATGGTCGCAGATGCAGTTGGTTATACAAAGAAATACAAGGCTTGCCAGATCCATGCAGATTTCATACATCTGCCATCTGAATTCTTGCACCTGACAGTGGCCTCTTGGCCATTCGAAGCATAGGGAATGGACGTCATCGGGCCAATCACCCCGTCCTCGTCTAGATGACATCGGTTCATACTTGCAATCACCGATTACTTCTCCAAATAGGCAGAAGTTGTTCCATTGGCAGAGGTCAAGACATCGAACGTGATTAGCTTCATAAAACATCACGTCATCTACCGTTTTGGACTACCCCGAAGGATTATCCACGACAATGGTCCGCAGTTTGCAAGCCACACATTCTATCAATTTTGTGATAAGAATCGGATCCATAACACGGCCTCGACAGCATATAACCCCTCGGCCAATGGTCTGGCTGAAGTATTCAACAAAACCATAATCAAGCTCCTCAAAAAGTTCGTGTCTGTAAACAAATACGACTGGAATGAAAATCTTGGTGAGTGCCTATGGGTGTATCGGATGACGATTTGGGCAGCTACAGGAAATACACCGTTCTTCTTGGTGTACCGGAGTGAGGCAGTCCTCCCCTTGGAAACTCAGATCCCCTCACTTCGAGTAGCCCTCACCAACCGGCTAACGGTAGACGATAACTACCGTCGACGGCTACAGGAGTTAGAAGCATTAGATGAGAAGCGTTTACAAGCTCAACAAAGCATAGAGCTCTACCAAGCGTGCATCTCTCGGGCTTTCAACAAGAAAGTCAAGCAGAGGATATTCCAAGTGGACGATCTTGTCTTCGCCACTCGCCGACCGATGGTCATGACTCACAAGACCCCCGACAAATTCCAGCCTAAGTGGGAGGGTTCATTCGTCATCGAGACCGTATTCTCCAACGGCGCATATTGTCTCATAAAACAAAATGGAGACTTGCTCATGATGCCCATCAATGGCAAGTTCCTCAAAAAATACTATGTCTAAACGACACCTTCCAACAACCTCTCGGATTGTGAGTTATATACCCGTAGGTATCACTGAAGATACACTCTAACTTCAAATCTCCCAGATTGTTGAGTTACGTACCCTCGGGTACCACTGAACTTACTCTCTGACTACTCCGAATGACTTCTCTCGGTCGTATCTATGTACCCCGGGTCATATCTTTTCTAACGCCAAGAATTTGCTTCAAAATCTATTGCCCGTACCACCGGTGCGCAGATGGGTATTAGGTCCATACAACTTATCCTAATATATTATTCGCACTGTCAGTGCACAAAAAGGGTAATAGGTCCACAAAACTCTCCAACGGAAAAAAAAAGCAACCATGTCCATATTACCTCTGAGTTGTTTTCCCGTCCATCACAAACAAACCACCCAATACATAGAACTTCTACGTTCATAGCACCTCTGAGTTGTTCTGTGTATCCTCATTAGGCCTACTCCTACCACGTCCTCAATACCTCTGAGTAGGAAGGCTCTACTTTAGACCCATATTTACCACGTCCTCATTACCTCTGAGAAAATATGTTGGTTTTCTCCACTTATTATCCGTACTCGTACAGCCAGTACACAAAAAGGATAATAGGTCCACAAATGTCCTCAGTTGACCACAAATGCTGTATTAGGTCCTCTAGTACGTACACCCCATTTTAACAATCATATGCTTCTGGAACCCAATTGTTCTGTGGCATTCATTACCCATTACGTAGAACTTCTATGTCCATATTACATCTGAGTTTTTCTATGTATCCTCATCTGAGTCCACTCCTACCACGTCCTCATTACCTCTGAGTAGGAAGGCTCTACTTTAGACCCCTATTTATCACGCCCTCATTATCTCTGATTAAATATGTTGGTTTTCTCTCCACTTATTATCCGTACTCGTACCGCCAGTACTCAAAAAGGATAATAGGTCCACAAATGTCCCCTGTTGACCACAAACGTTATATTTGGTCCTCTAGTACATGCACCCCTTTTTCACAATCATATGCTTCTGGAACCCAGTTGTTCCGTGGCATTCATTACCCGTTACGTAGAACTTCTACGTCCATATTACCTCTGAGTTGTTCTATGTATCCTCATCTGAGTCCACTCCCACCATGTCCTCATTACCTCTGAGTAGGAAGGCTCTATTTTGACCCATATTTACCACGTCCTCATTACCTCTGAGTAAATATGTTGATTTCTTCTCCACTTATTATCAGTACTCGCATTGCCAGTACACAAAAAAGGTAATAAGTCCATAAAAGTTATCCTAATCTATTACTCGCACCATCGATGCACCAAAGAGTAGTAGGTCCACAAAATATCATTTAAATCTATTTGTCCGCATTTTCAGATGCACAAATGGGCAATAGGTCCACAAAATTCTCCAATGGAAAAACAACCATGTCCATATTACCTCTGAGTTATTTTCCCATCCATCACAAACAAATTATCCAAATACATAGAACTTCCACGTTGATAGCACCTCTGAGTTGTTCTGTGTACCCCTATTATGCCTACTCCTACTATGTCCTCATTACCTCTGAGTAGGAAGGCTCTGTTTTGAACCGTATTTACCATGTCCTTATTACCTCTGAGTAAATATGTTGGGTTTCTCTCCACTTATTATCCGTACTCGTACCGCCAGTACACAAAAAGGATAATAGGTCCACAAATGTCCTCTGTTGACCACAAACGTTGTATTTGGTCCTCTAGTACATGCACCCCTTTTTCACAATCATATGCTTCTGGAACCCAGTTGTTTCGTGGCATTCATTACCCGTTACGTAGAACTTCCACGTCCATATTACCTCTGAGTTGTTCTATGTATCCTCATCTGTGTCCACTCCAACCATGTCCTCATTACCTCTGAGTAGGAAGGCTCTGTTTTGACCCATATTTATCACGTCCTCATTACCTTTGAGTAAATATGTTGGTTTCCTCTCAACTTATTATCAGTACTCGTATTGCAGTACACAAAAAAGGGTAATAAGTCCATAAAAGTTATCCTAATCTATTACTCGTACCATCGGTACACCAAAGAGTAGTAGGTCCATAAAATATTATTTAAATCTATTTGCCTGCATTTTTAGATGCACAAATGGGCAATATGTCCACAAAATTCCCCAATAGAAAAATAACCACGTCCATATTACCTCTGAGTTGTTTTCCCATCCATCACAAACAAATCACCCAAATGCATAAAACTTCCATGTTGATAGCACCACTGAGTTGTTCTGTGTACCCCTATTATGCCTACTCCTACTATGTCCTTATTACCATTGAGTAGGAAGGCTCTGTTTTGACCCGTATTTACCACGTCCTCATTACCTCTAAGTAAATATGTTGGGTTTCTCTCCACTTATTGTTCGTACTTGCACCATCAGTACATAAAAAGGATAATAGGTCCACAAATGTCCTCCGTTGACCACAAATGTTGTATTAGGTTCGCTAGTACATGCACCCATTTATCACAATCATATGCTTCTGAAACCCAGTTGTTCCGTGGCATTTATTACATGTTACGTAGAACTTCCACGTCCATATTACCTCTGAGTTGTTCTATGTATCCTCATCTGAGTCCACTCCCACCACGTCCTCATTACCATCAATCTCATATTTACCAGGTTTTTACCACCTCTGAGTAAATATGATGGTTTCCTCTCTCAACTTATTATCCGTACCTAAAACCAAGGTACGCCAAGGATGATAAGTCCACATAAAATCTCCAGCAGAAGTACCCAAACCTATCACATGCTACCTCTGATAGGATTGCCACACCTAAACAACTCTACTTTCCATGCTTCTTATTCAAAGTATTCTAAATTTTTAATTTAAAAACTTTGAAGGGGGTCTTGTAGAAGCATGGAAAATAGTACTTTTAGTCCCACATCGAAAAGGAGAAGAAGAAAGGGCTCATTCTATTCTATAAATAGAGCCCCCTTGCCTCCTTTGAAAAGGGCACCAACTTCCCTTCCCTCCGTTCAACTTGGACTCTTCCTACTATGTACCTTCGGATGCTAAGTCGAAGAAGTCTAGGGCAGTGCGGGCTCAACAAGCCCAGTCAATTGTCCAAGTTGCTGATTGTCAGTGGGCCACATTGACTGTTACACGGGCTCCTGACAGAAAGTTGTACAGAACCACCCGCGTCTAGTCCCCCAGGGCTAACGGACAGGGTGGGTCTTCAAAGTCTCCCTCTAAAGATCCAGGCAAGTGCTTTTATTAGCCACGGATCAGGGAACCAACATGATGCCTAAGCACCCGTGCGCTCGGGATTCCCGATTACACAAGTTCGATACAAAGGTAGATCAGCTTGCTATCGACCTGCGTGAGGTGATTACTCACAAACGCAAGGTGGCAGCATTGGTATGCAAATGAGTCCCTCCCGAGACGTCGTTGCACCAGAGTCATCATCAACTGCTGCTGCCACAAGACAGTGGCTCCACTATCAGGGCAGCCTGTGTTCTAGCGACTACGACCTACTGTGCTTTTCCAACATCATCTCGAAAACATGATGCCAACTGAAGACATTGTAACGGCCTCCTCTCAACTAGATGTATTACTCAAATATCTCAGTCAGGCACATCGTCTCAGTCATGCGCATCACAATCTTCTGAAGGAGTCTACTGTCAAATCTTCTTCGAACAAGAAGATCAGTTAAGAGGGAGACAAACGAAACTCTCTCAAATCGTGACATTCGGTACAGCACCTTCTCCTAAGGCCCCCATACCCATCCAGCCAGAAGATATCCTTCATGCGAACTAGTCATAAAATATACCTCATGCGGCTCGGTCATGAGACATTCCTTCATGCGGCTCGGTCATGAGACGTCCTTCATGCGACTCGGTCATGAGACATTCCTTCATGTGGCTCGATCATGAGACATTCCTTCATGTGGCTCGGTCATGAGACATTCCTTCATGCGGCTCGGTCAGGAGACATTCCTTCATACGGCTCGATCATGAGACATTCTTTTATGCAGCTCAGCCATGAGACATTCCTCATGCGGCTCGGCCAGGAGACATCCTTCATGCGGCTCGCTACAGAAGATTAGTTGATGCAGGTGAAAAATTTACCAGGTCTCAACTGCTCAACGACAAATCACAACAAATCCTAACAAATCCCCAGCTATCAGTCACAGACCGAGTCTCGAGGCACGATTACGGCCATGTGGCCCGGGGACTTGCCACGTGGTCATCTATGCGACTCAAAGTATCCTTCATCCCAAAATCACTATAAATAGCAGGGTGCCACACCCCTGCAAGATGGTTGGAAATCCAAAGCAATATCTTTATGATCTAGAGACTGCATCAGATAGTCCACGGAGTAAGGCAGAGTTGATTGCACTTTTCCGAGCCTCCACCGTCACCCCCCAGAACCAAAACTAAACAATTGTACTTAGATTGTTTCCTAGGCTTTCTTTCTAGGCCCTTCTTTGTACAAGCGAGTTTGCAATCAATTCCAGTGTTCTATAATACCTGTTGTTGATTTTTTTATGGCAAACAAACATCTCACGAGATATTGTTTTTAGTATCGCGCAAGATATAACTTATCATATAAATTCAAATATATATATAACATATTAATATTAATATATATTATACATATATTAACATATATCTTATGACTATAGTTATCCACTAAACTTAAAATACAAATTTAAATACGTGTATCAATAGTAATCCAATTATTTTAAAATAAGGCACCAAGTTTTTATAGGGAAGTTACCATACATAAAAATAAATAATTAAATGATACTTTAATTTATATATATATATATATATACTAATGTAACAAATATTTATTAATTACTCTAAAATATAATCTATTATTGGAACATGTATATTTATCTTCTATTAAAATATTATATATACAAAACCTGTTGGTGTATATAAATAAAACCAAATATTGGCATAGTAGGAATACACAAATATATATATATATATATATATATATATATATATATAGTATAAAATCCTAGAGATCTATAATTACATCACAAGAAGAATATTGATCCTATTATAAAACAATAACCATTCAATATCATTAACACATATTTCCTATATGTAATAGATGTATCGCAAGTACTGTTATTCCATTAAGATAAAATACAAAACACTAATGATGTACTCCTACATGGACGTCTTTGGTCGCACTACCCAACTACATAGGTTTGGGCTCGGTTCTGCTCCTGTCCGGCTAAAATGGAACAACCAGGGCATCCTAAATATCATAGTCTCAATAAATAGATAAATAAATCATCTATGGGGGTCATGTCACAACTTGGCCTAGTTTTCCTAGTTAGTACATTGCTATGGCTCGACCTTTCCTACCAGGGCTAATACACAAGTCGAAGCACGCCAATGCACTATCCGTGCCACGATTTCTAGTCACCTTGTACTCCAATTCCTAACCATGACTAAAGTCCTCTACCGTAATAATTAACTAATTAAAAATCTAAAAATCACCATTTAAATAAAATAAATAATAATAAAAATATTTCAAAAAATTTGGGAAGGGGAGCTACAAATCTACCCACCTTAAAAATAATTTCGTCCTTGAAATTCTAATTCATAACTATTCCTTAAAATTAAAAAAGGAAGTCTACTATTACCTTAATCTCCTTAAATTTTTAATTCCTCAAAATAGTTTATATCCTTCTCCTAGCCATTTTGTAACTACATAACCTCTAGGACTTCTACACACCTTTAGTCATAATACTCCTCTAAACTAAAATCTTATCATCTTCTAACTAGTTGCTAACAATCCTACCAACAGATATCTAGGGCATATGGCATCTATAATCCCTCATATCTATAAACAACCAAATATTCAATAATCAAGCGATATTATACTATAACTTAAGAATTTCTGATGAATTCTAGATAGCACGATCATTCGTCACCCCGAAATAGGAAGGGACGAGAATTAATGGTATGGGAAGGCAAGAAAGAATAAACGAGAGCGAATGCGAAGTTTCAAGAACGTTAGAGAATTTTCTAAAAAAAATTCAAGGCAGTGTGGATTAAGATTTTTAAGGTTTGGTCATATTCGCAGGCTCGTATCAGTACTGTTACATAGCTGATACGATATGCTCTAACCTGCATGGGCCACCAAAAAACTTGTCACGACCCACACCCGCTTTTCGGACGCAAGCTCGTGAGCAAGCCAGCTACGTATCGAGCGGACTCCAGCCCAACCCGAATACATAAACACTATCTGGACTATGTAACGGGTCTAATCATGGCAAGGCAAACTATATCTCAAATCCACAAGAGTAATATAAATACGAATGAGCACTATGGGTCGTGGTCTGCAGTCCACTAGCATATATATCCGATAAGACTCCAAGAAAAAGTAGTGTGAGTCTATAAACTAGGCTAACAAGTAGGATATCTCCGGATAAGGAATGAAAGCACGAGAAAACCATAAACGTACTATCAATACCTGAATCCTACAAGTATATCGTAATCATCCACCATCATGCTCTGCTAGCTAACGCCATGCAATCGCTAAACCTGAAGAGATCATCAGGTCCTAAGAGGACATAGTAAGATACATAAAAACATGCCTATCTAGCAGTTTATCAAGCAATAAAGAAATACAGATATAAACAGGCAAAGATCGAACAACACGAAACCATGACCAATCAACACGAAACCATGACCATACACGACTGGGAGAACCACTACGCATAAATAAACTATTGGAGGAGAACAAGAGAACACGATGTCACGATTTCAAAGAACAACTAATCGAATACTCAAACCCTCGCCCCTAGTGTGGAATCGCAGGTTTGAACAACTACTAACCATCGTCCCTGGTGTGGACTCGCAGGTTAGCTTCAAGAATCACCATCTCCCCTAATGTGGACTTGCAGGTGTGGAAAGATAACTACTAACCCTCCCCCTTAGTGTGGACTCACAGGTTAGCTTCAGGAATCAAGGTACAGATAACTACTGACCCTCGCCCCTAGTGTGGACTTGCCGGTTAGCTTCAAAAATTCAAGGTTCTGCAGTTCTGCTGTGACTTACTCATCCTATGACACGATACGACTCAGTCGAAGTACAGGTGACAACACAATATGACCCAGTCAAGATACACGGGAGAATAGATCCAATATGAACTACAAAGCTAACTATGAACAAGGACTATATATATACTAGCATGCATGATATACAAATCACATATAAATAATCAACTAGTAAAACTAGACAATAATAAAAATATACATGTAAATAAACTGTAGAGGGAGGCAAGGTATACTTGCCTGGTGGTAGCACGAAGAACCAACAATATACCGTCAACTTCTAAGCTATAAAGTCCAAATCTCACAACTGTCTCCGAAAGCTGAAACAGACATTACCAACATTCTCAGAATAGTCAAATTAGCTAGGATTGCCTGTCCAAAAGTCCAATTCTGGACACAAGGGCAAAACGGTCATTTCGACCAAAACGATGTCCGTCGTTGGATCCGCTTTGCACCGAAAAGCATGCCAGAGTCACTGGTCTCTGAAGTTGTCAAACTACATGTCTATATATTTGTTTTGATGATACGAATCCAATCGTATGTCCAAAGTTAGATTGCAGCAGGTCGTGCACAAAATCGTCCGTTGAATCGGATCGTAGGGCCCGCAAAACGACGATCCGATCAATTGTCTCAGAATCGGACCAAACTTGGCATACAGGACCAAAAAAATGATACGGTCCCGTTGGTTCAAGTTTCGTCTCGATATGACGAACGTGCATAAAGTAATTAGAAATTTTGCAAAGAGGTAGATACGGTGGATTTTGACGGATACGAATCAAATTCGTCGCGTATACACAACCAATTTGAATTCCGTCAAAGCCCACATGTCCGCAAAGTCGATACAAACCTTTCGATGCTTTTGGCTCGCGACCACGTCGCTCGGTTTGGCGAGACGCACGTCATGTCGAAAGTTTTTCAATATCTCTATTGTTTTAAAAACGAGTTTTTATCAGTTTTGGACGTCCGATTTCTCGATGCACAGTCGACGAAATTCGATTCTATAAAAAAGGGTTCGAAGCCCTATAGGTTGTCTAGGACTGTTGCAAATTAGTTTTTGATGTTGCGTAATGTTCTGATCTACATCTGGCTTCTAAAACAGGGATTTAATACATGAAACTGTTCTGTTTTGATCTACATCTGTGCATCCTCGACTGTCCTGACGATAGCTCGCCCTGCTGGTTTCCTCCGGTCTGCTGCTTATGCTGCATGAACCGCTGCTGCTGAGAGAAATCGGAATAACGGGAAAAGTCTCTGTACAGACAGAGGTGCACCTCCAATGTAGCAGAAACGCCAACCTGAGTCGACACAACAGGAGCTGCGGTCTCGAGGCCCTGATGAACATGACGAGAGGTGGCCAGCCTCTCGATAGTATCCCCCGAACCGAAGCGATGAGATCATGTCTTCATAACCATCATGAAGACAGATCAAAAAAAGAAATAATTTCTGAGAATGAAGCAAAAATTCAAAGGAGATCAGTTTATATCCAAGGGAAACAACAAGCAGCAAATTTAGAAAAAAAAAAGGGATCTAATAAGGAGTTTTTCCTAATGTGATTGAGTACCTTCAATTATCCTAATCCTACTGCAGGCTGTAGTGATACTCTAGTTCGAATACCACTACATAAACTCGACCTGCATGGGCCACCACTAAAAACGTGTCACGACCCGCACCCACTGTGAGGGTACGAGAACGTAACAACGCCCAGCCTACGCCGCAGTGTCGGCGGTAGAACACTGTTCTAGGTCATGAACTATAACTACATAACATGAAATATACTCTCCAAAAGGAGGCCAACATAGAGGTACAACTCAATCACAATCTAAGGTAGAATGTAGCATGATGGAAATAGATAAGAAATCCTCAACTGAGGTACAGCAGAATGAAATAAGAAAATAAAGACAACGGCTAAACATGAAAAGAAGGAACAGTCTAAGCTATCTACACTATACAAGGTATCATCCTGAACAGCTGCCTGAACCTCCCCAGGGGTCCAGGTCGCGAGTGTCAACTAGGCAAGCTCCAAGTAAGGGTGCAGGTTCCTCATCATTCTCTGTAAAATTTTCAACAGGTCCAGTCAGGACGGGAGCGAGCACAAAACATCTCACGCAGTTCATATAATGTTAGGAAATATAAAGCATGCAATAGAGTAAGGTACAGGAAATGCTGAAAGAAGAATGTATATGAAAACAGCAGAGATTTAAAAATGGGAAATATCTATATATGATAAGTAAGAACTGTAAACAACATGTGATTTAGAGCACAATATGGTTATGTAAACGGGTTAGGTTATACAATAAAATGGGACTCCTTTGTACGTGGGTGTACAATAGACATATACAATTTCTTATACAATAGGATTGATCACATAACCATTTCTACTCTCCCTCCCCAATCAATACACAAGGATCCAATTCAGTTACATTACCTTATACAATGGCTTGTACAATGGCTTGTACAATGGCTCAATGTGATAATGAGAGTACAATATGCACAATGAGTGTACAATGATAAGGGTATTCAATAAATACAATATGTAAGTGAAACGCACATCACAATATGTATTTAGTGAATACAAGGAGATAACATCTCAGAAGAAGATCCATATAGTACCAATCCGTGATAACGATCGTGTCAGCATCAAGTACAGTAATCTAGAGCAAGAATGTAAATCCAGACAAGTATGAAACGGTTAGAGAATGTACTCGCCTCGTATCTGAATGTCTGAAGTAAATGTACTGTCCAAGATGAGATACCTGACTCCTAGTTAGAGCAACACAAGTCAAGATGTACACAAGGAATGATAAATATAATCTACAATGCATCTGCATGCTGTCTAGGTCAAACTAGACTAAAGTCAACACTTGGTCAACTCCAGTCAACTAGACTAGTCAAACTAGGTCAACTAGGTCAAGTCCTAGCCCAACAAGTCTAATAAGTCTCACAAGGCCTGACCAAGCCTAGTCTAGCAATCATACACCAATCACAAGGCTATACAAGCCAAACACAAGCCATTACATTCAATATTATACATACGAGAAAGGAAGCTAACATGTAAAGCTATGTGTGTGTGTGAACATGGAGGTGTACATGAAAAGAGGATTTAACACTAGGCCATATATCTTGTACCCATATTTATACATATCAATATATATAATATAATATAGTAACACACATATATAATATACAGGGTACATGATTTTGTATCTCACATATATACATATATATATATGCCCACACATAGAAGATTAGGAAAGGACACATGTGCATTGTGTGTGTACATAAGAATAGGACTAGAAAAACAATAAAACAGGGTACTAAACATATATGTATGTATAGGGCTGCATATGTGATGGTTTTGAGGGCTGAGATTGAGGGTGTTTAGGACTGGTTTAGACATGTCATGGGGCTGTGCTTGGGGTGCAATTATTCGACTGTTGCATGCTGAATTGTGGAGGTTTGTTGGCTGAAATCTAGACAGGTTTTGGAGTGTATGGTTATGATATAGTGTGTGTGTGTAGATGTGAATGTGTGTAGGTACATAGGCTAAGGTTGTGTGTGGTGTAGAGGGATATGCATAAACTCGTGTGTGTGAGCTCATGGGCTAATAGGAAAGCAATGTGTCAACTTCTCAGGAAAATGTGAATTCAGTTTTGAGTTAAAAGGAAATCTCAGTTCATCAACATTTCAAAATTCCTATTAACTGTGTACAACATAACCCAAAAATGCATCCAACAATCCATATATATGTATACATTCATACAATTTCAGTTCTCAACCAACCAAAACTCAGTTTAAAATAGGAACCCAAATGACAATTTAGATTTCAACATAATCTCAGTTAGAATAAGAAGAGGGAATCAATTCAGTTCGGGCTTGCATATGACTGATGTTTTGAAAACAGTTCAAACATTCCTCATTCTATTTTAGTTAACCAATGAACAATTCAGCTCTATTTCAGTTCATTTAGGAAGGATAAAGTCTCAGGTTACTAGTCACATTTAATATAGAAAATCAAACCCAGCATTCCAAATTGAAATCTCAGTTATTACTTTCAATCTTAGTTTAACATGAGGAGATTTATTCTCAGAAATTTCAGTTGACAGTAAGGAGATATGCAGTTGGCAGTTAAACCAATGACAGTTAGCTAGCTTGACAGTTTATATAACCTTCAACCAATTTCGAACCATTCACTAAATGAACCAATTTTTCCCCAACACAAAATCGAAATCAGTCCAAAGAAAAGGAATCAATGTCAGTTTCTAATATACAAATTGACATAGGAATACTAATATTGAAACCAACATTCAGTCACCATGAAATCTAACAAATCAGTGAACTTAACAATGCATAAGAATTAGCTTTCAAATTCAGTTCTAGGAAAGGAAATCAATTAACAGTTATTAAGGAAGAAATTCAACTCAGGTATTTAGGAAAAGGGAAATTGATTCTCAGCTATGGGGTTGACAGTGAATAATGAAATCATGACAGTTTACATATCAATCAACCCCAACACCAATGTGTAACAATACGTATATAAAAATCAAAGTGACAATTCCATATCCCAGTCTATATACACTTTCGAAATCAGTTTAAAGGAAAGGAATTGGAAATCAATTTGATAGGTTAAAAAAGAAAATGAATCATTTAACTAATGTATCAGTCCCATTCAGAACAGCCCCATTCCCATGTTCGAATTCCACTACCAAGTGCAAAACCAAATCTAACTTGTAAAAATCAATCTAACAGGTACTAATACGTATGTCCAGGATCCAATATGACAATTTAATCATTAATCAACAGTTTGAAATGGAATTTAAACTCAGGAATTTAGAAATTGAATGCATGTATCAGTTACAATGGGAATTTCTTATTCGAACAAACAAAACACATTAATGTTATAAACTAAGAGTTGGTAATTAATAAAGCATGTGTACACGTGTCTTAGGGTGTCTTTGTGTCCAGGAAACTGGACACAAATCGTGTCCAATCAACAAAACATCCTAATATACAGAACCATGCACAGCCGTGTCGTACGGTAAGGATGAAGCCTCGTGCTCGCGACACAGAGCAACTCGTGTCCCGTGCTTGTGCATATGGGTTCGCCAGGGATAGGTCTAGGGTGTCATCACCCTGAATCGGGTCGAGGACGTGTCGTGTCCATGTAATAAGGGCGTATCAGATGCGATTTCCCGACTGATACTGCGCAGTGAAAACCCAATGCACGTGTCCGTGCTCCCTCGATACGATACGATCTTGTGTCAAACTCGGAGGGTGAACTGGCAGTCACTACCCCCATCCTCACGCCAAATTACAGCTGTCCATGTAGCGTGTGCAGCGAACACGAGGGGTGCGTGAGCAAGGGACTGTGTACGTACGTCGTACAGCGAGTTCGTGTCCGATTCGGACACGGACACGACTCGAATCCGTGCTCAATCTTCATAAAATATAAAATACATACATAGATCTGCAATTCCATGTAATTAGATTTTCAAAAATCGAAAATAAAATCCTTTGTGATATTTCATCAAACACATGCACACATAACATGATACGTGTCCGATACGGACACCAAACGGACACGAATCGACACAAAACCAATACCTACGGCTAGGGGACACCTAGGGCTTCCTATCCATGCAAAGAAAACGAAAATCTATGGAAGGAATAGGAAGTTACTTATATGTGCAATTTGTATAAAAAAGCTTCAAAAAGGGGGTTTCTTCTTGTTAGCCAAACTCTCCAAATTGCCCCAAGGCTAGGATTATCCTCCATAAACAACAAGAGGGAGACAATTAGAATCTAATGCAAGTAGTTTGAGCCAAAAAGGAGTTAAAATGGAAAAGTTATGGATTGGGGAAGATGGCTATACCTCTTTCTCCAAGCTTGAGAAGAAAAATAATAAAAGAGGCAAGAACAAATGGAAGAGGCATTAAATAGGGTGTGGAACCCAAGGTTGGCTGCCATGGACTGATTAGGGTGAGGGTTTGCTATTGGCCCATTGGTCATATGGTCAACCTAATTTTAATAATTGATCAAACTCTGTCTGGATATTTGAAGCTAGTCAGGATGTATCGGACTCTTGGACATGAACAAGAACAGCTATCTACACAGTTCAAGACCGAAGCTATGTTTGCCTGCTCGAGTCTGCATTTCCTTTAAGCAATGTATTTTTCATTTTATTTAGTCTAGGAATACGTTGTTCATCGAGTCGTACTGGCAAATAGGCTATTCTAAAATATTTTCAAAATACTTTTAAAATATCCTTTGTTTTGAAAAACATTCTTTTAAACAAAAGCTTCAAAAAGATTTTCAAAAAGGTTTTCAAAAATCCCCAAAAATTGATTTTAAAACCCTAACCTAACCCTGACAGAACTCGGCCAGAGTTCGGCCAGAGTTCGGTTGGTGGCCGTTTGATTTTTGAATTCATTGGAACTTGGTCCTCCTGCAGTTGCGGATTTGACCGAGATTTCCACATCGAGTTCTGCCCGAATTCTGCCCGAATTCTGCCAGAATTCTGTCTTTGGAATTCCTATAAATAGAGAAGGATTTTGATCATTTCAACTCACTCATTCACTTTCAATCTTCTCTCTATCTAAAGCTTTCAGTCTTCCAAAGAGTTTTCTTGAGCTTTAAATTTCAGATCCCAAGCCAATTACAATCATCTAGTCGATTTGCCAGTGCTGTACGGTCTAGAAGTTTCTGATAGATTGTAATCAGAAGGCTTGATTGAAGAATACCTCTTCACATTTGAAGTTGGATGAGTTCTTCGTATCAAAGCTCGCGTTGTAGAAGTTGCAAGGACTTCGTAAGAAAACATACGGTTTTGCCAATAGTGGATTCAACTAGTAGCAAGAGTTCTACCGACTGGATTAGTCCTCAACAGAGGGAAACCAGTATACATCGCTGTCTTTGCGTTTGCTTTCTTATCTCTGCCTTTACTTTACTTAGTTGTGATTATTATTCTGTGATCTTGCTGCTAACATTTTTTAATTAGCAATTTTCCGCTGCCTACTCTATTCATCCCTCCTCTAGAGTATTGTGCTTTACGATTTCGTTCCTACAATTGGTATCAGAGCGGGTTCTTCATCTAGAGGTAATATATTCTGATCCCAATTGTTCCTACAATTGGTATCAAAGCGGGTGTTACAGGTAAAGCAAGGTAACAGTACAATTATTTATTCATTTTAATTAACTGTTATATAGATCACAGCACAACACATGGCAACTGTGAAATTCACAAGTGAAGGCCAGGCCACAAACAGACGTCCACTGTTTGATGGTACGAACTATACCTATTGGAAAACACGGATGAGTTTCTTCTTGAAATCTCTTGACTTTGATTTATGGTCTATTGTTATTGATGGCTATCAAAAGCCACCTCGTATAAATGTTGATGGAGTTTTAGTTGAAAAACCCCATAGCAGATATACAGAGGAGGAAAAAAAAAAGGCCAGTCTTGACGCACGTGCTATTAATGCTCTATTTTGTGCTTTAGACAGAACTGAATTTAACAGGGTGTCTATCTGCACAATGGCTAATGAAGTGTGGAAGCTACTTGAAGTCACACATGAAGGCACGACTCAAGTCAAAGAATCTAAAGTCAGCAGACTTACTCAAGAGTATGAGGTGTTCAAGATGAAGCCCAACGAAACAGTTACTCAAATGTTCAAAAGATTCTTGGATATTGTAAATCCTTTGTCCTCCCTAGGCAAAGAGTACAGTAATCATGAAAAGATTCACAAACTCCTGCGAGCACTTACCAAGAACTGGATTTCGAAGGCTACTGCAATCATTGAAGGGAACGACCTCACAACTAGGTCCCTCGAAGTACTCATGGGTAAGCTACTCACTCATGAACTGGAGCTACAAGATTTTGAAGAGCCTGCACCAAAGGAGAAGACGATCGCTTTCAAGGCTCAGCACAGAAAAGCTGCTGAAGGTGACTCAGACAACAGTGAATCTGATGCTGAAGATCAAGCACTCCTAGCAAGGAAATTCAAAAGATTCATGAGATATGAGAAGAGAGCCAAAGAAAACAAGAGCAGCAACAACTGGTATCAAGATGATGTTGTCTGCTATGGCTGCAAGAAGAAGGGACACATAAAGAAGGATTATCCTACAAACTCATCATCAAGCAAGAAGAGCAACAGGTATAAAAAAGGAAACCTGAAGAGATCAACATCTAGGAGATATGCCAATACCAGCATATGGCATGAAAGTGTAGCCAGCGACTCAGAAGACGAACAATCAGAAGACGCTGCAAACGTATGCTTTATGGCATCCGATCAGGTACCTACTGAACCTGTAGTTGATACTTATGATGACTTCACCTTTGAGCAATTAGGAGATGCCTTCAGTGACCTGATGACTGATTACAGGAAACTGCGTAGCAAGTATCAGACCTCTAAGAAGGTACTCAAAGAGTACAAAGGTGAAATAGGTAGACTTACCGACCTACTAGCTGAGGTTAGAAATAATGTTAGTGAGTCTGGTGAGCTTTCTTCAATAAAGCTCTTATTACACGAGACTACCAAGTCATCTGAAGAGAAAGACAAAGTTATTGACCAACTCAAGGAAGAACTTTCTAAAGAGAAGAAAAGTCTTCAAAGTGCACAAATCAGAATGGAAACACTCACTTCTGATTATACTAAGTTGTATGATACTTCCAAAAGATTGGAAATTAGGTTAGGAAAACAGCCTGAGCCTACTGCTTCCTATCCTAACACGTGTCACTTACCGAAAAATCGAAACATTCCTAAGCCAAACACTGTCAGACCTAACCCTATCAAACCTTTACCCCGAAAGGTTAAGCCCAAACAAGATTATTGGCATGCTTTCTTCTATACTAGAAAACCTAAACCTACCAACCATGCACACCACTCAACTTTCAACACTCGACATGCAAAATATCATTATTGTGGCCTCATTGGTCATATTTTATCTGTATGTAGAATCAGAAAGCTTGTTGATTTAAATATTTATGCTTGGATACCAAAGGCTAACATTTCAGGACCCTACAAGAAATGGGTACCAAAAGTTTCATCTGCAAACTATTTTGTAGGTGGAACACCCTTCATATGCTAAAAGTAAATGGATCCTCGACAGCGGTTGCTCACGGCATATGACCGGTGACGCTACACTATTTGCAACACTGTCGAAGAAAAAGAAGGAAGGCTATGTTTCCTTCGGTAATAACTTGAAAGGGTATATTATTGGTATCGGTGATGTTGGTAAGTCTCCCTATCCTGTTATTAAAGATGTCTGTCTGGTTACCGAGTTGAAACATAATCTACTCAGCATAAGTTATTTGGCTGATCATGGTTATGGCATCAACTTTGGCAAAGACAAATGTACTATAGTTGATAGCTCAACTGGTAGTACTATCTTTGAAGGTATCAGGGAAGACAACATATATGTTTTCTATTTGTTGGAAGAAACTAACATTTCAGGTAGATGCTTAATGGCTAAAAGCGATGAGAGTCAGCTGTGGCATATGAGACTCGGTCACGCAAATATGGACACAATATCAAGATTATCCACAAAGAAGCTAGTATGCGGTTTACCGGACATTACATTCAAGAAGGATTCGGTATGCAGCCAATGTGAAAGGAACAAAGCCACCAGATCCATATTCAAGTCAGTAAACGCAGTATGTACTACTAGACCTCTACAATTGCTTCATATGGACTTATTTGGTCCTAGCAGAGTTGCTAGTCTCGGAGGTAAACTTTATGCTTTTGTAATTGTAGATGATTTCTCTAGATACACGTGGGTATACTTCTTGACACGCAAGAATGATGCATTATCCGAATTTATCACCTTTTGCAAGAAAGTTCAGAATGAAAAAGGTTACATGATCACTCGTATAAGAAGCGATCATGGTGGCGAATTCGAGAATGCAGAGTTTGAGCAATTTTGTGACACACACGATTTTGTACACGAGTTCTCCTGCCCTAGGACTCCACAATAAAATGGAGTTGTGGAACGTAAAAATAGAACTCTATCCGAAATGGCCAGTGTGATGTTAAACCAGTTTAGTCTACCCAAATATTTCTGGGCTGAAGCTGTCAATACAGCTTGCTTTGTTCTCAATAGAGTTCTAATTCGACCCAAATCGAAGAAGACTCCATTTGAGTTATGGTTTGATAGAATTCCATCTGTTTCATATTTTAGAATATTTGGTTGTAAATGTTTTATTCTTAATACAAAAGACAAGTTGGGAAAGTTTGACGAAAAGGCCGATGAAGGTATATTTTTAGGTTATGCGGCCAAGAGCAAAGGATACAGAGTCTTCAACAAACGAACCATGATCATCGAAGAGTCAATCAACGTTACTTTTGATGAACAGAATCAAATGACTATCGATGACAATAATAAAGATCCAACTGTACCAAGCTCAACAACAGCTGATTCTCAACCAAGCTCGGCACTAGCTGATCCTCCTAGAGAAGATCCAGGAACCAGCTACCTTCAGAGTCTGCCGAAAAGATTAAAATTTACAGCTGATCATCCAAAGGATTTGGTAATTGGTGATATTACCAAAGGTGTAAGTACTCGTACATCCAGTAGAGATATTGTTTCTAGTGCTGCATTTATTTCACAGCTAGAACGCAAAACTATTGATGAAGCATGTAGTGATAGTTTTTGGATAGATGCTATGCAAGAGGAATTAAACCAATTTGAACGGAATCAAGTTTGGGAACTTGTTTCCAAGCCTATTGATCGTCCGGTCATTGGCACCCGTTGGGTATTCCGAAATAAACTGAATGAGAATGGTTTAGTGACTCGTAATAAGGCTCGACTCGTAGCTCAAGGATACAATCAAGAAGAAGGTATCGACTACGATGAGACTTATGCCCCAGTTGCGAGATTAGAATCCATTCGCATGTTATATGCATTTGCATATTTTTATGATTTCAAATTATTTCAAATGGATGTCAAGAGTGCATTTTTAAATAGTTTTATAAAAGAAGAAGTTTTTGTAGCACAACCTCCAGGTTTCACAGATTTTAAAAACCCTGATCATGTTTTCAAGTTGAAGAAAGCTTTGTACGGTTTGAAATAAGCCCCTCGTGCTTGGTATGATCGACTAAGCTCTTTTCTACTTGACAACGATTTTTCAAAAGGCAAGGTTGACACTACACTTTTCATTAAGTCCTTTAATGGTAAGCTTCTTTTAATACAATTCTATGTAGATGATATCATATTTGGATCTACTGATGAATCTCTGTGTCAAGAATTTTCTAAGTGTATGCAGAATGAGTTTGAGATGAGCATGATGGGAGAGCTGAAATTCTTTCTCGGACTGCAAATCAAACAAACTGACAATGGGACGTTCATAAATCAAGCCAAATACACAAAAAATTTGCTAAAGAAGTTTGACCTGGACAATGTCAAACCTATTGGCACTCCGATGGCAACTTCAACAAAGCTTGATATTGATGAACAAGGTAAGCAGGTCGACACACGTAAGTATCGAGGTATGATCGGTAGTTTACTTTATTTAACTGCTAGTCGTCCAGATATAATGTTTAGTGTTTGCCTGTGTGCATGTTTTCAAGCTAATCCAAAGGAATCACATCTGTGCGCAGTTAAGCGTATCTTTCGATACCTTAAGGGCACTTCTTCTGTTGGCTTATGGTATCCCAAAACTAAGTCCTTTGACCTTACTGGTTATTCGGATGCAGATTTTGCTGGATGCAAAGTTGATAAAAAAAGTACCAGTAGCACATGTCATTTCTTAGGCAAAGCTTTAGTCTCATGGTTTAGTAAAAAGTAAAATTCTGTAGCCCTATCAACAACAGAGGCTGAGTATATCGCCGCAGGACGTTGTTGCGCTCAGATTTTGTGGATGAAATAAACCTTAGAAGACTATGATTTATTTTATACACATATTCCCATTTTCTGTGATAACACGAGCAGTATTAATTTGACTAAGAATCCTGTATGTCATTCTCGTACAAAATATATCGAGATTAGACATCATTTTCTTAGAGATCATCATCAAAATGGAGATATTGACCTTGTATACATAGATACTGAGAATCAATTAGCTGACATTTTCACAAAACCTCTAGCAGAATATCGTTTCAATTATTTACGTCGAGAATTACGAATTTTGGACGTCAATAATATTAATTAATTTTGTTTTATGATTTTATTTTAATATGCAAAAACTGTGTTAGAGACAAGCCAATCAAGAGTCTGTCTATCACCACAACTACGGTTGAAGCGAAGCGGTACTTAAGAGTTCTCCGGTGAACCTCCGCCAGCTGGGACAGTACTCCTACAGCTAATCTGAAACAGTCGCTGTGTAATGATATTTAATCTATAAAATAATATTAATTATGTTAATTGAAGGTTGAAATTACTAATCTTTGAATTAAATATTTGAAATGAGTCAATAAAAAAGAAAGTATTTTAAACCAAACCCAGGCGAATTCGGCCAGACTTCGGACCGAATTCGGCCCGAGTTCGGTTGAGGGTGTCAGGTTATATATACCAGAACCCGAGAGTCTTTCTTCCTCATTGCTTCTAAACTACATCATAACCAGCAACAGCAGCCGCGAAGGAGCCCCGAACCCTAGTTCTTCACCACCCCCTATCTTCTAATCCAAGTGGTGAAATCAATCCAAACTTTGGATTCGTGCGGAGTTCGTCGTTCTCTTCGACATACTTTGATTTCGGGAGGTATAACTCCATCTTTCTCCACTTTTCAATTAGTGCATATTTACTTCTATTTGCACAAATGGCACCTAAGGGATTCAACCCCTTTAAGAGGAAGAAGACAACCAACCCAAGAGAGGAAGGTTCATCTTCGGATCCACCGACTAATTCCCTATTTTTGCCAGTCCAATCTAGCGACGGCGCGTTCGACGGGTTTTACTTTCAAACCCTAGACCAAGCCTTACTGTGGTATGGAGACTTCTCCATGAGATCCATATGCACAGGCGCACCCATCAAGTGGACTGTATTTCCTGATCATCGCCATTTCTTTGAGGCATTAGGATTACAGCATTTTGTTAAACTCTGTTTTCCCGTAGCAACTAATGCCATTAGATTGTTTTACTGCAATATCATATTAAACACTTTTGATGTAAGCACACGTGTTGGAGGATTAGATATCAATTTCAATGATGTTCTCTTAGCGGAGATCCTTGGTATTCCCAACGAAGGTGAACCGCTTGTTGATATCACTGAGTTTGATTTCCCCGAAGGCACGACACTTACAAGTTTCAAAGATGAACTTTGTGCACCTGATAGAGTTCGCTCTGGAAAGTTTAAGGCAAACAACCTGAACTTGTTTAATTATGAATTGCACCTTATCATTTATTCTACTCTCCTTCCAAAATCTACTTCGAAGGATGATGTCACATCTCTTGAATTATCTGCTATGTATCACATTCTTAAGGGGATTCCATTTTCTGCCCCTAAGACCATTATTCAGATGATGGGACGTTGTCGTACAAGAGATAGAAATCTCTCTTATGCGATGATTCTCCCACGTAACTTCCAGCATTTCGATATTGACTTATCTACTTGTGCTCAAGACCCTGAGCCCAAGGTTCTCAAGTTATCTCATCGTAGTATGACTGCATCTGCTCCTCCTCCTGCTCCTGCTACTGCTCCACCTCCTCCACCTCCTCAGCAGTATGCTATGACTTTTGAGAGTATACACCAGCACATTTCAGATTTGCACGTCTCCATGACGGACATGGCTCGCGAGCGTGAGTTCTGCGACGTCACCCGTTATCAAGTGATTCCAAATTCATTAGCTGATCTTCGTTTCGCCCAGATTGGACTTTCAGCCGGTTCCATCCCTAGAGATCCAGCTTTCTCTGGTTACCGCTGTGAGGATGAGGCTATTCATGCCTACTTCCAGCCCGGTAACGCATATGATTGGTACCGTTCTGACCGTGCTCCTCCTCGTGATTATGTTGGTGAGTTTTACACTGACGCTCCTCCTCACCCTTCTGGCGCGGGTACCTCTGGAGTTGGTCCTTCTGGACATGCTAGTCATCATACTGATGATGATGATGATGATGATGAGGAGTTATGATATGTTTCTTTTTGAGACTTAGACATTATCTACTGTACACTTGGAAATGCTCCAACATTCCAAGTTTTTCTATTTTCAGACTTTATTATCAGTATTTTTGAGGACTTGTACTGGATTTGTTTTATTTGATGTCATCTGAACATCTTTATCATTATCTTTATGGATTTCGTAGTTTATGGTTCACATCAGTTTATTTACTTAGTATTTCTTTATCTGCTTCTCTACTATAAACTGCCTGTGACATAATTCTTTGTTTCTTATAAACTGCCTGCGTACAAATACATGCCTGTGATGTCATTCAAATTTTCTTTACTATTATTTATCATATGTATTTTCTTGTATTTCTTCACTGTTTGTTATTTATCCGTTGATTGCGGGAGAGTTTTTCTTCTTTTGCAATTATTTTGCTAAATGACAACGGGGGAGAAAAATAAAGATCTAACATTTTTTTTAGAAAATACAGGACATGAACTATTTTTGTTTTTATTTTCAAGCTTAAATGTTATATCATTCATACTTTGTCAATTATCAAAATGAGGGAGATTGTTGGCCCATTGGTCATATGGTCAACCTGATTTTAATAATTGATCAAACTCTGTCTGGATATTTGAAGCTAGTCAGGATGTATCGGACTTTTGGACATGAACAAGAACAGCTCTCTACACAGTTCAAGACCGAAGCTATGTTTGCCTGCTCGAGTCTGTATTTCCTTTAAGTAATATATTTTTCATTTTATTGAGTCTAGGAATACGTTGTTCACCGAGTCGTACTGGCAAATAGGCTATTCTAAAATGTTTTCAAAATACTTTTAAAATATCCTTTGTTTTGAAAAACATTCTTTTAAACAAAAGCTTCAAAAAGGTTTTCAAAAAGGTTTTCAAAAATCCCCAAAAATTGATTTTAAAACCTTAACCTAACCCTGACAGAACTCGGCCAGAGTTCGGCCAGAGTTCGGTTGGTGGCCGTTTGATTTTTGAATTCTCTGGAACATGGTCCTCCTGCAGTTGCGGATTTGACCGAGATTTTCTCATCGAGTTCTGCCCGAATTCTGCCAGAATTCTGTCTTTGGAATTCCTATAAATAGAGAAGGATTTTGATCATTTCAACTCACTCATTCACTTTCAATCTTCTCTCTATCTAAAGCTTTCAGTCTTCCAAAGAGTTTTCTTGAGCTTTAAATTTCAGATCCCAAGCCAATTACAATCCTCTAGTCGATTTGCCAGTACGGTACGGTCTAGAAGTTTCTAAGAGATTGTAATCAGAAGGCTTGATTGAAGAATACCTCTTCACATTTGAAGTTGGACGAGTTCTTCGTATCAAAGCTCGCGTTGTAGAAGTTGCAAGGACTTCGTAAGAAAACTTGCGGTTTTGCCAATAGTGGATTCAACTGGTAGCAAGAGTTTTACCGACTGGATTAGTCCTTAACAGAGGAAAACCAGTATACATCGCTGTCTTTGCGTTTGCTTTCTTATCTCTGCATTTACTTTACTTAGTTGTGGTTATTATTCTGTGATCTTGCTGCTAACATTTTTTAATTAGCAATTTTCCGCTGCCTACTCTATTCACCCCCCCTCTAGAGTATTGTGCTTTACGATTTTGTTACTACATTTGCTACATGGTGTGGGCCTATGGGCTTTAAGTCTCAAGTCATTAGTCATGACTTATGAAGTCATAAGCAATTCTAGCCTAATCAACTCCTAAACTCTCCAAACAAGTTCCCATGAGTTAAACCTCACTAAATTAGGTCAAACCAAGGTTACTTAACCTAACCAAGTGGCCATAACCTAGGTTAGTCTCTAGGTTAGCCTCCTAGCAACACTAGTCAAAGTCAACTATGGGCCCAAAATCAATTATACTAAAAATCTCTAAAAATCACTAAAAATCACATTAATTATAATAAATCTAAATAATAAATAATAATTCCAAATAATTCCCAAAATTACAAAAATGACTAAAATACCCCTCAATCTAGAAATGATAAATGAAATACCCTAATCACATAGCTAGGCTCTAGGGTTACACTAGCAAGACACCAAATCATAAGTCATGATTTAAAATAGTTTTTAAAATGATTAAAAATCAATAAAAATTATGTAAAATTTTAAATACCATAATTAAATAAATTAAAATACAAAATTTTAAAATTACCCTCATCTGAAAAAACTGGGTGATACAATCCAACCCACCTTATAAAAATTTTGTCCTCGAAATTAAGATGATCGCACCCCTTCTAGGTCACACATAGACAAGGGTCAATCACTAGTCAATTTCTCAACATCCTAGTACTTGGTCATCAGCTGGTCAACTTCCTGGGATTTTACCTATGCTAGCTACCTAGTGTTGGCAACTAGAGATTAGCAAAAGAAAACTCGATAATAGGCTAGCACTAACTTCCCAATCCTATCAAATTACCTATAACTAAATACCTACAAGCTAAGCACACCAATCCCGAATACCACATATACATAAGCTCAAGAACAACAACCTTCATCCTAAGTATATCATCTACAATCTATATGTATATAGGCCTCTCAGTCTTAGGTGAACTACAACTATACTCAAGGACAGGCTCTGGTCACTGGGTGCCTCACTGGAAGGATAAAGGAAAACAACAAATAATCATCAAGGTTGTATGGCACACTAACATCCTATATGTGTAAACTGGTTGGTATTATAGATAACAGGAGAATCACCTACATTAGGTTACTATTCTAATACCAATGCTAACTACTATATCTAGGGTACAGACACTCTAAAAGTCATCATATCATTATACTATGAAGGAACTACCTATGAACAAACTCTACAAAACTAAATATCCCTACTCCTAAGTTATTTACAACAACAGAAGGGTATGATGTTTAAAACCTTCAAGATACAATCTGTTAATCATATGCGTCTGTCCACAATCATGTTGTCCAGAGTCTTCATTATGCTAGTGAGCAAGGCTACGATAATCACAAAGTCCTTGACTAAGGTACGTACCTCTAGGTTCATGGTATTTAAAATTTTTGTATTGCCGTATGTGACGGCAAAAACTTTAAATTCCCATACCCGAAAAATACATCCAAAATCTGACTATATGTCCTCACTATGCCAACTAACACGACCATCGAAGATTCTAGATCCCATAACTGAGGTGACCTAGCCCATAAGATTTTCTCAGAAGAACAAAAAACAAACATAACAAAAGAGCAACATGACAAAATTAATCAATCAACAAGGAACAGATGGAATCGGATTCAAGGTAGTTACAAAAGACAATTGCAGAAATGGAACAGAGAGGAACGGAACTTGCAGCAAGATCTCTAATGGTCTGTGCATCCTTGACTGTCCTGACGATAGCTCGCCCTGCTGGTTTCCTTCGGTCTGCTGCTGATACTGCATGAACCGCTGCTGCTGAGAGAAATCGAAATGACGGGAAAAGTCTCTGTACAGACAGAGGTGCACCTCCAATGTTGCAGAAACGCCAACCTGAGTCGGCACAACAGGAGCTGCGATCTCGAGGTCCTGATGAACAGGACGAGAGGTGGCCAGCCTCTCGATAGTATCCTCCGAACCGAAGCGATGAGATCATGTCTTCATAACCATCATGAAGACAGATCAAAACAAGAAACAATTTCTGAGAATGAAGCAAAAATTCAAAGGAGATCAGTTTATATCCAAGGGAAACAACAAGCAGCAAATTTAGGAAAAAAAAGGGATCTGATAAGGAGTTTTTCCTAATGTGATTTGAGTACCTTCAATTATCCTAATCCTACTGCAGGCTGTAGTGATACTCTAGTTCGAATACCACTACATAAACTCGACCTGCATGGGTCACCACTAAAAACGTGTCACGACCCGCACCCACTGTGAGCGTACGAGAACGTAACAACGCCCAGCCTACGCCGCAGTGTCGGCAGTAGGACGCTGTTCTAGGTCATGAACTATAACTACATAACATAAAATATACTCTCCAAAAGGAGGCCAACACAGAGGTACAACTCAATCACAATCTAAGGTAGAATGTAGCATGATGGAAATAGATAAAAATCCTCAACTGAGGTACAGCAGAATGAAATAACAAAATCTCCTCATCTCTAAAATATACAACTCAGAAAATAAAGACAACGGCTAAACATGAAAAGAAGGAACAGTCTAAGCTATCTACACTATACAAGGTATCATCCTGAACAGCTGCCTGAACCTCCCCAGGGGTCCAGGTCGCGAGTGTTAACTAGGCAAGCTCCAAGTAAGGGTGCAGGTTCCTCATCATCCTCTGTAAAAATTTTAACATGTCCAGTCAGGACGGGAGCGAGCACAAAACATCTCACGCAGTTCATTATCATGTTAGAAAATATGAAGCATGCAATAGAGTAAGGTACAGGAAACGCTGAAAGAAGAATGTATATAAAAACAGCAGAGATTTGATAATGGGAAATATCTATATATGATAAGTAAGAACTGCAAGCAACATGTGATTTAGAGCACAATATGGTTATGTAAACGGGTTAAGTTATACAATAAAATGGAACTCCTTTGTACGTAGGTGTACAATGGATATATACAATTTCTTATACAATAGGATTGATCACATAACCATTTCTACTCTCCCTCCCCAATCAATACACAAGGATCCAATTCAGTTACGTTACCTTATACAATTGCTTGTACAATGGCTTATACAATGGCTTGTACAATTGCTTGTACAATAGCTTGTACAATGGCTTGTACAATGGCTTGTACAATGGCTTATTGTGATAATGAGAGTACAATATGCACAATGAGTGTACAATGATAAGGGTATTCAATAAATATAATATGTTAGTGAAACGCACATCACAATATGTATTTAGTGAATACAAGGAGATAACATCTCAGAAGAAGATGCATATAGTACCAATCCGTGATAACGATCGTGTCAGCATCAAGTACAGTAATCTAGAGCAAGAATGTAAATCCAGACAAGTATGAAACGGTCAGAGAATGTACTCGTCTCGTATCTGAATGTCTGCAGTAAATGTACTGTCCGAGATGAGATACCTGACTCCTAGTTAGAGCAACACAAGTCAAGATGTACACAGGGAATGATAAATATAATCTACAATGCATCTACATGCCGTCTAGGTCAAATTTGACTAAAGTAAACACTTGGTCAACTCCAGTCAACTAGACTAGTCAAACTAGGTCAAGTCCTAGTCCAACAAGTCTAATAAGTCTCACTAGGCCTGACCAAGCCTAGTCTAGTAATCACACACCAATCACAAGGCTATACAAGCCAAACACAAGCCATCACATTCAATATTATACATAAGAGAAAGGAAGCTAACATGTAAAGCTATGTGTGTGTGAACATGGAGGTGTACATGAAAAGAGGATTTAACACTAGGCCATATATCTTGCACCCACATATATACATATCAATATATATAATAAAATATAGTAACACACATATATACTATATAGGGTACATGATTTTGCATCTCACATATATACATATATATATATATATATATATATATATATATATATATATATATATATATATATATATATTTATATAAAAAAATACATATATATATATATATATATATATATATATATATGCCCACACATAGAAGATTAGGAAAGGGCACATGTGCATTGTGTGTGTACATAAGAATAGGACTAGGAAAATAATAAAACAGGGTACTGAACATATATGTATGTATAGGGCTGCATATGTGATGGTTTTGAGGGCTGAGATTGAGGGTGTTTAGGACTGGTTTAGACATGTCGTGGAGCTGTGCTTGGGGTACAATTATTGGACTGTTGCATGCTGAATTGTGGAGGTTTATTGGCTGAAATCTAGACAGGTTTAGGAGTGTGTGGTTATGATATAGTGTGTGTGTGTGTAGATGTGAATGTGTGTAGGTACATAGGCTAAGGTTGTGTGTAGTGTATAGGGATATGCATAAACTCGTGTGTGTGAGCTCATGGGCTAATAGGAAAGCAATGTGTTAACTTCTCAGGAAAATGTGAATTCAGTTTTGGGTTAGAAGGAAATCTCAGTTCATCAACATTTCGAAATTCCTATTAACTGTGTACAACATAACCCAAAAATGCATCCAACAATCCATATATATGTATACATTCATACAATTTCAGTTCTCAACCAACCAAAACTCAGTTTAAAACAGGAACCCAAATGACAATTTAGATTTCAACATAATCTCAGTTAGAATAAGAAGAGGGAATCAATTCAGTTCGGGCTTACATATGACTGATGTTTTGAAAATAGTTCAAACATTCCTCATTCCATTTTAGTTAACCAATGAACAATTCAGCTCTATTTCAGTTCATTTAGGAAGGATAAAGTCTCAGGTTACTAGTCACATTTAATACAGAAAATCAAACCCATCATTCCAAATTGAAATCTCAGTTATTACTTTCAATCTTAGTTTAGCATGAGGAGATTTATTCTCACAAATTTCAGTTGACAGTAAGGAGATATGCAGTTGGCAGTTAAACCAATGACAGTTAGCTAGCTTGACAGTTTATATAACCTTCAACCAATTTTGAACCATTCACTAAATGAACCAATTTTTCCCCAACACAAAATCGAAATCAGTCCAAAGAAAAGGAATCAATGTCAGTTTCTAATATACAAATTGACATAGGACTACTAATATTGAAACCAACATTCAGTCACCATGAAATCTAACAAATCAGTGAACTTAACAATGCATAAGAATTAGCATTCAAATTCAGTTCTAGAAAAGGAAATTAATTGACAGTTATTAAGGAAGGAATTCAACTCAGGTATTTAAGAAAAGGGAAATCGATTCTCAGCTATGGGGTTGACAGTGAATAATGAAATCATGACAGTTAACATATCAATCAACCCCAACACCAATGTGTAACAATACGTATATAAAAATCAAAGTGACAATTCCATATCCCAGTCTATATACACTTTCGAAATCAGTTTAAAGGAAAGGAATTGGAAATCAATTTGACAGGTTAAAAGGGAAAATGAATCATTTAACTAATGTATCAGTCCCATTCAGAACAACCCCATTCCCATGTTCGAATTCCACTACCAAGTGCAAAACCAAATCTAACATGTAAAAATCAATCTAACAGGTACTAATACGTATGTCCAGGATCCAATATGACAATTTAATCATTAATCAACAGATTGAAATAGAATTTAAACTCAGGAATTTAGAAATTGAATGCATGTATCAGTTACAATGGGAATTTCGAATTCGAACAAACAAAACACATTAATGTTATAAACTAAGAGTTGGTAATTAATAAAGCAGGTGTACACGTGTCTTGGGGTATCTTTGTGTCCAGGAAACTGGACACAAATTGTGTCCAATCAACAAAACATCCTAATATACAGAACCAGGCACAGCCGTGTCGTGCGGCGAGGACGAAGCCGCGTGCTCGCGACACAGAGCAACTCGTGTCCCGTGCTTGTGCTTAGGGGTTCGCCAGGGATAGGTCTATGGTGTCATTACCCTGAATCGGGTCGGGGAGGTGTCGTGTCCATGTAATAGGGGCGTATCATACGCGATTTCCCGACTGATACTGCGTAGTAAAAACCCAATACGCGTGTCCGTGCTCCCTCGATACGATACGATCTCGTATCAAACTCGGGGGGTGCACTGGCAGTCACTGCCCCCATCCTCACGCCAAATTGCAGCTGTCCACGTGGCGTGTACAGCGAATACGAGGGGTACGTGAGCAGGGGACTGTGCACGTACGTCGTGCAGCGAGTTCGTGTCCGATTCGGACACGGACACGACTCGAATCCGTGCTCAGTCTTCATGAAATATAAAATACATACATAGATCTGTAATTCCATGTAATTAGATTTTCAAAAATCAAAAATAAAATCCTTTGTGATATTTCATCAAACACATGCACACATAACATGATACGTGTCCGATACGGACACCAAACGGACACGAATCGACACAAAACTAATACCTACGGCTAGAGGACACCTATGGCTTCCTATCCATGCAAAGAAAACGAAAATCTATGGAAGGAATAGGAAGTTATCTATATGTGCAATTTGCATGAAAAAGCTTCAAAAAGGAGGTTTCTCCTTGTTAGCCAAACTCTCCAAATTGCCCCAAGGCTGGGATTATCCACCATAAACAGCAAGAGGGAGACAATTAGAATCTAATACAAGTGGTTTGAGCCAAAAAGGAGTTAAAATGGAAAAGTTATGGATTGGGGAAGATGGCTATACCTCTTTCTCCAAGCTTGAGAAGAAAAACAATAAAAGAGGCAAGAACAAATGGAAGAGGCATTAAATAGGGTATGGAACCCTAGGTTGGCTGCCATGGGCTGATTAGGGTGAGGGTTTACTACATGGTGTGGGCCTATGGGCTTTAAGTCTCAAGTCATTAGTCATGACTTATGAAGTCATAAGCCATTCTAGCCTAATCAACTCCTAAACTCTCCAAACAAGTTCCCATAAGTTAAACCTCACTAACTTAGGTCAAACCAAGGTTACTTAACCTAACCAAGTGGCTGTAACCTAGGTTAGTCTCTAGGTTAGTCTCCTAGTCAACACTAGTCAAAGTCAACTATAGGCCCAAAATCAATTATACTAAAAATCTCTAAAAATCACTAAAAATCACATTAATTATAATAAATCTAAATAATAAATAATAATTCCAAATAATTCCCAAAATTACAAAAATGACTAAAATACCCCTCAATCTAGAAATGATAAATGAAATACCCTAATCACATAGCTAGGCTCTAGGGTTACACTAGCAAGACACCAAATCATAAGTCATGATTTAAAATAGTTTTTAAAATGATTAAAAATCAATAAAAATTATATAAAATTTTAAATACCATAATTAAATAAATTAAAATACAAAATTTCAAAATTACCCTCATCTGGAAAAGCTGGGTGTTATAATTTTAAAATAAGGCACCAAGTTTTTGTAGGGAAGTTACCATACATAAAAATAAATAATTAAATTATACTAGAATTTTTATATATATACTAATGTAAAAAATATTTATTAAATACTCTAAAATATAATCTATTATTGCAACATGTATATTTATCTTCTATTAAAATATTATATATACAAAACCTATTGGTGTATATAAATAAAATCAAATATTGGCATAGTAGGAATACACAAATATACATAGTATAAAATCCTAGAGATCTAGAACTACATCACAAGAAGAATATCCATCCTATTATAAAATAAATAACCATTCAATATCATTAACACATATTTCCTATATGTAATAGATGTATCACAAATACTTGTTACTCCATTAAGATAAGATACAAAACACTAATGATGTACTCCTACATGGACGCCTTTGGTCACACTCCCCAACTACATAGGATTGGGCTCGGTTCGTGTCCAGCCCGACTAAAATGGGACAACCAGGGCATCCTAAATATCATAGTCTCAATAAATAGATAAATAAATCATCTATGGGGGTCATGTCACAACTTGGCCTAGTTTTCCTAATTAGTACATCGCTATGGCTCGATCTTCCCTACCAGGACTAATACACTAGTCAAAGCACGCCACTGCACTATCTTTGCCACAATTTCTAGTCACCTTGTACTCAAATTCCTAGCCATGACTAAAGTCCTCTACCATAATAATTAACTAATTAAAAATATAAAAATCACCATTTAAATAAAATAAATAATAATAAAAATATTTCAAAATTTCTGGGAAGGGGAGCAACACATACTAGGTCAAGGCTTGAGGATATGACTTGGATTGGATGACGACACGTAGAAGATTCTGGAAGACTCTAAGAATATTTGGACATACTACTTTTGCCAGTTTGGATAAAGGCAGATGTATTAGATGTATGAGTCATTTCTTTGAGAATATGGATTGCCGGATTTGTCTTTGGAGATGGAACATATATATGTACTCAAAATGATAGTGGATGCTGTGATCGTGTATTGGCTTGGTCTTGGTTTTATTTCTTGTCTAGTGTCATGATTGAGCAAAAGACTGAACTTGAGATTTGTTGATGACTATCGAGGTCTAGATGGCTAAATACCGCTGATTTCACGGTGTAGGCTGGATGTGCTCACAACCAGTACCCGAACATGCGGGCGCGGGGCATGACAAATGCAATGACAGATTCTGAAGAAGCCTTTGTCTTAACTACCACACCGGATGAGGCACTTTATGGGGAAACTAGGTACGGGAAGACGTATTTATGAACCTGTAACCCGATATAAGAGGATGCATCACCTACTGCGCCTACTGCTACTATGTCGAAGAAACAACCAGCAGATAAAGGAAAACATAAGGAGGTTCGCTTCGGCAAATCCTTGAAGAAAAATCTACTACAAGGACTTGAAAAGTCTTTTAACTTCGATATATTGGCACAACTTGCCAATGTACCTACTTGACTGTTAATCTACGATCTTATTTGTCTCTCCAAATAAACCAGAGATGCACTAACAGAGGCATTCATGCATATCGACTCTTATCTGATGCAGGTTAAGCCGCCAGCTAAAGATCTTGCAACCTGCCGTTATTGCTAGGGGTGAGCATTCGGTTTATTCGGTTCCAACCGAACCAAATAAGCAAAAACCGAATTGGACCAAAACCGAATAAGCAAAACCGAACCGAATTGGTCAATAACCGAAACGAACCGAACCGAATTAAATCGGTTCGGTTTTCGGTTTATTCGGTTCTTGTGTTTTTTTGTGTTTTTTTTTGTTAATATATATAATAACTAAATATACCTAGATATATTCAGTATATACCTATAACATATACCTATATATATTTAGTATATACCTATAATTATAACACACACACACACACACACACACACACACGCACACACATATATATATATATATATATATATATATATATATATATATATATATAAACTAAAATTTCTTATTCGGTTTTCGATTTTGGACCGAAACCGAATCCCAAAACCGAAACCGAAACCGAATAAGAAATTTTAGTATTTTCAAAACCGAAACTGAACCGAATTTTTATTAAAACCGAACAGAATTCCTTATTCGGTTCGGTTCGGTTCGGTTTTCGGTCCAAAACCGAATAATGCTCACCCCTAGTTATTGCTATAATGTGACAGAGCAGGTACCAAACAACCTTGACAGAGCAGGTACCAAACATAACCTTTTCTTAGGAGGATATGTTGTTAAAGAATAACCGACATAATAAACTATTGTACTGTACATAATATATTTTTGCTATCAAGGTTAATCGGATACACATCTATCCAGGTTTCTCACTCAGCATCATGCACAGAAGCTTTCTACATACTTTGAAAATTCGAATGTGCATGCTCTTAGCCACAAATACTACTATTCTGGGCTTGAATGTTGGACGAGCCACATGTTGGAAAAGATTCGTTTGAGGTGCCAGATAGGCAATTTTTGCACGTAAGTCAACTGTTACGTGATTGATATAGATGTCTCCAACAACGTCCAAGTTAGACAACCATAGAATATATATATATATATATATATATATATATATATATAAGAAGATGTCTTCCCCGAGCTCCCTATGGAGGCGACCATGAGTGTCTGAACCAAGGCCCCTCCGGCAGGCTCCGGCCGCCTCTCAGCGGCTGGGTGGCCCCCCTAGGCGATCATGTCAGATCTTTCGGCCCCGACGCTTCCTCTTCGGTGCTCCCCCTCCATTCATGGTGTAGACGTTCGGCATCCGTCGTCGCCTTTCTGGTGGCCGTACTGTGTTGCGGGCACCATGGCCGGCCTTCCTTCCCCCTCGGAGGAGCGGCCCCCACGGTATTGCTCTCATCGAGCAGCCACCCTCCTCGCCCGGTATCCTCCTAGCATGACGACCTCCTCTTTATGTTGGGCACGCCGGCTCCTACGACCTCCTTTTCCCCTCTCCCTATTTTCGTCCGCGCCTTCGATCATTTGTCGGCCTCCTTTCCGTCCCCAGTTGGTGAAGCGACTCTAGTCCCCAGCAATAGATGTGACAAGACCCCCTTTGGGCCTCGTGCCCAGAGATTCATACTTGTTACCCTTTAATTCAAATTTGAATCTGGTTTCCCTCACTGTGCTAGAGCCATGTACAGCTGCTCGGCCAGGTAGCGCGGGTCTTCTGGCACAATTGAATCGAGTGCCACCAGTGGGCACTATAGCCGGCGTGCCACCTGGACTTGGTCCTCTTGGCGATCTGGCCAGCGTACCTTCGTGTAATGTGCCACCTTTGATCGGTGGCCATCCTTGCGTGGGCATTGCCAGCACCTTCCCCTGGAGGACGCGACAGTTGGTGCCCCCTCCCCCTCAACGAGATTCCTTTCTCCCTCCTGCGCCAAGGTGGTGCTTCGCCCACCCGTGGGTCGGGCCTCCCTGACCCACCCCACTAGCCACCCAGTGGCGTGTCACTCTCTGTCAATCCAGGTGGCGCTCACCCGCCACCGCGTCGGTCAGACACACTAGATCTCGTGCCATTTGACCCCCAGATGTGGCCTGTAGTTGGCGCTGGGCTATCCGCCCACTCCCTCCAGCGTCCCCTAAGCCTTCTTGTGTGCGCTATCCAAGCATCCTGACAGGTACGGGCATGCCCGCTGTCGTTCAGTCGTTGGCTTCCGACACCTACAGCCTGGATACATTGAGGCCAGCGGTGGCCGCGCACCAAGCGCACTCTGTGGTCGGCTCCGCTACGCCATCCTCTACTGTGCCCTTCACAGAGTCTCACGACAAGACGCTTCGGGTTAATCATGTGCCATCTTCGGCTCACATTTATAAACCCACTCCCTCCTACTTCGACTTGGTCAGGCCAGTCGGTAAATTGATGCACTCTCGGATCATCACTTATATAGACCTCCCTGATCTCGGATACTCACCAACATAGCCACAAGACATAAAGGTACAGTTCTCCACCGTAAAGGTTTCTCTGCTGGTGGATTCATTCCCGTTCACCTATGTCACCAAATTTTCCACAGCACAAGAATCTTGCGGGTGCAAGAGGTAGTCGCCAGTTGGGGCCATATTTCTGACTACCGGATGGCCCCGATGGACCCCAGACACATCCTCCTATACCTCTCTTCTGAGATAGATCACAGTAATATTCGGATCAGGGGAGCAGGCAGGATCGACTCCCACCCAATGAAAGTCATCAAGTGGTCCCAGGACTTATGCACTAAAGAAGACTCACAGTTGTCTTTGTTTGGGTCACCCTCCCAAATCCAATGCTTATATATTTCGTCCCGGAGGTGATGAAGAGAATCGCAAATTCTTTTGGGACCTTCGTAGCCATTGTGGACGCAACTGAACTAAAACCAATTACGCCAAAATTTGCATGGAACTCAATGTTTCGAAGGAACTGCCGAACTCTATCCAAATCTCGTTCGGGTATAAGACACATACTCAACAAGTCATCAATGATAACAACATTACCTTCTGCAAACATTGTCACCTGAGAAGACACTCCACTAACCTCTGCTATAGAACGCACCTGGAGTTGAAGAAGAAAGCGAGTCGTACGTTGGCCCTTGATCAATCGGCCAACCACAATCATTCAAACCGCCCTCCTCCCTTTACCTAACTCCCACATCTGATTTATAGAGAATGCAGGTTGCCCCCTTCTTTAAGAATAACCCCAACAATCTAAGAGCAAGGGTAGGGACGCCAGCAAACCCTCCGTCCTAAACCTTTCCAACAAATTTGACATACTAGTTGCGGATCCCCCTGACGACACCCAGAAGAACGACCAATCGCGCTCGGCTTCTTTGGATGTCGAGGAAGAAAAAGACTTGGTAGATGTTGTTACTACCGGAGTAGCTGAAGAGGAGGTGGATAAAGAGGATGAAGACAAAGCTGAGGATGAAAATGTAGAGGAAGACCCAGTCGTCGATGACGTAGCTTCCTCTGGCAGCTTTCCTGCTAGAACTTCAGAGGTGAATCGCATCTCGACTGTATGTATTAGCTGAGATCAGAGATTCTCCGCCTTATCTACGAGATTATTTTGATCGGATTGCTGCGAATTGCTCTCCGGAGGAGGCCATCAAGGAACATGCCATCATTAGATCCAT
Organism: Iris pallida; assembly: GCA_029216955.1. Lineage (NCBI taxonomy): Eukaryota > Viridiplantae > Streptophyta > Magnoliopsida > Asparagales > Iridaceae > Iris > Iris pallida. The sequence goes on from JANAVB010030220.1 coordinate 10,508,227, forward strand.
GGTCGAGCAACTAGACTACATATCATCGATATCGACCCGAATGTTGGAGGTAGAACATGCTATCGACACTACTCAAGGCATACAGAATAAAGAGCATACGAACCAAGAGGCTTACCTAGCATCGAAACTTGAGAAGGCAACAGTGTCAGCGGTGCAATGGTACTTACGCACCAACAGTGGTCGATACTAGAATCTACCAGCCAACCGCCAGAGTCCCCCATAGCTAGTCTCGTGGGGAGGGTCTGGTGCTCACCCCAGCTCACCTATCAGTCCTGACTCAGGACTTGGCCCAACCTCTTTTCTCTCTCCCTTTTTGAGTCCCCTGGGTTAGCCTCGGTTAGGCTACTGGTATTGGTGATTCGAATTTTCTCCCGGCACCAGCTTTTTGTGCTTTCCTTTGTCTTTTCCGTCTGGGAGTTCTCTCGACGTAGGAGATTTTGTAGGTCGCTCGGGCTATCTCCCAGGCACCATCATTTTCTTCTTTTAATAAATCTTGTTGTTCCATATGTAAATATATATATATATATATATATATATATATATATATATATATATATATATATATATATATATATATATATATATATATATATGAGATACGACTTGCTACCGTTAACTAAATAGGGTTATCACAATCATAATTACTAACATATGTGAGATTTTCTAAATCAGTCACACATACTACATTTTGTCTAGGTTAACCAGGCAAAATGTCAAAACAAGTACAAGCATATGTTCGCCATCGAAAATGATGCGACAAAGGTTTTTTATTAAAACTTTTGTATTTTGATTACAAACAAAACAATATACGATATAGGACTTGGATGTAGTCCTTTGAGTAAACTTTTGTTTTTTATCTGGAACTGTGTCGGTGGAGCAAGTGGTAATGCATCGACTTCGTTGACGATCTGATGACGATCTTGAATTCTCTGAAGGTCTTGGTTGCTCTGGATGCTGGAGCATTTTGAGAGGAAGAAGACGTGAAGTGTCTCTCCTGATCTCTGGATATGATCTATGGATATATCTTCGCATATATCTGCGTGTCTTGAAGGAATGGTCCTTCTATTTATAGGCAGCAGGCTGAGCTTCCTCTGTGCGCATACGTAGGATACGCCTGGATGTGGGAACGCCACGTGACTGATGTTGGCAGAGGTGCATGAATGATGTGCCTCGAATCTGTTTGAACTGCTACGTTAGGCTGCAATGGAGCTGACACGTGGCAGTTGCGAAGATTCGGTTGTTGCTGAGATCTTGGATGGTTAGCACCCATTCTTGAGCAGAACTGAGTCAAAAGACAATGGCGCATGTCTGTGGCTTCAAAGATCTCAAATTTGGGGAAGATTGATCTATCTTGATGAGCCTAGGATCGAGCGCATGGAGAGGACTAAGTTGTTGTCTTTAGAGATCATGAGCGAGTCCGAGCGGATGGCTTTTGAGGTGCATGCAGGGCTTCACATCAGGATGCACCTAGGATCAGGCGCATGGGTTGACTTGGCCTATGACTTCGAGGAGCCATAGGCAAGTCCGGGTGCGTGGCTTTTGAGGTGCATGCAGAGCTTTTAGGCGCATGGCTATGGAAGTGCATGCAGAGACTTGGCTTCTATCTTGAGATCAGGAGTAAGTCTGGGGGCGCATGGCTTTTAGGGCTCATGCAGTCTTCTGGGAGCATGGCTGCGAGGCACATGCGAATGAACGATCGGCCACGTGGCAAGGACAGTTGTAGCTGACCAAAAGTGTAATGATGGTGCTAATGTCAGCAGCTCTTCATTTTCTGCAAAGGATGGCTGATTGGATGGCTCTTTGGAAGATGTGTTGCCGCCTTTGTCACTCAGTATTAAATGCTTGATGATGACAAGTTTGAAAGGGGTACATCGGTTAATTCCGATCTGGGCGCATGGGTCTATGTCCCACTAGACGCATCGATAGGGGGTGCATGATATCGACGGCATATATGCCATGTATCACATCCTCTTTGGACCGTCTGTTGGGTTCTTCTAGGCGTTAATGGCTACCTTATTTTTAGAAGAATACGAAGTGACAGGTTTATTGCCAGAAATACAAATTCGTTGCACGAAAGTCGAAGAGCCTTCCACTTGGCGCATGGTTGTGGGCTGCCCAGGTCTATAGATAACCGCATAAAGGGAAGCTTATTTCCATTCTTCACTTGTCTTTTCCAAAATAGAGATGACCTCGGATGGCCCCCTGCTTTGGCGAACCGTCGAACTCCTCATTCGAAGAAGATTTGACGATGAGCTCCTTTCGAAGGTGAAGATGCGTCGAGTTAGTTCTTTCGTTGTCGGCCTATTTTTGTACAAGCCTGTGAAAGTGCCTGTTACATCCAAATATCGGGATCGTCATGTCCCGACACAGGCTGAAGGTGCCTGTGGCATCCAAAGATCAGGGCGGTCGTGCCCAATTTTTGTTATGCAGGAAGAGCCGTAGGTCAGGGCTATCATGCCCCAATTTTGTTAGGCTAGAAGAGCCACTCCTTCTGCTAGAGTGCCTGCATGCTGACGAAGAAGTGATTCGTTCTGACTATGCACGGGGATGCGCCTATGCTGAGATGCTGGAATAATGCGCCTGGCTGTAGCACTTGAGTGATGCGCCTGACAAGTGATGCGTCTGGCTATAGCTTTTAGGATTTTTTTTCTCTTTTGTAAAAGAATTTTCCTTTGTAAAGAGTTTAGACATGTAATAGACTTTCATATGAAATAAAAGCCTAATTTCTTGATGTCTTATACTCTTTGTTCATGTTCTGCTGCACCGAGTACTCTTGTCTGTTCTGGCACATATCAGTATAGAGCACATGAGAATTTATAGCGCATAGAAACTCTAGCCTGAAATTTCATGCTTCTACAACATAGTATATATGCACCACCCTCAAGTGTGCTTATATATAGGCATCACTCGATGGTAAGCTAATAATATATCAAGGCGAGTTTCATCACTCAACAACAAGTTGGAAGTGTGCTCCTTACGACAGAGACCTCCAACATCCATAGGCATGGTAGGGATAAATGGACTACATGCAATATGGAAACCTTCCATCCCAATGATTCAAGGTGACAAGTCTAGTTATTAAATCCTAAATATTTTTATTTAGAATTCCAAGCAGTGGTATCCAAGAATTCTTTCTGTGTGCCATACTCCCCTCGGTGATATGCGAGACTTGACAAGATTTCATATTTACAAGCAAGAATATAGGACAAGCTAGCAAACCATATTACTATGATCACTATGTTCTATAGTGGGCTACAGCTAGCCAAAACAAAAATTTATACAAGATCAATGCAGTACATATCATATAATATCAGGCAACAGACAATACAATACAATACAATACAATACAATACAATACAATACAATACAATACAATACAATACAATACAATACAACATATGACGGACAATGCCAATCATACTACCGATGCTTCTCTATAAGCGACTAATCAAGAACAATATGTTGTCATAACCAGGACAACTCCATACGTACTATTCGGATAGTGCAAGACAATATAGGAAGTGACAAGGTGATCCAACACGTGACATGCAAATCAGTATATAATAGGGTATTTTTTTCGAAAATAGGAAACCAAGTAATCCATCAATACAGTCATATCATGATATCAGAAAGAATCCAATAAACAAAAAATATATAATATATGATACATACTCACGTAGCCGTATACAAATACTAATACAGTGAGACGAGTCTTACGCATTCGTCTTTCTAGAATGATACTATAACGTGATATCAAAAACTTTAATTCATCATCTCTAACCATCTTCTGTATCTTATATCGAGCTCCTTCTATATGAACATATACTTAAAGCTCTTATGATCTATGAAAATCACAAGTCTCTCTCTATAAAACTAATGTTTCCACAACTCCAATAGAAACACAATTCTCACCAACTCCAAATTATATATCAAATAATTCTTCTCATATTTCCATAACTAACGAGAAGCTTGCGCCACTACCTTCTTAGTCTTCTCCAACTCTCTTCTGAAACCCTTTTTGAAGCATCATTAGAAATCATAAATCCTCATATATTGGAAGACAACTAAAACTGACGTTGTAGTCTATCTTGGACTCGTTTAAAGCAACCTAGCATTGCTTTGTCCAAACAAATCTTCAACTTTCAATTTTGTCAGGATCTGCAATCTTAATTATTTTACAAACTTCCGATAATATCTTAAATCCAAAGATACTTCTTACTTCTGTACTAAATATGCAGTACGTCATGACTCTACTGCCTCAATTTTCTTTGGCTCTACTTCTATGTCGTCATAGTTAACTACATGTCCAAGAAATGCCTTGATCCTAGAAAATTTAGCACTTTGATAGCTTCCCAAAAATCTTCGCTCGTCGTATCGTCTCTAGCACTTTCTTCAAATGCTCCTTATTCCTTCTGACGACTCCAAGTTGTCGCATTCGTTATCGGGTATACCTAAGTAGAAACACATAATTTTAGCTGACCTAATTACGTGATGATTTCGTATCCAGAATTTGATCAATTTTAGTTCAATATATCTCCTTACTATGATCTATTTTCTTCATGAAATTTTATCATCATCTATTCTAGAATGTTAGGAGCATAAATGTCAAGTTTTACTAATTTAGGAGTTAAATTTAATTTGTTTTTATTTTATATTACTGCTGGTCTAATATCAAGACAAAATTAGCATATAGTTAATAAATTAGGAAATTCATTTATAAAATTATGATTTAAGATTTTTTATAGGTTTAGAAATATTCGGGCTTTCTCATAGAAATTTATAACTTCTAGAGTTAGTTTTTTAGTTATTAAGATTGTTATAAGTCATAAAAACAAATAAATTCTGACAAAGTCGTTTTTGGCAAAAATGATTGTATCTTGTGCAAAAGACTTTGACATACAATTTTGACACATAAGAATAATACTTTAGATTTAAGTTTTATAGTAATTTAATTTTGGACCTAAATTTGTGCACTGATTCATGTATTGAATCTAATTTAATTTTCGGGTTATATGTTTTATGTTTGCCACGTGTTATGATTGGGGATAGTGACAAGATTTCCTTAGGATTAACTAGTCAATTCTCCAGTTTACACCGTCCAAGGGAAGTACTTACTAAACCTATCATTACTATTATCATATATGTTCTACCTTCTATTCTCTTTCTTGTTCTAAGATCATGCTTCATGATACTTTACTTTTGCATGAGAGCTAGTCCTTATATCTTTTATTTGTTCATGCACATGTACTTTATGTAGGATTACCCTAATCTACCTGTATATAATATTTTTCTATCTTATCGTGATTTAGAGCATATACTTCATGTGAATGACATGGGAGGGGAATACGATTAGTACATATAGGGTCTATGTTCATGTACAAACTCATTATGCATCTCATATACGTACACTATCAATCGTGGATCACACGCATCGATTGAAATTTATATCATAAATCCATCTTCATATAAAAAAATCAAAATTCTTAAACATATTGTACAAGCGATTATTTACTGCACTTGATATTGATTTTCATATTAATTCATAGACATGATGCATGTTGTACCGAATAACTTATGTTCTCGATGTCATATCATGTTACATTGTTATTTGTTTCTATTCACATGCTTCTTTTAGTTCATATGTCATAATGTGTAGATCTAGAGATTAATAATGTACTTTGCTCCAATTCTGACTTGATAAACTAACCATGATAGCTATAGATGAAGACTTGTACAATATACACTATGGACCCCACGTAGGAGGTGAAAACTGATGGAGACCAGTCTTAGTGTCAGAGGAGACCATGAGTTTCTTAGTAGCTTAATTAGTTAGTTCCTTTTAGTATTTCTTTATTTTAGCTGGTGTGTTTCCGAGAATATCATTTGTCTCATGGGTGACTTTTATTTGGTTATTCTCTTTGGTGCCAATGTTTTTCTTTCATATTCATTTGGAAATTTAATAATTATTTAGACTTCTTAGTTATGCTATTTATCTCTTGTCATTATATCTCTATATGTCTTGTGAATGAGCTAGCTTAGAATATAAACTGTGATATACATGTGTCTTGATTGGAATATTGGATGGTTATGGATATTGAGGTATAGATAACGGACGGTACTACCGTTAATATTGTGACGTAGATTGGGTTTGGCTACGTAATAGTATCCCAAAAAATGGGAACAAGAGTAGACTAAACAATCATCAATAACTACAACTATAAACTTCTCCAAATATTGGTGGAACACCCAATTCATAAAATTTATAACCACCACGGGTGCATTCATCAACCCAAAAGACATCACTAGAAACTCATAATATCCATATGGGGTCCTAAAAGCGGTCTTCAGATCTCCTCCTTGCTTACCTTCTCTCAGTGATAGATGGACCTCAAATTGGTCCTAGAGAACACCACTAAGTTGGTCAAACAAATCACATATCCTGACAATGGGTACTTATTCTTGACTATCAATGCATTTAATGGTCGATAATCAATGAATATCTTTACTGACCAATCATTCTTCAGCACACATAGAACTCCTACTCTCGACGGTAACACACTTGCCAAATAAAATCCTTGCACTCCATGTCCAGTATGCAATCAATTTATGAGATTGGAGCAAGGCAACAAGACCGTTGATGAGATTGGAACAAGGCAAGCCTGTTGGGAATGCAGTGTGGCCTAAACCGGAGTTGGCCCATGAGTTACGATATTGAATTGGGCTCACATGCCTTAAAAGAGTATTCTCAAGTAAGGCATGAACCAATTCTAATTATCTACACATCATGACCCTATCGTCTACCCGATGTGGGACTAAATTACCAACTCCATTGTCACTTCTTTTTTGAGAGCTCAATTGAAAATGAGATACAATCCAACAATCTCCACCTTAGCTCGTTTTCGCTAGCCGGATAACCTTAGCACCCCTTCTACCTTTTGTTCGTTCACGACAGCTGAACAACCTTAGCACTCTTGCTACCTTTTATTCGTTCCTGTCAGCCGAGCACCCAGGAGATCCAACATATTGTCATCTCGATCTGTTCGACCACATAACCAAACTGGCATGTTCATCCACACAGAACCAAAGCTCTAATACCACTCTGTTGGGAATAAAGCATGGAAACCGTTCCCCCAAACCAGAAAGTCCTGCGAGAGAACCGAGCAAAAGCACACAAACCAAAATACGCCAAACACAATCGTAGACACAAAGATTTTTGACGTGGAAAACCCTTGCAGGAAAAACCACGGAACGATCGGAGTCCAACCCTGAAGAACCTCCACTAATGGAATAAAGAAAATGCACCCTCTACAAGCTCCTCTCGATCCAACATGGATCACTACAACTCACATGAAAGAAGAAATTTTTTGATTGCGGACTCCGAAGAACAAAAGATGCCAAAAAATTATTCGAAGCAATCTCTCCTTCACAATAGTCCTTAATCCTCTCTCTCTCTCTCAAAGATTATAAGCACTCTTGTTTTGAGATGATTTTCCAACTAGCATGCATCACCCTTTTATAAGCCATTAGTAATCCATAAGACCAATATATATATATGAAAACTTCCAATATGCATCAATCATATATTTAATGGAAATCCAATCATAATTGGCTTGACATAATTGGAAGCCCAATAATATGAAAAGCTACTATATGAAGGGTCCAATCATAAATATATGATCAAAGTAAATATGGAAATCCAATCATATATTTTCTTACCATATATGTTCCAAAATATGATCAATGCACTCTCCGAGCTTCTCTGACACACGGATGGTGCTCTTTGCTCTCTGGGATATTCTCCACAGGTTGGTAACCCCACCCACTCCAATAAATCTCCCTCTTCACAACTAGGTGGAGGAACTCGTCATCCCGACGATCCGCCTGCAGTACACAAACTTTTTCCTTGGTAGAACCTTCGTGAGCATGTCCGCTCCATTGTCAGCAGTATGGACCTTCTCAAGCATCGCGTCCTTCTTCTCAACCATATCCCTATCCAATGATTCGAGTCTCGATATGCTTGGACCGGCTATAAAAGGTCTGATTCTTCACAAGGTGAATAGCACTCTGACTATCGCAAAGCAAAGTATACTGCTCTTGCTTCAGCCCCATTTCCTGTAACAGCTTTTTCATCCGCAGCAACTCCTTGCAAGCCTCCGTCGTCGCAATGTACTCTGCCTCTGTCATCGACAAGGCAACACACTTCTAAAACCGTGACTGCCACGATACCGTTCCTCCAGCAAACATCATCACATAGCTCGAAGTCGATCGTCTCATGTCTATATTTCCAGCCATATCAACGTCGATATACCCAACCAGCTTCGGTTCGTCACCACCAAAAGAAATTCTCCAATCGACAGTGTCCTAAAGCTATCGTAGAATCCACTTGACCGCACTCCAATGTACCCTTCTAGGATTTGAAAGATACCTGCTAACTGTACCAACTGTATGAGCGATGTCTGGCCTCGTACACACCATAGCATACTTAAGGCTCCCTACAGCTGAAGAATATAGAACCCGCTCCATATCTTCTTTTTCGTCCTCGGTAGATAGATACTTCCCCTCAGTGAACTTAAAGTGGGCCGCAAGGGGGCAACTCACTTTTTTCGACCCGTCCATACCGAAACGTTGAAGTATCCGATGAATGAACTTCTTTTGGGACAAGTGTAGCAACTTAGACTCTCTCTCTCTCGGCTGATCTCTATCCCAAGAACAGTCTTTGCTGCACCTAAATCCTTCATAGAGAAGGCCGTACCCAGTTGGCACTTTAACTCCGCTATCCTAGTGGCTTTCCGACCCACTAATAGCATGTCATCTACATAGAGCAATAAAATAATAAAATCATCATCGGCAAAATAACTCACAAATACACAGTGATCCGACGTCGTCCATGCATAGCCGTGCTCCCCCATAAATGACTTGAACTTCCTGTACCACTGCCTCGGAGCCTGCTTCAGACCATACAAGCTCTTCCTCAACCGGCAGACCAAATATAACTTGCCCTTCTCACATAATCCCTCAGGCTGCTTCATGTATAACTCCTCCTCAAGGTCACCGTGGAGGAATACCGTCTTCACGTCCATCTGCTCGACCTCCAAGTCGAGATTGGCTACCAATGATAGCACCACCCGAATAGACGAATGTTTGACGACAGGCGAAAAGATCTCATCATAATCTACGCCTTTCCGTTAACTGTAGCCTTTAACTACCAGCCTCGCTTTGTGTCGAGGGCGAGTAGCATCATCCGTCTGCTTCACTTTAAACACCCATCGATTCTTCGAAGCCTTCTTGCCCTTTGGCAACCGCACCAGCTCATAAGTAGAATTGGCGTATAAGGAACTCATCTCCTCCTACATAGCCTCCATCCACTCCTGCCTGTGTTCGTCTTCCATAGCCTCTATAAAACTTTCGGGCTCTCCCCGTCAGTCAATAGCACATACTCACCCGGTGAGTATCTCGTAGATGGTCAACGCTCTCTGTCGCTCTTTCTCAGTAGAGCCACTGGTGCTGGCTATATACCAACAGCCTCCTCCTCTTCAGAAACTGTCTCCCCGGCATGCTCATCCTCCTGAGGGACACCCTGACCACCATCAGCAGGCTGATGATCAAGGTTGGGAGCAACTCCACGTACTGCCCCGCCATAATTGGATCCTCTGCGATATCCTCTGGAAACTGCTCAAAGCAAAATGACTCTAACTCAGGCAATTCCTCAGCCTCAGAAGGCGTCTCGGAATCCTGAGTGTTGGTCATGGTCTGATCCTCGACGAATACCACGTCCCTGCTTCTGTAGAGCTTTCTTTTCCACCGGGTCGTAGAGTCTATAGCCAAACTCATTCAGACTGTAGCCGACAAAGACGCATCGCCTCATCTTTGTCACGCCCCGATCCCGCAGAGTCCCTTTCGTCCTCGCTTCGGGCTCTTTGGGACCGTTCGTCCTCGCTAAGGCGTGATGCCGTGCAAGCCTAAGTTGCGCTTGAACAAGGCCAAGACCTGGAACAAGACAAGATAGACAAGGTTGACAATACGCAGCGGAACGTATCGCAGATAATTGAAACAGCAGCGGACATATTTCAGAATACAAGTATTGAACACAATGGTAACAAGAACATTTCTCTTTATTGATTTCATTTGAACAGATTACAAGCTCTCAATTCTCTCTGATACAATGTTATATTCTCTCAGAAATAATACAGATTACAATGATCCCGTTTCCATACATTACATCCTTTTATATACAAAACCAAACTCTTACACAGATGTCATCTCTTGGCATCTCTTCTGATTTCTGGCTCCTGAGGATGAGGCTCGGGCTATCGCTTCGGACTATCCTTCTCGATGTATGGTGCACCTGCATGCAGACTGATGATGGGTCAGTATATCAGCATACTGGTGAATGTGTGAACAAAGGAGCTGCATTTTTCTGAAACGATCACTGTTCATTTAGTGAGAAAACATTTTCTTGTGATGTGATCTTGCTACTCTTTACCTAGATTCATTTCATGAATGCATTAGTCAGTTTACATTCTTTTGAAAACACATCTTTGAAAAGCTACAATCATTTCCATCTTAGCCGCTGTGCCTCCCACGGGTTCAGCTCGTCGCTAACCGCTGTGACTCGCATGGGTTCAGCTCGTCGCTAGCCGCTGTGACGCTCTTGGGTTCAGCTCGTCGCTAACCGCTGTGACTCTCATGGGTTCAACTCGTCGCTAGCCGCTGTGACTCTCTAGGGTTCAGCTCGTCACTAAGTGGATTCCCCAATGCGCATGCGATATCAAATGAATCATGCATAAATTGAGCAAGTCATAAACAATTCCATCTTCTTTTCAGGCAGGATACAGATCTCTTTTCTTAGCAGACAAGGGACAGGTTCTTTTTTAAGCATACTCAAGATTTCAGTCTTGTTATTAACAAAAGCATTCAATCAAAAACTCAGATTCTTAAGGCGTAAGCGAATCATAAAATGAGTCTTTGTCCACTCACCCAGATTAATCGTCTTCTGTTGCAGAGCCAGCAATCCGATCTTTCTGTTTATCTAGTGCCTTTGCGGAGCGGGGCACTACATAATTACCTACCGAAAAGAAGTTTCGTCCTCGAAACTTAAGAAGAAACTTACGATATCCTTAGCAGCGATAGTCCTCATCCTTCACCATCATAAAATATTTACGGACTTTTTGTATGGAACGTTCATCTCATTATTGATATCGAGTAGGCAACGGAATTTCAATCAGAAGACATATACAAATTCAATTGAATCAAAATTGGCCAGAGGATCGTGTTGCTCTGATACCATTCTGTCACGCCCCAATCCCGCAGAGTCCCTTTCGTCCTCGCTTCGGGCTCTTTGGGACCGTTCGTCCTCGCTAAGGCGTGATGCCGTGCAAGCCTAAGTTGCGCTTGCACAAGGCCAAGACCTGGAACAAGACAAGATAGACAAGGTTGACAATACGCAGCGGAACGTATCGCAGATAATTGAAGCAGCAGCGGATATATTTCAGAATACAAGTATTGAACACAATGGTAACAAGAACATTTCTCTTTATTGATTTCATTTGAACAGATTACAAGCTCTCAATTCTCTCTGATACAATGTTACATTCTCTCAGAAATAATACAGATTACAATGATCCCGTTTCCATACATTACATCCTTTTATATACAAAACCAAACTCTTACACAGATGTCATCTCTTGGCATCTCTTCTGATTTCTGGCTCCTGAGGATGAGGCTCGGGCTATCGCTTCGGACTATCCTTCTCGATGTATGGTGCACCTGCATGCAGACTGATGATGGGTCAGTATATCAGCATACTGGTAAATGTGTGAACAAAGGAGCTACATTTTTCTGAAACGATCACTGTTCATTTAGTGAGAAAACATTTTCTTGTGATGTGATCTTGCTACTCTTTACCTAGATTCATTTCATGAATGCATTAGTCAGTTTACATTCTTTTGAAAACACATCTTTGAAAAGCCACAATCATTTCCATCTTAGCCGCTGTGCCTCCCACGGGTTCAGCTCGTCGCTAACCGCTGTGACTCGCATGGGTTCAGCTCGTCGCTAGCCGCTGTGACGCTCTTGGGTTCAGCTCGTCGCTAACCGCTGTGACTCTCATGGGTTCAGCTCGTCGCTAGCCGCTGTGACTCTCTAGGGTTCAACTCGTCACTAAGTGGATTCCCCAATGCGCATGCGATATCAAATGAATCATGCATAAATCGAGCAAGTCATAAACAATTCCATCTTCTTTTCAGGCAGGATACAGATCTCTTTTCTTAGCAGACAAGGGACAGGTTCTCTTTTAATCATACTCAAGATTTCAGTCTTGTTATTAACAAAAGCATTCAATCAAAAACTCAGATTCTTAAGGCGTAAGCGAATCATAAAATGAGTCTTTGTCCACTCACCCAGATTAATCGTCTTCTGTTGCAGAGCCAGCAATCCGATCTTTCTGTTTATCTAGTGCCTTTGCGGAGCGGGGCACTACAATCTTTGGCTCAAGTTTGGTCCTCTCATCCTTCGGTACATACACGAAGGCCTTACAGCCAAATAATCGCAGGTGATTGTATGACGGCTCTTTACCGTACCATACTTTGTCAGGCACATCACCCTGCAAAGGAGCACTAGGAGATAAATTAAACATAAGCAGCTGTGAGAAGAGCCCTCCCCCAATAATTGCCTGGCAAGTTTGCTTCTGACAGCAAACACCGTACCCTCTCCATCAGTGTCCTGTTCATGCGCTCCGCTACGCCATTGAGCTAAGGTGTCTTGGGCGGAGTCTTATGGTGTCGTATCGCCTGCTCTTTGCAATAAGCATCAAAAGGACCAATGTATTCGCCACCGTTGTCGGACCGAACACACAATAACTTCTTTTCCGTCTCTCTTTCAACATAGGCCTGAAACTCTTTGAAAGTAGGCAGCACCTGATCCTTGGTCTTTAAGGCATAAACCCAAACCTTCTTGGAACAGTCATCAATAAAAGTTACAAAGTGTCACTAACACATTTCTAGTTTGAGGGTATTTTTATCATTTTTGGGGTTATTTGAACTTATTATAATTTATTTGAATTTATCGAAATTTTTAGAATTAATTTAGAATTATTTGAATGATGGTTGACTAGGTTGACTTTGACTAGCATTAACCTTGATAGACTAACCTAGGAGCTAACCCTAGTTGTGTTTGGACTTGGCTAGGTCATGCAACCCTAGTTAGACCAGAGTTGACCTATGGTTTAGTCATTAAACTCAAGTTAGAATAGTTAAGTCATAAGCCATGACTTATGGTTGAACCATTAATTAACAACTTGGCACATAGGAGCCCAAAGCCCAACCCACTAGCTAACCCTAACCCTAATCCATAGTGGTCGGCCACCACACCTACATAGGGATTCCCACCCTATAAATACCCTCTTCCATTAGGGCTAGCCTCTTTAGGAAAGTCTCATTTGGAAAGAGAGGTATGTACAACTTCTTTAATTCATAGAAATTCCAAATTAACTCCTTTTTCTCTCAAACAAATTACAATAGGTTCTAATTTAGGTATACTTGCTGTTTCTGGTGTTCAACCTCAGCTTTGGGGCAATTTGAAGAAGTTTGCTAGCAAGGAGGAACCCCTCTATTGGAAGCTTTTCTTGTATTTTGACACCAATAGGTAAATCTATATAAACACCATTAAAATTCTAGTTTCTTTGCATATGTGGAAAGCCCTAGGTCTATCCTAACTGTAGGTATGCCTAGACCTATGTTTTGTGTCTATTTCGTGTCCTAAATGGACACGTATCTGTCCTTGTGTATTAGTGTTTGATGAAATGCCCCAATGGGCATTTCGACTTGATTTTCAAATTGTGTTTAAATAGGAATTTAGATCTAGGTATGGGTTGATGATTTCCAGTGGACTGAGTTTGATTTCGTGTCGTGTCGGGTCGGGATCTGGACACGAACACGCGTGTTTCAGCTATGAACACTGCCATGCTGCTCGACACTGATAGCGGACACGACACTGAATTTTATGACACGAAAATTTATATACACGAGGGAGCAATCACTGTCATTAAGCACACAAAATTTTAGGGGAAATGTTTGAGTGGTTAGGGAGGAATCGGGCTTGCACTGGTTTTACAAACACACACACACACGCGCACATTGGGTCACTGATACGGGCTTGGACACGGAGCTGGACACTTCATGGACACGACTCAGGCACTTAGACACCTACCATGACACACCACCTAGCTACTGACACGACCATGAGACACTTGGATACCTGTGTCGTGTCCTAGACCTAGGTGCACTTGTGTACAAGACAGTGCACTGTTGTGCACTGTCCAGTGTACTGTTTTAGTTCTTATTGTGTTGGACACGTCGTGTCACATTGTGATAGACACGTGTTGGACCCTGGGACACACTTGCAACATGTATTTAAATTACCAACCTTTAATTTGGCATTTTAGGTTGTTTTCGATTTGTATTTAGCATTTACCCTGAATTTCTGAAACCATAAACACATTCTGTATTTTTCCAGTTTTCTATATCGAGTTTTGACAGTCTATTTTACCTTTTTAATTGATGTTAAATATTGGTTTAAGTCCCTAATGTTAATTTCCTACTTATAATCTATCTATGGGTCAAATTTGGGTGATTTTGGTTGGGTTTTGGATTCAAAATGGGGTCTTGAAGTTGTGGACTAAAACTGAACTGTTTTGCAATTGGGAATGGTTTTCTTTTCTTTCACTCACTGTCTATTCCTATTACACACTGATTTGCTATTCTGGACTGCAGACATACATTGTCTCTCACTGCTCACACACTGCTTCAGTGATGCCTTTCATTCTTTTCCTGTCACACATATTTCCTGCACACCCTGTCCTATTCCTATATCACAGTCACATACACACATAGTCCATTCTTTACACAAGTACACATACCTATTAGCTAAGTCTCATATTGTCTCTCCTTGTACACACACACACACATTGTTTTATCATACACCCTTCATGACACACACTCTCACACACACACATTGACACTACACTATCAGCCACACACACACATGCCTCCCCTCTCTCTATATACACATGTATGTATATATTATATATGAATATCTATATATGTATGTAATGTATACATATAATATAAGTATATCTAAATTTGTAATATATGTATGTGTGTGTAATGTATATGTATGTATATCTAATAATGTATATAATGCATTATGTATATATGTGGATACATGTATGTAGGGTGTACCATTATATATATATATATATTATATAAAATAAAAAAAAATATATATATATATATATATATATATATATATTATATATATATATGTATGTGTGGTATACATATAGGTAGCCATATGTATATATATATATTTACTATGTGATTTCCATGTGTAGGCCTAGATGCAAATTAGGTTGTGTGATGTTGGTTTTGACTTGTGTTGTATAGGTTATATGGACTTGGTATACTAGCATAAGCTTGTTTAGTCTTGATTAGGCCTAGAATAGACTATTTAGACTTGTTAGACCTAGTTTGACCATAGTTGACCTAGGTTTGACATTTTGGTTGACCAAGGTTGACCAAGAGTTGACTTTGGCCTAGATTGACCAAGATTCATGTAGAATGCATTGTAGTGCTTCATTTTATTATTTTAGACTTGTTGTCACTTGTGCTGTTCTGATTAGGAGCCAGACACCTCTCCTCGGACTGTACATTTCAGTTTGACACTCAGATACCATGCGAGTACATTCTCTGATCATTTCATATCCTTTTTAGAATTATTTTCCTGCTTTAAATTACTTTACTTGATACTGTCACGTTGGTCACACGGATTAGTACTATATGGATCCCTTCTTGAGATGTTATCCCTTCAGGGAGCATCGGGTACTTCATGTTCTGTGCGTTACACTTACTTGGTGTATCACTATCTTCATTGGTTCATTGAATCACTTGTGATATGTACTCTCATGATCACAGAGTCTTCCTTGAATCCTTCCATTTATTGGGCTTCCTAGAATCCCCATTTATGGGACTACCATGTACCACCTTTCGGGGGCCATTGCATGGAATTATAACATAACCTGGCTGGATCCTTGTGTATTGATTGGGGGTACGGGAGAGTATAAGTAGACATGTGAATAATATCCAAGTAGTGTAGTATCAAAATCATTCCATAGTGTAGCATCAGAATCATCCTATGCCATTTACATGTCTATATTATACTCTAACTCACTAGCCACTGTTAGTTCTCTATGTATAGTAGATATTTCTATTACAGTTCTCTCTCTGTTTACATACTATATTTCTTTCAGTACCTGTATCTTACTTTACTGCATGATTATATTTTCTAACCTGCTATGAACTATTGAGATGTATTGTGCTCGCTCATGTTCTGACTGGACCTGTTGAAAATATTACAGAGGACGAGGAGGAGGCCTGTGTGGATACCTTCTACGGGGCAGCCCTAGACGATACTTGTAAGCTGGACTCTCAGGAGGACCCAGCTCTAGCTGAGGACATTACCCCCGTTGCCTAGACTGGCTTAGTTAGGCTTTATATTACTTATGTTGTCTTGAGACTAGTTAGTTAGACTTTATTTCTGTCTTGAGATCTGGGTTGTATATATTCTTTCATATTCAGTAGCTGAGACTTGTATTCTGGATATTTGCTGAGATGTTATCTTAGACTCTTCTGATCATCTGTATTTTCTTTGAGTTCTATATCATATCGTGCTTTCTTCTTCCTTAGTTGTGATTGAGTTACTTCTGCTATGTCACCCCCATTCGGAGAGTATAAACTGTTATCAGTATATTATTAGATGTTGTGATCTAGGATAGCGTTCTACCGTCGACACTGCGGCGTAGGGTGGACGTACCCACGTCTCGTGCCCTTACTCTAGGGTGCAGGTCGTGACACATTTTTAGTGGTGGCCCATGCAGGTCCAGACTAGAGGTGTAGTGGTATTCGAACCAGAGTATCACTACAGCCTGCAGTAGGATATAGAAAATTAGTTTTCAAGGTACTCAATCACATTAGGAAAAACTCTTTTATTGCCATCTAAATCCTTATTGTCAGCTGATTCTTTTGAATTTTAACTGTCCGCCTTTCTTATATCACTTCTTTCTCAGAAATTGATACTCTTGTTGGTCTGTCTTCAGGATGGTGGAGACGCGGTCACAGCGTACCATTCATGGGGATGCTGTAGAGGGGTCTGCTACCTCTCAGCCAATTCAGCAGAGACAGGAGACTGCAGCTCCTGCCACCTCTGTTCGTATTGAGACTCCAGCAGCAGCAGCAGGGGGTATGTCTCCACCGACTCGGAGGCAGGACCCAGTCATCTCAGAGGTGCCATTCCAGCAGCCGCCGCCTACAGGATACGTGGATGCGGCACAGATGTTCGCATACTTCTAGCAGTTTATGGACCGGCAGCAGATCCGACAGGACAGGGGCCTGGAGTTGGCCCTTACGACGGTCGCAGCTCGACCAGTGGTTCAGCAGCCGAGGACACCGGGGATAGAGCAGTTCCAGAAGATGAGCCCTAGATACTTCCTGGGGACAAAGGGGATTCTATATGCTGATGAGTGGATCGAGCATATAGAGGAGATCTTCCGTCTGGCCCGGATACCAGCAGATCTCCAGATAGAGGCAGCAGCTAGCCGGATGCGAGATCTTGCTCGCACCTGGTATCAGTCAGACCCCAGGGTGGGGGTAGCTGGACAGACCTGGGAGGAGTTCAATGGCTTCTTCAAGAAGAAGTTCTTTCTAGATTCAGCGCTCAGAGCCTTGGAGTCGCAGTTCGAGAGCATAGTTCAGGGGAGCCTGTCAGTGGAGGAGTACGCTGGGGAGTTCGGCCGCCTCAGCAGATTCGTAGAGGGCTTGAGTGAGACGACGAAGGCCCAGAGGTTCCGGAAGGGTCTGGTCAAGGAGGTCAAGTCCTTGACCAAGGGCAACAAGGATGCCACTTTTGAGGAGATCTTGACGGGAGCCTTATTGGCTGAGGATGATCTTGAGCTTAGGCTCAAGAGGGGGCGAGACCCAATTGGTGGCAGCAGCAGCGGAGGCCAGGCCAAGAGGCCTCACTTTCAGCACCAGCAGCCGAGGCAGTTCCAGCCGCAGCCGATCCAGCAGAGGCCAGTTCACCAGCAGCAGCAGCCGAGACATCACCATCAGGGCCAGAGACAGGTTATCACTTGTGCTTATTGTAAGAAGCCCGGGCATGTCGCCAATGAGTACCGGAAGAGGCTAGACCAGTACCTAGTGTGTGGTTCAGCAGACCACCAGATGAGGGAGTGCACCATGGG
Source organism: Iris pallida (assembly GCA_029216955.1). Classification (NCBI taxonomy): domain Eukaryota; kingdom Viridiplantae; phylum Streptophyta; class Magnoliopsida; order Asparagales; family Iridaceae; genus Iris; species Iris pallida. The sequence goes on from JANAVB010030220.1 coordinate 10,526,519, forward strand.
ACGAGCAGCTCAGGGAGCAGCAGTCAGAGCTCCAGCAGGCCAGCAGAGGGGACCAGCCTTGTCGACACAGAAGCAGAGGTTCGTCCAACACTAGCAGCAGGCCAGGGGAGGCCAGTAGGGGCGAACATTTGCCATGGCGGCTGGAGATACAGAGGTGATAGGAGAGTTGATCGCAGGTTCGGTTCTTCTCGACTCCAGTCCAGCTTTTGTATTATTCGATTCCGGTGCTTCGCATAGCTTCATATCAGTATCTTTTGCGATTAGACACGGTATCAGAGCTGAATCGTTGCCTAGGACTTACAAGATCACGACCGGGGGTGGCATTATCCTTGTGAGTGATGTTTGTAAGGGTCGGAGTATTATTTTAGGATGCTGTGAGTTGGAGGTGAGCCTGCTCGTAATGCCATTGCCGAACTATGATATAGTACTGCATGGATTGGTTGAGCAGGCACCACGCCAGCATTGATTGCAAAGGGGGTAGAGTTCTCTTCAGAGTGCCGGGGGAGCCAGAGTTCGAGTACTCCATACGTCAGGCAGAGCATAGCAGCGGAGTCTTCTGCAGAGTCTCGGTTGAGGAGCAGGCGATTCCACACCCCTTGATAGCAGAGTATATGGATGTTTTCCCAGAGGAGTTGCCTGGATTACCACCAGATAGAGACATTAAGTTCTCGATAGACTTGGTTCCAGGAACGGAACCCATCTCTCAACATGTCTATCGGGTGAACAATAGTGAGTTGGTGGAGCTGAAGAAGCAGGTGGATGAGCTGCAGGACAAAGGCTTCATCCATTCGAGTTCTTCGCCATGGGGTACACCAGTGTTATTTGTGCCGAAGAAGGATGGGTCATTACGGATGTGTATTGACTATAGGGCACTCAACAACCTCACGATCAAGAACAGATACCCACTGCCGCGGATCGACGATCTTTTTGACCAGTTAAATAGAGCTCGAGTATTTTCCAAGATTGATCTGAGGTCGGGATATCACCAGGTGAAGGTGAAGGGGGAGGATATTCCCAAGACCGCTTTCAGGATACGGTACGGGCAGTTTGAGTTTTTGGTTATGCCGTTTGGGCTAACCAATACACCAACAGTGTTTATGAACCTGATGAACAAGATGTTCCACCAGTACCTGGATCAGTTTATAGTGGTGTTCATTGACGACATCTTGATATATTCCAAGACTGAGGAGGAGCACGAGGAGCATTTGAGGATAGTACTGGAGATTCTCAGGAATGAGCAGCTTTATGGGAAGCTCTCTAAGTACGAGTTCTTCTTGGACCGGATGGATTTCTTGGGGCATGTGGTGACTGGAGATGGTATCTCAGTTGACCCTAAGAAGATCGTAGCAGTTGAGGCATGGGCAGCGCCGACTTCAATGGCAGAGATCAGGAGTTTCCTTGGGCTGGCAGGATATTATAGGAGATTTGTGCAGGATTTCTCCCGGGTTACAGAGCCGTTGACTCGGTTGACCCGGAAGGATGCTGAGTATGTTCGGTCAGAGGAGTGTCAGGCAGCTTTTGATGAGTTAAAGAAGCGGCTTACGATAGCTCCGATTCTGACATTGCCTTCAGGATCAGGTGAATTCAGTATTTATAGTGATGCTTCAGGAAAGGGGCTGGGTTGTGTCTTACAGCAGCATGGGAAGGTGATTGCCTATGCTTCCAGGTAATTACGTCCCCGTGAGAAAAACTACCCTACCCATGACCTGGAGCTGGCAGCGATAATATTTGCTCTGAAGTTTTGGAAGCATTATCTGGATGTAGAGAGGGTAGACATTTTTACAGATAATAAGAGCTTAAAGTATGTGTTCACTCAGAAGGAGCTGAACATGAGATAGTGCAGATGGCTAGAGTTGATGAAAGACTTCGACATATCACTTCAGTATCACCCAGGGAAGGCCAACGTGGTTGCCGATGCCCTTAGTAGGTATCCGACAGCCATGTGTTTGACCATGGACCGTCACTTGCTTGCTGATTTGGAGAGCCTGGGGATTGAGGTGATCGTGCCCGGAGTACAGATGCAGATATGGGGCATGCAGATTCAGTCAGACTTGGTGGAGAGGATCAAGTCGGCACAGTTTGAGGACGTTGCTTTGCGGTGTCTCTGAGAACAGGTTCGAGCATGATTGGTGGAGGGTGAGTTTTCTCTTGCAGAGGATGGTGCCTTGAGGCACGGTTCCTGGTTATGTGTGTCCAGCAGAGAGCTCAGGGAGCAGGTTTTATAGGAGGCCCACAGATCTCAGTACTCTATACACCCGGGTGCCAACAGGATGTACCGAGATCTGAGGGAGCATGTTTGGTGGTACGGGATGAAGCAGGAGGTGGCTCGCTTCATAGCTAGGTGCTTGGTCTGTCAGTAGATCAAGACAGAGAGACAGAGGCCCGGTAGATTATTGCAGCCGCTGCCCATTCCCGAGTGGAAATGGGAGCATATCACTATGGATTTTATATCTGGATTGCCGCATACACCAGGAGGAAAAGACGCAATTTGGGTCATCATTGACAGGTTGACCAAATCGGCCTACTTCTTGCCATTCAAGGTGGGTACGTCTACAAAGAGGCTTGCAGAGATGTACATGCGACAGATAGTCAGGATTCATGGGGTTCCGGTCAGCATCGTCTCAGATCGGGATAGTCGCTTTACTTCCTATTTTTGGAGGAGTCTGTAGATTAGCTTGGGCACTCAGCTCAAGTTTCGTACTGTATACCACCCCCAGATGGACGGACAGTCAGAGAGGACTATTCAGACACTTGAGGATATGCTGCGGACGTGCGTCTTGGACTTTGGAGCTTCCTGGGAGGATCATCTACATTTGGTGGAGTTTGCTTACAACAACAGTTTCTAGGCCAGCATTGAGATGTCACCTTTCGAGGCTCTGTACGGGCGTAGGTGTCGTACACCCTTATCTTGGGATGATGTTGGTGAGCGAGCTTTACTGGGACCAGTGATGGTTGTTGACGCAGCCGAAAAGGTGAAGCTCATCAGGGACAGACTTTGTGTGGCGCAGGACAGACATCGGCACTGGGTCGATAGCCACCGGAGGTCGTTGGAGTTTGAGGTACAGATTAGAGTAGGATTAGATTTAGGTTGATTGTTTATGATTTTGATCATGATTGTTTAACATAATTAATTGAGACCTTGCTTGTGATTAGGTTGGAGACCAGGTTCTTGAGGATATCTCCGACTCGTGGTACGATACATTTTGGTGGAGGTGGAAAGCTTAGCCCGCGCTTTATCGGCCCTTTCGTTATCAGCGGGAGAGTCGGTGACCTGGCATACAGGCTAGACTTGCCACCTACACTAGTGGGGGTCCACAATGTATTCCATGCATCACAGTTGAGATAGTACGTGGCTGACCCTAGCCATGTACTCGATCATTCGGAGATTGAGGTTGGACCTTCTCTCAGCTATCTAGAGCAGCCAGTGGAGATTCTGGATCGACGGGAGAAGGTTCTGAGGAACCAGGTGATACCTTTGTTATGCGTCGCATGGAGGCATCATTCTCCAGGAGAGTCTACCTGGGAGCGGGAGGATGAGATGCGCGAGCGGTACCCATATCGTTTTGGACCTTGAGGTATACTTTTTATCCTTCTCATCAGTTGCATTTCGCCTTTTAATTTCGAAGACGAAATTCTTTTAAGGAGGGTAGATTTGCCACTACCAACTTTCAAGTTTGAGGGTATTTTTATCATTTTTGGGGTTATTTGAACTTATTATAATTTATTTGAATTTATGGGAATTTTTAGAATTTATTTTGAAATTATTTGAATGATGGTTGACTAGGTTGACTTTGACTAGCATTAACCTTGGTAGACTAATCTAGGAGCTAACCCTAGTTGTGTTTGGACTTGGTTATGTCATGCAACCCTAGTTAGACTAGAGTTGACCTATGGTTTAGTCATTAAACTCAAGTTAGAATAGTTAAGTCATAAGCCATGACTTATGGTTGAACCATTAATCAACAACTTGGCACATAGGAGCCCAAAGCCCAACCCACTAGCTAACCCTAACCCTAATCCATAGTGGCCGGCCACCACACCTACATAGGGATTCCCACCCTATAAATACCCTCTTCCATTAGGGCTAGCCTCTTTAGGAAAGTCTCATTTGGAAAGAGAGGTATGTACAACTTCTTTAATTCATAGAAATTCCAAATTAACTCCTTTTTCCCTCAAAGAAATTGTAATAGGTTCTAATTTAGGTATACTTGCTGTTTGTGGTGTTCAACCTCAGCTTTGGGGCAATTTGAAGAAGTTTGCTAGCAAGGAGGAACCCCTCTATTGGAAACGTTTCTTGCATTTTGACACCAATAGGTAAATCTATATAAACACCATTAAAATTCTAGTTTCTTTGCATATTTAGAAAGCCCTAGGTCTACCCTAACTATAGGTATGCCTAGACCTAGGTTTCGTGTCCATTTCGTGTCCTAAATGGACACGTATCAGTCCTTGTGTATTAGTATTTGATGAAATGCCCCAATGGACATTTCGACTTGAATTTTAAATTGTGTTTGAATAGGAATTTAGATCTAGGTATGGGTTGATGATTTCCAGTGGAGTGAGTTTGATTTCGTGTCGTATCGTATCGGGATCTGGACACGAACACGCGTGTTTCGGCTGTGAACACTGCCATGCTGCTCGACACTGATAGCGGACACGACACTGAATTTTATGACACAAAAATTTACATACACGAGGGGGCAATCACTGTCATTAAGAACACAAAATTTTAGGGGAAATTATCAAGTGGTTAGGGAGAAATCGGGCTTGCACTGGTTTTACAAACACACACACACGCGCACATTGGGTCACTGATACGGGCTTGGACACGGAGCTGGACACTTCATGGATATGACTCAGGCACTTAGACACCTACCCTGACACCCCACCTAGCTACTGTTACGACCACGAGACACTTGGACACCTATGTCGTGTCCTAGACCTAGGTGCACTTGTGCACGAGACAGTGCACTGCTGTGCGCTGTCCAGTGTACTATTTTGGTTCTTATTGTGTTGGACACGTCATGTCACGTTGTGATAGACACATATTGGACGCTGGGACACACTTGCATCATGTATTTAAATTACCAACCTTTAATTTGGCATTTTAGGTTGTTTTCGATTTGTATTTAGCATTTACCCTAAATTTCTGAAACCATAAACACATTCTGTATTTTTCCAGTTTTCCATATCGAGTTTTGACAGTCTATTTTACCTTTTTAATTGTTGTTAAATATTGGTTTAAGTCCCTAATGTTAATCTCCTACTTGTAATCTATCTATGGGTCGAATTTGGGTGATTTTGGTTGGGTTTTGGATTCAAAATGGGGTCTTGAAGTTGTGGACTAAAACTGAATTGTTTTGCAATTGGGAATGGTTTCCTTTTCTTTCACTCACTGTCTATTCCTATTACACACTGATTTGCTATTCTGGACTGCAGACACACATTGTCTCTCACTGCTCACACACTGCTTCAGTGATGCCTTTCATTCTTTTCCCGTCACACATATTTCCTGCACACGCTGTCCTATTCCTATATCACAGTCACACACACACATAGTCCACTCTTTACACATGTACACACACCTATTAGCTAAGTCTCACATTGTCTCTCCTTGTACACACACACACTGTTTTATCATACACCCTTCATGACACACACTCTCACACACACATTGATACTACACTATCAGCCACACACATACATGCCTCCCCTCTCTCTATATACACATGTATGTATATATTATATATGAATATCTATATATGTATGTAATGTATACATATAATATAAGTATATCTAAATATGTAATATATGTATGTGTGTGTAATATATATGTATGTATATCTAATAATGTATATAATATATTATGTATATATGTGGATACATATATGTAGGGTGTACCATTATATATATATTATATACATATATGTATGTGTGGTATACATATAGGTAGCCATATGTATATATATATATATATATATATATATATATATATATATATATACTATGTGATTTCCATGTGCAGGCCTAGATGCAAATTAGGTTGTGTGATGTTGGTTTTGACTTGTGTTGTATAGGTTGTATGGACTTGGTATACTAGCATAGGCTTGTTTAGTCTTGATTAGGCCTAGAATAGACTATTTAGACTTGTTAGACCTAGTTTGACCATAGTTGACCTAGGTTTGACTTCTTGGTTGACCAGGGTTGACCAAGAGTTGACTTTGGCCTAGATTGACCTAGATTCATGTAGAATGCATTGTAGTGCTTCATTTTATCATTTTAGACTTATTGTGACTTGTGCTGTTCTGATTAGGAGCCAGACACCTCTTCTCGGACAGTACATTTCATTTAGACACTCAGATACCAGGCGAGTACATTCTCTGATCATTTCATATCCTGTTTAGAATTATTTTTCTGCTTTAAATTACTTTACTTGATACTGTCACGTTGGTCACACGGATTAGTACTATATGGATCCCTTTTTGAGATGTTATCCCTTCAGGGAGCATCGGGTACTTCATGTTCTGTGCGTTTCACTTACATGGCATATCACTATGCTTTATTGGTTCATTGAATCACTTGTGACATGTACTCTCATGATCACAGAGTCTTCCTTGAATCCTGCCATTTATTGGGCTTCCTAGAATCCCTATTTATGGGACTACCATGTACCGCCCTTCGGGGGCCATTGCATGGAATCATAACATAACCTGGCTGGATCCTTGTGTATTGATTGGAGGTACGGGGGAGTAGAAGTAGACATGTGAATAATATCCAAGTAATGTAGCATTAGAATCATTCCATAGTGTAGCATCAGAATCATCCTATGCCATTTATATGTCTATATTGTACTCTGACTCACTAGCCACTGTTAGTTCTCTATGTATAGTAGATATTTCTATTACAGTTCTCTCTCTATTTACATACTGTATTTCTTTCAGTACCTGTATCTTACTTTACTGCATGATTATATTTTCTAACCTGCTATGAACTGTTGAGATGTATTGTGCTCGCTCCTGTCCTGACTGGACCTGTTGAAAATATTACAGAGGACGAAGAGAAGGCCTGTGTGGATACCTTCTACGGGGCAGCCCTAGACGACACTTGTGAGCTGGACTCTCAGGAGGACCCAACTCTAGCTTAGGACATTACCTCCATTGCCTAGACTAGCTTAGTTAGGCTTTATCTTACTTATGTTGTCTTGAGACTAGTTAGTTAGACTTTATTTCTGTCCTGAGATCTGGGTTGTATATATTCTTTCATATTCAGTAGCTGAGACTTGTATTCTGGATATTTGCTGAGATGTTATCTTAGACTCTTCTGATCATCTGTATTTTCTTTGAGTTCTATATCATATCGTGCTTTTTTCTTTCTTAGTTGTGATTGAGTTACTTCTGCTATGTCACCCCCATTCGGGAAGTATAAACTGTTATCATTATATTGTTAGATGTTGTGACCTAGGACAACGTTCTACCGCCGACACTGCGGCGTAGGCTGGACGTACCCACGTCTCGTGCCCTTACTCTAGGGTGCGGGTCGTGACACAAGGTAACAAGCACCAGCAATAGATTTTACCTTCATAGGACCGCAGACACACATTGTCTCTCACTGCTATTTGACATAGGATATTATCTATATTATAGTGATAAATAATATTATTTTGATTTAAAAATATGTTATTTGACAAAATATTAAACTTTATTTTAAAGTTATATCGATCGCCTCTTACATTTTGATTTAACTCATACGATTTGAATTATTTATCAATATAGAATAATATTTTAAATTATTACGGCAATCATTAATAAGATTGTGACTAGATTAATTTTTGTCTTAAAAAGTTATTCTATTTGAATTTATATAATTTAAACTTTTGACAATATTAGCTATCAATTTTAATTGGCAGTATTATCTATTAGTAGATGCGATTAAATTAATTTGATATTATTTGATTCAAATTTATGTATTAAGATTATGTTAAACTAGTTTTAAATATTTATTTGGTTTAAATTAAGGGATATCGAATTAGATTTGATTTATAAAATATACGTTAAAATATTTTTATGACAACAAATATTATTTTAAATTTGAATGATAATCGATTATTTGATTTTTGACTTAAATTTATATGCTTTAAATCATTTGATATCAACAAAAACTATCTTTAAATTATTGGCAGGACCAATGGTTGGATTAAGATTACGATAACATATGATTTAAACTAATTTGCATTATCAAATATATATTTTAAATATTAATTGATTGAATTAGTTTTGATTTAAATAGTTACTTGATTTAAATGAGGGGAAAGGCTTTATCAACTAGGAATTGCAATCCTTATCGGTCTAGGGCTTAACCTCCTATATAAAAATAGCCTCTACCTTTCTCATAATCTATCACAACCCCTTCCCAACTCCACCTACGTTCCAGTCCACCATCCCCGACACCATAACCGCCATCATCACAATAAATAAAGCCGTGTCGCCGTATCTGTATCCATATCCGTGTCTATATCCATCCCTGTGTGTCCAGTTCATTACACCACAATACACATTTTTGTGTCCATCTCTTGGACACGATCGCCAAAACTACGTGACCCCATCCCCGTGTCCGTCATGCACACAGCCATCCACAACATACATCAGAACTTCCCAAAATATCTGACACAAGCAAATACCAAAAATTTAACCCTAACCTCGCCATCGACCGCCTAATGGCCGTGTCCCATCGAGCCAGAACCAGCGCTCGGCCGCCTCCGCTCCTGTCCTTCGTGCGCCGCCCTTCGAAAGCTGGAGCTCTGCCAGAGCAGCCCTCTGGTTGTGGTCAGGTCGAGGAGCGGCCACCACCGTCGCAGTCCCATGCCACCATAGCCCTTGTCGAAGGGGTCGACCCAAGTGCCGCACTCGCATGGAGCCGGGGCCGATCTCATTCACCTCGCTGGCCGGACCCTGCCGCCACCGTGTGTACCCTCGCCACCGGGGCCGCGCCGTGTAGCTCCTCCTTCCGCTGGCGGGGACCACCCAGCGCCAGCTCTCCGTGGCGTGGCCGACCAGTGGCCATCACCATCGCTGCAGAGATCCGGCCACGCAACCCTCGCCAACCTTCTCCTCCACCCTCTTCCGGCCGTGGTGCTTCTCGCCAGAGCACTCCAGATCGTCGGAGTTTTCTCCCGTGCAGCGCTGACCCAACGACCCCCGACGGTCACCATGACCACTGCCGGCTCTGCAACCGCAGCCGAGCAGTCCCGCTCCACCAGCGAGCGTCGCCGACGTAGGACTACCACCGGATCTGGACTCCCGTGCCCTTCGCGTGACCCCACCACAATCCGCGTCCTCGGTGGCGCAGCCGAAACCCAAGGTGAGCCTCCCTTCCTTCTTCTTCCTCTGATTCTTTTCTCTCTCTTCACTCTCTTTCCTCTCTTTAGTGAACATTCTCTCTCTTCGTGGGGAACTTAGCTATTATAAGTAAATAATTACTTTACCAAATGCTAGTAAGCATTGGAACTGGGAGCAGAAAGTTGGTTCTATTAGTATTATTATTATATTATAAGAATTAATATGGGTTGGGCAACAGTGATTATTTCGTCAGCTTAATTTTCTATTATATTGTTTATGGGATTCTAAACCCATTTAGTTTGGTTGGACTTCAACCATAACAATTACTCTTTAATTTTATTTCAATTATTAGACTATGGGTTGGCTTAACCTATTGGGCCAGCCCTAATAATAGGATATGTATTATATTATAGTAAGGGTATGCATTATTATTCGTATTATTATTGTTATATTATTACCATTATCTTAATAATATTATCATTAATAATATTGTCCTTAGTTTCTTAATGATTATCAATATATATAATTATTGCTTCCTAAAATGTAATATTATATTATTTTATACGGTATCTTAAATATGACTTTTAGACCAAAACACTATTATTGTAGTACTTCCTATTTGACTAAGTTATAGTTTTGACTATAACCATGATTTTTCATATTTTAGATAATTATCTAAATTTATTTTAACTAATAAAAATGTAGTTTTCATAGTTTACCATAAATATTTCCTAAATATAGTTATGAATATTTTTATATATAAAGGATTAAAATATGAATTACCTTTCTTAAGACAATTTCCCTCTTAAGTTAGAATCTTGATCACGACTAATCGTATTCCTATTTTCTTGCTAAAATCCTTCATATCGACCATAGGCTAAACGGACTATTCTGGACCCAACGGGATTGTCGGTTTCACCAGCTAAGGACCACAGGCAAGTGCACTTTCTGATTGCTTTCGATTCATAGTAGTATTTTCATTTCATGCTTATACATATGTCTTGCTGCTTGTTGACACGCTCGTCACACGGAGTAGTCGGGAGGGAAAATATCTTAGTAGACATGTGGACTACCCAGAACTATTCCATGAGTCTATTCTTGAATGATAGCAGCTGCACACGACACGTGTAGGGTGCCGGATTTACCCCCTAGCCGTTCACATGTCGAAACGGATATTTCACATCACCTAGGTAGTTGTATTTTATTTGTTTTTCCTTGTCTTCTCTACCACTTATCATATCATCTGTTACTTTCTAGTTTTCATCTCTTATATGTTATTTTCATGTCTTGTTAATTATATTATGTTTTTGCATTGCCGTCGGTTTATGTGCTTGTTTCATTCCTGACTGGAAATCAACATTTTTTAGGTTAGCCATGGATTCACTTAGCTTTGGGGAGATACGGGTGTACTTGCAGACATAAACCTAGAAATAGATAGCAGTGGTATTATTTTCATTAAATGTGTAAGAACATTGTATTTTCTTTCCAATATAAATCTTGTAATTGTTGTAATAAATCTTAGAAATGTGAATGAGCAATACAGTTGTTATTTTGTGATTTTAAGCATCATGGTCGTGACAGCGTTCTACCATCGACACTGCAGTGTAGGCTGGCTTGGAGATGTCTTGTATCCGAAAAACGGGTGTAGGTTGTGACAAGTTTTTGTGGTGGCCCATGCAAGTATGTTTTCGCAAATTATGCGAACTCGTGGTAGTACCGTTATTAGTCATACTACTGCGAACCTGCGACTAAGAAATGCTCATTCAAAACTAGGAGTAAGACAATTTTAGGAGAATGGTTATGACTAGGAGTCCCTAGTTTAATTTGACAGTTGGGTAGTTAAGGTTGCTACATAGGCCTCATCGAATTCTAAATCCTGTTCAATGATTTTCATAGAAGGATGCACTAATGTATTCTGATTCGATAGTATTTCTAAAGTGGGTAGATTCGTAACACATCTTTCCAAAATTTTGAAAAATACCCCATTTATTTATTGTTTGAATTAAAATGTGATTTTAGAATTTTATAAATATTTATTATAGAAGGCCTTAGTCACGGTAATTAAGTTTTGGAGTGTAAGATAACCAAGAATTTTGGAACCAAGAGTGTGGTCGAGTGCTTTGACTAGTGTTCTAACCATGGTAAAGAAGGTCGGGTCATAGGTGTGTACTAACTAGGAAAACCAGGCCAAATCGTGACATAACCCTAAGAATAATTTAATTACTTAGTATTAGGATTATTGGCTTTTCAGAAGACCTGGTTGCTCCAAACTAGCCCGAATCCAACCCAAGTCCTGGTGGTCATGTAGTGCGACCAACGTCGTCCATGTAGATATATAGATGTGTATATATATGGGGTAGTCCATTTCTAGTATTGTGAATAATTTCTATAAATTATATATTTGTATTATTGCTATTTAAATTTATATCTTACTTGGAAATAGGACAACCCTCTGTTAGAATGTTATTTTGGGATTTACTTAGGCTATACATATACACTTGTGTAGGAATATATTCACAATAGGTAGACATAGTGCTCTATACATTTTTTCCCTCGATCTTGAATATTAGAGAAATATAAATTTAAGTTTATATTTCTTTTGCCTTCAGTCATTTTTTCCCTAATCATGATCATTTGTACAACTTTATCTTTTATCTTTTCTAAACATAGCCATATCATCAGTTCGTATCACTTATATTCTTTTCCTTGGACCTAAGGAATTATTTTGTTTTAATAACTTCTCACTCGATTGTCCATTAATCTCAAGTTAGGTTTTAGATTCAAGAGTTATCCTTCCTAACTAATTATTTTCCTTTCAAGACTTGACATTCATACTTGAAGGACAGATACTTACACTCTCTTAGAACTTGTTTGAAATTCTAGAACATCCTTTGAAATTTCATAAAAGTATAGTTAAAAGAATGTTCGTTGACTTGCGATGGCAAGACAGCAGCGCACTGTCGCCATTTACTTGAATTATCGAGACTGTGGGTTCACTGCAGCCAGCAGCACACTGGCGTGGCATGAACCCTAAGTTGAAGTAATTTCAAGTAATGTAGGTTATCGAATACTATTAAAACTATGTCTTAATTTTTCTATTTGCTCCTTGAGTTGTTATGTCAATATTGGACAAAGATAATAAAACATTCGATATCGTGTCATAGCTGAGTCATGAAACCAAGGTTTAATGCAGCCATGTGTACACTGGCGAGGCATAAATTCTTGGCAAAGTGACTTCATATTTACATACGATTTTCGAATATTGTGGAGACTACATCCTCTTTGACATATGGCTACCGATTTCATAGCCTGCAATTCACTTACTTAAATTATTTTATTATTATTTAATTTTATCCTTTCACATCTCTTATCTTTATGGTCATTTGTCTTCCTAAACATCCCTTAAGCTTATTTTTGAATTCCTTCCATTCATGACCACACCTAGATTTTGATTCTAGGATTATGCCTACATAATTGATCGTGCTAAGACGATTTTAAATTGGATCATCCTTACGACTTTTGATCGAGCTAGACTATTTGATTATATCTCGATCATGTCAATTCGCATATTTTCTTGATTTTGAGTCCGTAGTCATGCCTATATAATTCCAAAGGTAGCAAATCGTGCCACATAGTATCCTTTCTTAAAATTTCAATTTTATTCACGACCTAATTCATTTGATCAGCAATCATATCATTTCTTGGTCATGAATAATTGTGTCATTCGAAATTTTCGAGTAAGAAATTTTCTAAGGTGGGTAGAGTCTTCGATTGATGAACTTTTGTCGAATTCTTTTAAAAACGTTTTAGTGCATTTTAGAATTCAAGACCATAGCCAAAGGTTCCAATACCAAGCCATACCTAAAACCCCCAACCATCCATCCCTAACCCTAGATTCCCTTTTCTGGAGTTTCCAAAAAAATTTATTTATTCATTCACATATTTTATTTGTCGGGATTGAAGGCAGATTTTGTTTAAACGCTTTCTTCCTAGTTTATTTATTTTTATTCGATCAACTTCTTTTATCATAAATTTCTACTACCTTTCACCAATCTACCAAGTCTGCCTATCCAAGTAGTCCTTAAATTCGAGGACAAATTTATTTCTAAGGTGGGTAGATTTGTAACTACTCTTCCCAAATTTCCCTAATTATTAATTTTTCTTCTTTCTTTTATTGTGCTTGAAGGTCGCTTTCGTCGAGACTTTGCGAATAACTTTATGAGTAATTTCTATTAAAAACAAGTTCTAAAAATTAAATACTTTGAGAGTGGTATTTTGTTTTAGTAAATATTTTATTGAAGTATATAGTTAGAATTATGAAAGATGTTTTGTTACTACCTTGAATTTTATTAAATATTAATTTTGAAAATTATTTGTAAATTATAAATATTTATAGAATTTTAGAATATGTTTCAAATTATTCATTGACATCGGATATTATCTATATTATAGTGATAAATAATATTATTTTGATTTAGAAATATGTTATTTGACAAAATATTAAACTTTATTTTAAAGTTATATCGATCGCCTATTACATTTTGATTTAACTCATACGATTTGAATAATTTATCAATATAGAATAATATTCTAAATTATTACGGCAATCATTAATAAGATTGTGATTAGATTAATTTTTGGCTTAAAAAGTTATTCTATTTGAATTTATATAATTTAAACTTTTGACAATATTAGCTATGAATTTTAATTAGCAGTATTATCTATTAGTAGATGCGATTAAATTAATTTGATATTATTTGCTTCAAATTTATGTATTAAGATTATGTTAAACTAGTTTTAAATATTTATTTGGTTTAAATTAAGGGATATCGAATTAGATTTGATTTATAAAATATACGTTACAATATTTTGATGACAACAAATATTATTTTAAATTTTAATGATAATCGATTATTTAATTTTGACTTAAATTTATATGCTTTAAATTATTTGATATCAACAAAAACTATCTTTAAATTATTGGCAGGACCAATGGTTGGATTAAGATTACGATAACATATGATTTAAACTAATTTGCATTATCGAATATATATTTTAAATATTAATTGATTGAATTAGTTTTGATTTAAATAGTTACTTGATTTAAATGAGGGGAAAGGCTTTATCTACTAGAAATTGCAATCCTTATCGGTCTAGGGATTAACGTCCTATATAAAAAGATTCTCTACCTTTCTCATAATCTATCACAACCCCTTCCCAACTCCACCTACGTTCAAGTCCACTATCCCCGACACCATAACCTGCCAACCAACCGCCATCATCACAATAAATATAGTCGTGTCGTCGTGTCTGTATCCATATCCGCGTCCATATCCATCCCTGTGTGTCCAGTTCATTACACCACAATACACATTTTTGTGTCCATCTCTTGGACAAGATCGCCAAAACCACGGGACCCCATTCCCGTGTCCGTCATGCACACAGCCATCCACAACATACATCAGAACTTTCCAAAACATCTGACACAAGCAAATACCAAAAATCTAACCCTAACCTCACCATCGACCGCCTGATGGTCGTGTCCCATCGAACCAGAACCAGCGCTTGGCCGCCTCCGCTCATGTCCTTCGTGCGCCGCCCTTCAAACGCTGGAGCTCCGCCAGAGCAGCCCTCTGGTTGTGGTCAGGTCGGCGAGCGGCCACCGCCGTCGTAGTCCCATGCCACCATAGCCCTTACCGAAGGGGTCGACCCCAGTGCCGCACTCGTATGGAGCCGGGGCTGATCTCATTCACCTCGCTGGCCGGACCCTGCCGCCACCGCGTGGACCCTCGCCACCGAGGCCGCGCCGAGCAGCTCCTCCTTCCGCTGGCGGGGCCCACCCAGTGCCAGTGCTCCGCGACGTAGTCGACCAGTGGTCATCACCTCCGCCGCAGAGATCCGGCCATGCAACCCTCGCCAACCTTCTCCTCCGCCCTCTTCCGGCCGTGATGCTTCTCGCCAGAGCACTCCAGATCGCCAAAGATTTCTCCCGGGCAGTGGTGACGCAACGACCCTCGAGGGTCACCATGACCATTGCCGGCTCAACAGCCGCAGCCGACCAGTCCTGCTCCACCAGCGAGCGCCGTCGACGTGCAACTTCTATCGAATCTGGACTCTCGTGCCCTCCGTGTGACCCCACCACAAGCCGCGTCCTCGGTGGCGCAGCCGAAACCCGAGGTGAGCCTCCTTTCCTTCTTCTTTCTCTGGTTTTTTTCTCTCTCTTCACTCTCTTTCCTCTCTTTAGGGAACATTCTCTCTCTTCATGGGGAACTTAGCTATTATAAGTAAATAATTAATTTACCAAATGCTAGTAAGCATTGGAACTGGGAGCAGAAAGTTGGTTCTATTAGTATTATTATTATATTATGAGAATTAATATGGGTTGGGCAACAGTGATTATTTCGTTAGCTTAATTTTCTATTTTATTGTTTATGGGCTTCTAAACCCATTTAGTTTGGTTGGACTTCAACCATAACAATTACTCTTTAATTTTATTTCAATTATTAGACTATGGGTTGGCTTAACCTATTGGGCCAGCCCTAATAATAGGATATGTATTATATTATAGAAAGGGTATGCATTATTATTCTTATTATTATTGTTATATTATTACCATTATCTTAATAATATTATCATTAATAATTTTTTCCTTAGTTTCTTAATGATTATCAATATATATAATTGTTGCTTCCTAAAATATAATATTATATTATTTTATATGGTATCTTAAATATGACTTTTAGACCTAAACACTATTATTGTAGTACTTTCTATTTGACTAAATTATAGTTTTGACTAAAACCATGATTTTCCATATTTCAGATAATTATCTAAATTTATTTTAACTAATAAAAATGTAGTTTCCATAGTTTACCATAAATATTTCCTAAATATAGTTATGAATATTTTTATATATAAAGGATTAAAATATGAATTACCTTTCTTAAGACAATTTCCCTCTTAAGTTAGAATCTTGATCACGACTAATCGTATTCCTATTTTCTTGCTAAAATCCTTCACATTGACCCTGGACTAAACGGACTATTCTGGACCCGACGGGATTGTCGGTTTCACCAGCTATGGACCACAGGCAAGTGCACATTCTGATTGCTTTCAATTCATAGTAGTCTTTTTATTTCATGCTTGTACATATGTCTTGATGCTTGTTGACACGCTCGTCACACGGAGTAGTCGGAAGGGGAAATATCTTAGTAGATATGTGGACTACCCAGAACAATCCTATGAGTCTATTCTTGAATGATAGCAGCTGCACACGACACGTGCAGGGTGCAAAATTTACCCCCTAGTCGTTCACATGTCAAAACGGATATTTCACATCACCTAGGTAGTTGTATTTTATTTATTTTTCTTTGTCTTCTCCACCACTCGTCGTGTCATCTGTTACTTTCTAGTTTTCATCTCCTATATGCTATTTTTATGTCTTGTTAATTCCATTATGTTTTTGTACTACCGTCGGTTTGTGTGCTTGTTCCATTCCTGACTGAAAATCAATATTTTTTAGCTTTGCCGTGGATTCACTTAGCTTTGGGGAGATACGGGTGTACTTGCAGACATAAACCTAGAAATAGATAGCAGTGGTATTATTTTAATTAAATGTGTAAGAACATTATATTTTTTCCAATATAAATCTTGTAATTGTTGTAATAAATCTTAGAAATATGAATGAGCTATAAAGTTATTATTTTATGATTTTGAGCATCATGCCCGTGACAGCGTTCTACCGCAGACTCTGTGGCGTAGGCTTGCTTGGACACGTCTCGTATCCGAAAAGCAGGTGCGGGTCATGATATTTGGTGACTTTGGAAAGACACGCTATTTTGCTTCCCAGCTAAGCAGTGCGTGCATTTCTCCAACTTTGTGACTTGAGCCCTGGAATCACCTTCATGTTCACCAAGTAGCTCATCCCCTTCTCGCTGATATGGTCGAGCCGTCTGTGCCACAACTCGATAGATGCATCACTGACTGCGTTCACCTTCTGTGTCCCCTGTGCGCTCCCCTCTATATAGTAGAGACCGGACTTCTTGCTTCCTCTGGCAATCACCATCGAACCTCTGGAAAGCTTCTACTGACTATTCCTAAAGAGACTGAAGAATCCCTAGTCATCTAACCTTCCAACCGATACCAGGTTGAAACGGATATCAGGGACATAACGAACATCTTTGAGAACAAGAACTGTACCCGTCTTCGTCCTCAAATGCACATCTCCAATGGCAACCGCCTTCGATATATCTCCATTGCCTATCTTCAATACTCTATAGTCGCCTATCGTGTAAGTGGTAAATAGTGCCCTGTTATGCGATACGTGCGCTGAAGCCCCTAAGTCCATCAGCCAAGAATTGTCATCGCAGGCGAGGTTTGTGATAACCTCATCACCTACGACGATCACATCGCCTCCATGTATCGAGGTCGCTGCTGTAGTGTTCTCATCTTGCTTTTCCATGTCGCCCTTCTTCTCTATCTTTCAAGCAAAATAGTATCGTTTGATGTGGACCTTCTTGCCACAATGGTAACACTCCGAGTCCTCGTACCGACACTTGGACTTCCCTCTGCTTTTGTCTCTGCCACCACCTAGATCCCTGCTTTTACCCCTTTCGCGACTCTCTGAAACTAGTGCCTCTGAGTGATGGGATGTGGATGAAGTGCCCTGAGAACGTCTCCGTATCTCTTCATTCAGTACCCCGCTCTTGGCAAACTCGAGATTGACCACGCCTTCCGGAGCAGAAGCGATCATAGATACTCGTACGGTCTCCCACGAGTCTGACAACGTACATAGCAACCAAAGTCCTTGAACCTCGTCGTCGAACTTGGCTTCCATCGAGGATAGCTGGTCTACCATGTCCTGGAACTCACTCAAGTGATCCGTAATGGATGCAGCATCTTTGTACCGCAGACCCATCATCATCCGGATCAGGAACAGTTTGTTTACCCTGATCTTTTTTGCGTACAAAGATTCCAGCTTCTCCCACAACGTCTTCGTATGCTCAATATTGGCAACGTGTACAACAAAAAAAAGTAGACTTTTGGGACGTCACTATTAAGAACACTAGTCTACAACGTCCTAAAAAAAGTTTTGGAGACGACTTTGTTTTTGGTAACAAAAAGATAGTTATATTTGGGACATATTAAAAAAATAGATCTCTTATTTGGGACTATTAAAATTTACCGTCGCAAATAAATCCAAGGGTTGTCCCAAATAATTTCGGCAGGAACAACAAATATTTTGCTTCTCATTAACAAAATTTTTGGGAAAGTTTTCCCTCTCTCATATTCTCTCATATCCGTTGGATCTTTGAGCATAAATCCCCACCGCATGTTTAAATTTTTTTTGGATTATCACAACCTAGAAAAATATGGGCATCAAAACCTTAAAAAAATTTGGGCATCCCCAAATCCCTCCTCCCTCCTTCTCCTAACCTTCCTCAAATCATAACACTAATCCCAGCAGAGGAGCTCGGAGTCGAGAAGACTGGGTTTCTCTCGAAGGCGGCAGAGCTCGACGTGCTCCTTCTAGCACCTCGGATTCCTCTCAAAGGCCGAGGGAGCTCGGGCTCCTCCGTCTCCCTCCCCCTCTTCCTCACCACACTTGTCGACGTCGTGGTCATCCCCGACGACAGTGCGACGCTTGATGCTGTTTGAGGTTTGCTTCTAAGTGAACTCTGCTAGTTTTTTTTTTGCTCTGTGGTGTTCTTAATGTTCTATGGAGAGAACAAACATAACGGTTGATGATATACGGTCTATTCTATATCGTCTGTTGTGGGTAATTCTGGTGATGTTGTGGTATTTGTTTCATTTACATAGGATTGATTGATCATCTATCTATGTAGATATTGATGGAAAGTTTTTATTCACCTGATTCTGCTTGTCAAATACCTCCAATCAAATGTGAACTTGAAGAATCTGCTTGTTCTTATTATTTCACATCAATAATAATTTTTGCTTAGACTTGTTGGCTTGGATGATGATATTCTTATTGGAAGTGTATGTGGTTGTATTACGAGATTATTTGGGATTAAGTACGTTAGAATTTGAATGGACATCACCTATGTCACACCGAGTTGCATAGACATGAACACAACAACATGTGAAGTTTTGACATGTTCATGTAACCATCATGCACCTATACAAACACAACACCAATTTAGAGTGTCCTAGTGTATATCTGAATTTGAATGTATGTGTCATGTCCAATTTGTATCTGATATGAATGGGCACGGCCACCCGACATGAAACTTGCTAAGAGTTAGTTGTTGTTTGTCCCAGCTTCCACATATTTAATTGGTGAAGGTCAATGGATCATGATAATATTATTCTTGTGACATATTGTTTTAAAAAAGCCTAGTAAATTAGTTATTTGTTGCATTTCTTCTTATCTTCTTCATTAGCTCAGTTTTATCATTTTCTTGAATAATAATAATAATAAATTGGCATCAGATGCTTGATCATAATGATGAATGATGCTTCTTGGACAGCTACTGGTAGGCCTGATGTATATATTCTAAAATTGACTAGTTTTTTGTATATCATCTCTTGAGATAGCACTTTGTCTTGTCAATTTATAAATGCATTATTGTAATTAATATATGCTTTATTGTGAATGTTCGTTGATCTAGGCATCTTGGCCAAACCATGTAAATTCTTGTCTTTGTGGTTATGAATTTTCTCAGAAGTGTTCATTATTTATGTTCATGTTTTGCTTTATTTTTTACTTTTTGAGATAAAATGGTGGGAGTAAATCGTCCAGCATTTTAATAATGAGAATTAGAAAAAAAAAAAGGAAGACGACTCAATTGCAAAAGAAGATCACTTTGAGAACACGATGGAAAAGAAAGCACAAATGAAGATTCCATGAAGAGTAAAGCGGACTGATTTTTATCCAGTCACAAGCATGGTGTTGCTAGAAACTATCACAGCCATGGATTCATTATGGACGCATGTCAACATCTTGAGTATCTTTTTGTCGTTTGCGACCCTCTCTTAAGATAATAAAAGAATAACGAAGTAGGCTTCCTATGGAATCTGCTCATCGCTTCATTGTTTTTGTGTGGCCCATTCCCATTCATCAAACATTGATCTCTTATGGACCTTCCCTTTCAACTTTGCTTCACACGATGTGTGGCATCAACACTGACTTGAGACCAGTTTGATTTTGTTTTTCTTGTCTGTTTTTACTAAATTATGTTGCCCCCTATAGCTAAATATTTCTTTTACTGTGGTGGTTTGCACTTTTGTTTCTGGAGCTGATCTATTTCCTCATCAAGTTGATCTTTATGACATGATGTTTTGTCCTTCAGTTGAAGCACATCAAATTATGTTGAGTGCGAAGCAACTTGTGCTTGATTAAGGTCCATGGTATAGAAATTGATGGGGCTTGCTCTTTTATGGAGTCACTTGGGCATTTAGAAGCTGATTTCAGAAGAAAAGTACCATTTGTGTTAGGTATATTGTTCCCTTCAACATTAATTCTGAATAAAGCTCCCCTGATCTTTATGACTGGTATCATTCTATGCATTAATGCATGTCACATATCATCTGATACTAACAAAGAGGTTCTACATTGCAGTCACTTTGAATGCATTATCTCACCTTTGCAGAAAATAATTCAATCTACCTGTGTACACATCTGTAACCAACCATATGACGCCACTCCTTTGTCATTTGAGAAGTGTTATGTAAAGTTTGCTTATTTGCAGTACATGGTGAGCTGTAGATGTAATGTACAAAAGTACTCATTTCGGCGTGGAACTATATTGATGTTGTGAACAACGTTTCAAATTTCATTTACTTCTATTGTTGTGGGACTTTGATGTATATACCTTTCTTTTGTGGTATTCTTTGGTGATACATGTACATTCCTTTCAGTTCCATCTCTATATTGGTTGGTTTTATATACCATGGTTTACTATAATATGTGAATATACACTTAATACGGGGCATTCTTTTCTTTGCTTTACGTTCACTTCTTGTGAGTATGATGCTGATTACTAGTAGATAAACAGGAGCCATTAGACCATATATGAAAAGTGCCTCTTTGACTAATATGATTAAGTCCACCTTTTGTCCGTGTCATTAAACAGTGTGATTGCTGTGCTGGATGCTAATTTTCAGTCTTTGCCATCTATTGAACACAGACAACAACATGTCCCTGTATGTTTTCATTTCTGCCTTCAATAATTTGCAAAGAAGTTATTTACGTCCTATATTGTATTGTTTTCTATTCTTCAATTGATGTACTGTAAGGTGGTCATTGGATGCTAACTAGTATTGTTTGATATTTTTGATTTTCCAGTTTTTCTAGTCTAGCTTGTGTCATTGTTAGTTAAACACTTGATGTTTACAGCCTTTATAGTTTGCCTCAGTGGAATTGGTTGTCTAATGAGATGTCATAATGATATGATAATGAACCTTATATCAAACTGTCTCTAATACCTTATGAGAATAATAAGGTGTCTGAATGACATGTAACGACCCTTCTATCATGTTTTTTATTTTCTTTGTGCTCAAATTGGTTTGGGTAATTATCTACTTCGACATTCTGATTATGCCTCGGTAAACCTTGGGTGATATAAAGGCTCTTTGGTTTTCCATCATTGGTTCTATTTTTGTTGGAAACATGTTCTATCATATTTCATGGCACTAGTCTGTGGACAGTAAAATTAGCTTCACATGTAATTACTAGAAACATGATACTTATAATCTACGGCTAATTCATTAACGGAGTATTACAATGTGTACTAAAATTCATTAGTCATCAACTTCTCTAGATTCTGAACTATTATTTCTCGATATATGATCAACACATCCTTGGAATCTTTTACAGAGCCTTGACAGGATAAAGTACAGATTTTTGGAAGGCACAAATGCACAAGATGTGAGAGAACTTGTTCGAGATATGCAAGCAAGATTGTTGCTTGATATATTGGAGAAGGGCATCGAGTCTGCTCTTGTAAATCCTGCAACATTGCTACCGGAGCCTTGGTAGGCTTCACCGGAGACATTATCTGCCATTGATGCTGAGAAAATGGTAGTAGAGAAAGCT
This sequence comes from Iris pallida, assembly GCA_029216955.1. Classification (NCBI taxonomy): domain Eukaryota; kingdom Viridiplantae; phylum Streptophyta; class Magnoliopsida; order Asparagales; family Iridaceae; genus Iris; species Iris pallida. The sequence goes on from JANAVB010030220.1 coordinate 10,548,911, forward strand.
TTGGTTCCGAGTATCCACGTGCAGTTTATGATTTTATTGAACCTTAATAAACTAATCACCTTTTTGTTCTATAGATTTATGTATTAGCATAATGGCCTCTATCATTTCTTCCCTGTCAAATTACTCAATATGTTATTAGGTCAATATCCTGGGGTATTTGACTTGTATTTATGCCTCTAAACTTATTTTGCATGGTAAAGATGGTATTTTCTATGATTTTAAATTTAATAAAGTTATCCATGCACAACGTGGCTCAATCTCATAGTAGCTAATTTCAAAGTACAAAGTTCTTAGTAGGGGGAAAATCGAAGGGGCCGTCTAGGTACCTGGCAGCTGCTCAGGTGATTAAGGATAACATAAGTTGACGGATAATAGTCCTAGACATACATGCAAGAAATCTTAAGCTCTTTGATTTCTTTTGTAAATTCAGATGTTCTTGATCAAGATTAGAGGAGTGTTTATTAGTTCAATTGTCCAATAATAAGGTTTTCACTTGTAATCTGCAACCAGTTTCTCTTGTACACTAATTCTCCTACCCGCCTCTACCCCTAACCTCCTTCCACACCCCAACTCCCATTGTGCCGTGACCCAAATGTATATATGGGTTTCTTTACACTTTTTTTGGTATATTGTTCATTTGATTTAGAAATGCCTGATATGTTTATACTTGTGCGTTGATGTCCTCTGTGTATATGTGGATAACTTATCTGATTGGTCATATCATAGTTGTTAATGGCGCAAGGCACACAAAAGCACAAAGGCTTCATAGCGCCTCGGCGCAAGGCTTCATAATGCCTCGACTTAAGGCGCCACTATTCTGGAAAGACACTTTTTGAAAGGAAAAAAAGGAAAAAAAATCATTAATTCTATATTATACATAACAACATAATCAAACTGAATTAACGTAGAACAATATATGCTCATTTATGACTGGTATGTTTTGACACAATGTATACCCTTTTTTGTAAATACTTCGGGTTATCTACAAAAAAAAATTGGGTTATCTACAATTTCAATGTCAAATAGTTTCTACTTTTGTTTGTGTGATACCTTAGATTCTTATGTATATGGCTGTATACCCTGTGCTATGCTGGATTTATATACCTCGAGCCATTGACACTTTTCATTCAGTGAATAGACCTTCATTAGTTACTAGTATAATCATGTTGCTACTCTTTGATGTGTTGTGCTTGTTGTGTTGTTCTTCAAAGCTAGATATCGAATTTTTTTTTAAAAAAAAATGGCACAACTTTGCCATTTCTTAAGCAGTTTGCCAAAACGTTATCTACATCCTCACTTTATATGCTAACTTTGATATTCTAATCAATATTGCAGTGTAGTTTGTTTCCTGTTGTAGTCATATGGTAGTTTATTCAATTTGTTGATGGATTTTTTATTCCACTTTATATCACGCTTGGTGTCGACATATTTGGTAATGATTTGTTCCAAAATTTTCTAACAATATTGGTTGTTTGAGTTATTTCTACATTGCTTAGATAAATCTTTTTTTCATTGAAGTTTGAAGCTATGGCCTTCACAACAGGCAACGCCATTAAAACCTAGTCTTGATTACTACAGTCAGTGGTGCCTGCTAACATGGTTATTGCATTAGCCATGATAAAAATGTCTATGAAGACATAATTTTATTTCTACCTACCGTATATTATCCTTTTATCCATCATTGTCATTTGTAACCATATTGCCTATTTTTTATTTACCTATTGCACATTATTTAGGTAATACAGGTTTGTATATTCTTCACAACTACATATCAATTCATTCAACTTTGCGCGGGTCCGACTATTTATTATTAATTCATCATGAAACTATATTGGAAATTTGAGTTTTTTTTCTTTTGTTACATTTTTTTCTTCTGTTACTTGATTTTTTTCTTCTGTTATAACATCACTTTGAATTATAACTTGTTTTCTTACTTTTTTTTGCAGGTCCTTCAAATGAACTTTGCCTAATTTTACAAAAGATGGGAGATGCCACTTAAGGGAAAATCATTTTGGGTTCGTTTTGGTAGATAATGCTTAATGATGTGAAAAGTTTTAGACTTTTTTTTTAAAATGATGGATTGAACAATTAATGATTTCTCTAATTTTGAGTTCATTTTGTGAATCATGGGAGGACATCTAAATGATGTAAGATGCTTTGTGTTCATTTTGTAAATAATGTGATATGGCCTGTAATAATGTTTTATAAAAATATTTTTTTGTTAATGCCTTTCAGAGAATACAATATGCATTTTTGCTTAAATAGTTATATATGGTTTTTGTTATATATGTTTTTGAGTGTATATTTTGTATGCACAGCAGGGAATCAATAATTCTATGATAACTGGAACAACTGTTATAAATTTTTGGGATAGGTCTGTTGTTCTGTACTAAAAGTGAACTATATTCTTTTGGGACATTTGCCTAAATTATTAGGACGGATAATATCCGTTACAAATATCTAATTTTTGGGACGACAAGACCAACCGTCACATAAAAATAGAGTTTCACAACCTTTTGAGACAGTCAATTTTTCTGTCTTTTAACGTTAATTAGAACGGCAATATCCGTCACTTAAGCTTTTGCCACGCCACCCTAATAGCACCGTTTGAATCCGTCCCAACTGCCGTCCCAAATAGTATTTAGGACGGTAAAAGCTCTTTTTAGAACGATTTTTTGTTGTCCCAAAAGACCACTTTTTTATAGTGGTGGTTGTACACGTTCTCGTCAATGAACTGCCGTATGTACCCACACACCTGTATATGCTCGAAGTTCCAGTCCTCATCGGATTTGTCACTGGGCTTCTCGGATACAAATACTGGAAGATGCAGCTTCTTGACAAACAGCAAATCCTTCAACTTGCTCCGCCAATAATGGTAGTTGGTACCATTCACGTTCACCATGCGCACCGGCTTCGCATCCATCTCTGCTTTCTGGTTTGACTGTCAACTCCTGACACTTCTTTGAACCCAAAGCTCTGATACCACTATGTTGGGAACGAAGCGCGGAAACCGTTCTCCCAAACCAAAAAGTCCTGCGAGAGAACTGAGCAAAAGCACACAAACCAAAAAAACGCCAAACACAATCGCAGACACAAAGATTTTTGACGAGGAAAACCCTTGCGGGAAAAACCACGGGACAATTGGAGTCCAACCCTGAAGAAACTCCACTAATGGAATAAAGAGAATACACCCTCTACAAGCTCCTCCCGATCCAACACGGATCACCACAACTCACTTAAAAGAAGAAAAATTTTGATTGCGGACTCCGAAGAACAAGAGATGCCGAAACATTATTCGAAGCAATCTCTACTTCACAATAGTCCATAATCCTCTCTCTCTCTCTCTCTCTCTCAAAGATTGTGAGCACTCTTATTTTGAGATGATTTTTCAACTAGCATACATCACCCTTTTATAAGCCCTTGGTAATCCATACATGGAAGGCCAATATATATGGAAACTTCAATATGCATCAATCATATATTTTGGTTTTTTCTATGGGCACCACCAAAAATGCTTGGGGGCAGCCCTTACTTGGGGGCAGCCCATGAATGTGGAAAAATTGCTAGGGGGCACCCAAAACTTGCTAGGGGGCAGCCCAACCCCCCAAACCAAATATTTCACTCTCATTTCTATTCTTCACTCTCTCTCCTCAAGAAGAAAAGAAAAATCTCTCTCCCTCTCCCTCTCCTAAACCCTAATTTTTTCTTCTCCACCACTCCATTCTCAATCCCTCCACGAAGATTCTCGAAGAGATGACACGCAAGTCAAAGCAACAGGAATCCAGGTACGTTCTTCCCTAATTTCTTCGAGAATTTTGTACATTATATTTGAAACCCTAGAATTTGTTTAATTCTTGAAAAAGTTTTGGTAAAATAGGTTTATAATCTCTTGCATGTTCTCTTCCCTAATTTTCGAACACAAGAAACCCTAATTTTATGTTGAAACCCTAACCCTAGAACACGACAAAGTAGGATGTCGTTGTGGCAGTTCGGGTTCACGACAGTAGGACTGCCAGGCATGTGGCAGTCCTAATGAAAATTAGGACTGCCACAGTCCTGGCAGTCCTAATTTTCATTAGGACTGCCACATGTCTGGCAGTCCTAATATTATGACATATAGGGGTTGGGTAACTGCATGTTGTTTCTATTATTTAATAAGTGTATATTGTCATGCAGTCCACCAGCCGCTAACAAAAGAATACGGCCCACAGCGTCAAATCGGAAGGAATGTGCGGGACGTCCTCTGGAGCGTCCGATAACAATTACCAAACCGGCGCCCGAAGCTCGGTCTCGGACATCGCCACCGGCACGTCAAGCTCGGTCGAAGAAACGAGCTCCTACTCCTACGCCTCCTTCCGACGACGACGACGTGCCAATTGCCCGACTCTTATCACGTCAAGACGGTTCTGCTCCATTTGAGGAGGTTTGTCCTTCTGAGGAGGTCAGTCCTTCTGAGGAGGCCGGTCCTTCTGAGCCGTCTATCCGTCCGCCCGGTTGCTCAATGTTGGTTTCTTTTGAGAACCAAATTGCGTATGAAATATGGAAGAACCCGGTATGTACATGACTTTTGTAAGCTACCAGTTTAGTATACTATATATATATGTATTTCATAATTGATATGTTTTTTGTTGTTCGATATACAAAGGACATGTCGTATCCTTAGGGCTGTGAGTCATGAAAAGAAAACCGTGTCCTGACAGTTTGCAAGCTTATCGGAGGCCGTCCGGGGCAAAATCATACCGAGCGGCTTGCACAATTTGGCACAAAACGCCTACCGGACAATGGATAGTGCCCTCATATCCGCCTTTGTGGAGAGATGGCACCCGGAGACCAACACATTTCATCTTCCAGCAGGGAAGATGACCATTACACTTGATGACGTCTACCAGATATTGGAGCTGCCAGTGACCGGGAACGTAATGACCAAAAAATATTACACGAATGAGAAATCCGTAAAATGGTACGAGAAGATCGTCAAGTTCGTCTCAACTCACCTTGGAGTTCCGGCTACGAGTTTTACAACTCTACCAGGCTTCAAGAAGTCGTACGGAATTTCTCTATCATTTCTGGTGGACCAGTTCATGGATATGGAGGTAGATGACAATGACGATGATACGATCGACGCGGTGGCCCGTGTGTATATGTTGTTCGTCCTAGGAACGGTCGGCATTCCGTACAAGTCTGGAATGTCGATACATGTTCGGTACATGCTCAACTTATCTGAAATGGATGACTTCATTGATATATCCTGGGGAAGCTGTATCCTAGCCAATCTTTACCGCAAGCTCGGCATCGCATCCCGTGTCGGGACTAAGACATTGGCCGGCTGTCAGACTCTGCTACATGTAAGAAAACTTCTAACAATTTAATTTTGTATACTTCAATTTGTTGTTTTAATTTTTACTATTCATTTATAAATTGAATAGGCATGGATATACGAGCACTTTCCGATGCTTAGACGGGCTGACGAAAACCCAGAGTATCTTGAACACCTTCCTAGAGTGTGTCGATGGAGGCCATCCCAGCTGGAAACCAAAAATTGGCAAACACTGGCTTCCATTCGTGAACTATTAGACAGTTTGGTGCCAGAAGAGGTACTAATTTTTGAATTTTTCATGTTGATTTTGTTTTGTTGTTAACTGTTTTCCTACAGATTTTTTGGAATCCATACCGAAATGTACGTGAGCTGAATCGTGAGGTCCACCAGTTTCTTTATTTCATGGCATGATCACATGCTATGAAATCACGGAGCCGTACATGCCCGATAGAGTACTTCGTCAGTTTGGCTTCGTACAAACTCTACCGGAGCGCACACTACGGCTGTTGGAGCCTCCGTGCGGAACCCAACCTTTAAGTTATAAACCGGCGGAATTCGACTGGGTGACCGACTTTTACTCAGAGTTGCAACGACATGTACTTCGGGAATCTGAAAGACGACCGGTCACCCAGATGGCCGACTGCAGCGAGGACTACATGTAGTTCTTCCTGGGGGTCGGACATCCTAAGTTGTCGAACCCTACCAACCCGGGTCCCGTGGTCATCAGAGCAGTTGGAGCTCTTCCTTCCAAAAGCATCTTGTATGCTGGGTTGGTGAGAATGGTGAGTTCCGTATTTGTAATAAGACTGAAATTTCCATGTTTGTAGACTTAATTCATTTATACTTTCATTTTCAGTCTCAAAGGGTGAAGGAATTGGCTCAGACACTCCGGAGAGGTTGCCAAAGTGACACTTGTGTCGCGATCGCCAACGAGCTTGATCGCATCGACGACGTGGTCGAATTCTCCTTCATGAACAATAGGGAGTCTTGTTCAAAGGCCCGGCATGATATGTAGATGGATTTCGATATTTTTTTATGTTTGAAACTTAAGTTGGATATGGAATAGTTACATACATTTGATGAATTATTGTGGATATTTTGCTTGTTTGAAACTTAATTTGGATGTGAAATGTTCGGGACTAAGTAGTTGTGATGAAATTATTGTAGTTGTGATGAATTTATTGTAGTTGGATTATTGAGTTTTTGTGATAAATCTTATGTTGTGAAGAATTATTGTTGTTTATGTACTTGTGATAAATTGTTCTTTTTAATGTACAGAGTATCTGTATCAGGACTGCAAGCACCCTGGCAAACTCTGTGACAATTTGATTCACACAATCAAATCATCACAGAGTTTCATAGTTAGGACTGCCACACCCATGGCAGTCCTACACTGAAGTAGGACTGCCAGGGAGCTGGCAGTCCTAACTAAAACTTGTTGTAACAACAAGTTTTAGTTAGGACTGCCATCACCCTGGCAGTCCTACTTCAGAGTAGGACTGCCATGGTTGTGGCAGTCCTAACTCTCAAACTGTGTGATGATTTGATTCACACATAAATTCATCACAGAGTTTCATAGTTATGACTGCCACACCCATGGCAGTCCTACACTAAAGTAGGACTGCCAGGGAGCTGGCAGTCCTAACTAAAACTTGCTGGAACAGTAAGTTTTAGTTAGGACTGCCACCACCCTGGCAGTCCTACTTCATTGTAGGACTGTCATGGGTGTGGCAATCCTAACTATGAAGCTCTGTGTTGATTTGATTTACACATAAATTTATCACAGAGTATTAGAGTTAGGACTTCCACACCCATGGCAGTCCTACAATGAAGTAGTATTGACAGGAAGCTGGCAGTCCTAACTAAAACTTGCTGTAACAGCAAGTTTTAGTTAGGACTACCACCACCCAGGCAGTCCTACTTCAGTGTAGGACTGCCATGGGTGTGACAGTCCTAACTATGAAACTCTGTGACGATTTGATTCACACATAAAAATCATCACAGCGTATTACAGTTAGGACTGCCACACCCATGGCAGTCCTACACTGAACCCTGGCAGTCCAAACTAACTGCAAGTTTTAGTTAGGATTGCCATCACCCTGGCAGTCCTACTTCAGTGTAGGACTGCCATGGATGTGGCAGTCCTGATACTGATACTCTGTGACAAAGTTTCTCAAACTGAAACGCTGTGACAGTGAACACATATAACACAGGTACACTCATATAACACAGATAACACACAGGTAAGCACATATAACACAGGTAGGCACATATAGTACACAGGTAGGCACATATAACACAGGTAGGCATAGGTAAACACATATAACTCAAAATTTACTCCATATATATTACTGGACTTCATATTTCACTGTATACGAAAGTGGTCCTCCATATACAAAATGTCAAAATGTAAATATATCTATACTTAGTCGATTTCGACGTCGTAGTGGTCAGCAGGTAAGTCTCTTGGCTCCTCAATCTTTAACAACTTCTTACAATGGTTGATCTGGTCAACGAAAGGTGTGGTCCAAGCGATGGCTTCGATCGGTGCTCTTTTGCACCAAACTGTTGAAGGTGGAGGAATCGGAGAATGAGCGATCATCTTTAGTATAACGAAGTGATCCCCGATCAGACCTATAGTACATAGGTTAGACACTCCGTGGTCCGTCGGAGGAGCGCACATCGGAAAGAATGTATTGTCAATATCCGGCGAGATACATACAACAGGTATCATGTACCTATTAGCAAATAAATAGCCGACAGACGGGACTGACATGTAGTGGTCTGTCCCGGTAACACTGTCGGTGCAAGGGATACTTAACAACAAACTTGTAACCATTTCTTTGCTTAGGATACGGGAGTAGAATGGAAGAAGAGTCTCTAACTCCTCGTACAGCTCCTGCCTCACCCGTCTCCATCCATCTTTGTCATCATAACCAAGATGCCTTGCAAGGGCATAAAATCCGCAATGGCCATCATCGAGGACATCGACAATAGACCAATTGTAACTTCGAAGCGCAGGTTGAAATTTGTCAATATACAAACTCGTTGTTTGGCTTACAATTGTATCTTTTCTTGGGAGGTCCATTTTCTCTATTTTTCGGCGAACGACAAGCTTGCCCTTCCGTGCAGGCGAAGGTTGTTGTAAGCTTCGTTCAACATACTCAAAGGATGATAGATCTCTCTTAGTCGACTCCAGCCTTCTCTTCTGTGAACTAGTCAATCTTGTTTGAGGCCTGCCTTTAGGATTGGAAACAACGAACGGCTCATGCATTCTAGTAGTCACCGGACATGCAATTTCTTAGATTTTAAGCTCAATGGAGATCTATTCCGCTCCTACTGAGGCACACTATCTTGCGTGAAGAAGTTTTACTTGTGGCAAAGAGAAGAAATCATCGTCCGTCTTCACCAGGGGCATCAAAGACAACTGCCTCCAACGTTGATCGACAGCATCTACTGGAATATGAATGGATTCACAGCGATATTCATTAATCTGATATGCACAAGGGAGGCCCAGTGTATATTGATACACACACCCGCAAACCTCAGGATCAAGTCCGACAAACTTTGACCTTTCAATCTCATCAGCTATTGAGGCCAACGCCTTGTGAGATACCACGTGCATTAAAGCATCTAAGAGTACTTTCTTTCTATGCTCATGCTTGACTATATTCAAACTCATCTCAAATGATGCCTTAATTTCATTCACCGTCCGGTCTACTAATAAATGTATAGCTTGCCAAACAGAGACGAAGTTGCCGAGAGATGATTTTAGGTGCCTGTTCAATAAAGAGTGTGCTCCTTCGACACGGTTGGTAGTTGTCGTGCCGTAATGCTTCACCACATTCGACCATGCTAAGACGAATTGTTCTTTGTGAGGTTCAAGCCATGTATCTTTGATGTAAGAAATGTATGCCGGCTCCCTCGCCTCGCACTTTTGCTTGAACAAGTACCATGCGGTATCGTAACTGGCAATCGTAGATTCTCGCCACACACAATTTCAATCATTATAGAATTCGTCAAAAATCTGCATGTCACTTTTACCATCCTCCTTCCGAAACTTCAACTTACATTGGGCTTGAATATTACGATTGACATGCCAAGTGCATAGCAATGTATCCGCTTGAAGAAAAATAATGTGAATAGCATTAATTAGGGCATACTCTCTGTCGGTAACAAATACTGACGGCTCTGTAAGACCAGTGTAAAGTATTTTCAGTTTCTCCATTGCCAATGTGTAGTCTTCAAGTTTCTCACTCTTCATGAAGCAAAATGCTACTGGAAATATTTTCCAAGTAGAGGTGAACCCGACAACATGAAAGAGAGGCATCTTAAACTTATTTGTCTTGTACGTACAATCAAGGACTAACACATCGGCAAAAGACCTGGCCAAATTTGTGCAATCGGGATGAGCCCAAAAGATTGATAATACTTCATTACTATGGGGATGTCTTCTATGAAACTCAACATAATGATTATCGGCAAGCAACTTGAGCACTTCTTGCATCGCCATTCTTGATTTCGTCCGGACAGTGTTTGAAGAAGCTAGGGCGTTGTATATTGACTTCATTGTAGACATGTTCTTCTCATCTTTATGTCGTATGACGGAATATATTTGTCTCGGTGTAACTCCGGAGGTGGACAAGTCTTCGACTATCTTCTTCTCCGTATTGTTCAACCGTCCGACATACGGATGACCCAATAGTGTCTCGGCAATCTCATGGTTGTGGGTTCCATTCTTCACTTCTACTGTCCATTTGCCTTCTTTTTTGTTTCTAATATGTATCGTGAATGGACAACCACATTTCCTCGTTCCAACATTTCTTCTTGGAACTTTACTTTGGATAACTGTATTTTTCTTGTGCGTTCTGAACACACCACCTCTTTCACAGCCAACCACCACAGTTTGTCGTCCCGGTCGATTTCGGGCCAATCTGGATATCACTAGAACAATGTTGTTTTCCCGTCCGACTTTTCGACACAAATGTACCGTACTCTCGCTTGATTCAAAACATAGATCGGTCCAGAATAAATGGACTACATTGACTGCAATTGGAACCGGTACCGCAAAATCGGAAGATCTCAAGTCCTACAATAAAACTTAAAGGTTAGTACAATTAGACAATCTTAAAGCAAATAGGTTTCATAGATTAGGACCGTGCATAAGATTGGTGTCCATAAATAGCAAATTGTGTTAATAGCAAGATCGTCTTTTGTACAACAATTGGTTTTCATAAATTTCAAACACCTTTACTGACTAAAACTCTGCATTCAGGTATCATAGATTAGGACTGCTAGAGTGGTGGCAGTCCTTCACAGAAGAAGGACTGCCAGGACCCTGACAGTCCTATATATGTGTAGGACTGCCAGGGTCCTGGCAGTCCTTCTTTTGTGAAGGACTGCCACCACTCTGGCAGTCCTAGTCTATGATCTGGACTGCCAGAGTGTTGGCAGTCCTCTATGTCACAGCGCGAATTTTAACCCGATGACAAGTTCAAATGTAGTTACCAAGAGGGCTTCCGATGCATCAAAGTTGTCTTTGGACGTTGCGGAAACGTGTTCTTCGGACGTGGCGGGAACATTTGATGATCCCGGTTGATCCATGTTCAAAAATTTTTTACATTTAACACATAATTTAACTTTTATATGTGAAATTTTTGTTTAAAACATGAAACATATTTTAGTTCGATGACTTACCAATAAATTAGAGAAGTCTATGACCTAGAGTTGAAGAAGAGAACAATTTGCAAAAAAATGTAGGAAGAAAAGAAAATATTTGGGGTTTAAATTCTTTGACCTAAGAGAATGAGAGAAGAAAAGAGTTGAGAGAGAAAAGAAAAGAGTTGAGAGAGAAAAGAAAAGAGAAGGAGAGAGAAAATAAAAAGAAAAATTGGTATTTATAGGTTTGCTTGGGCTAGCCCCTAGCAAAAAAATTTGATGGCAAACTTGTAATATTCTTGAACTATTTTAGGCTAGCCCCTAGCAAAAAGGGTGGTGCCCTTAGAAAAAATCTATGTTTAATGGAAATCCAATCATAATTGGCTTGCCATAATTGGAAGCCCAATAATATGGAAAGCTACTATATGAAGGGTCCAATCATAAATATATGATCAAAGTAAATATAGAAATCCAATCATATATTTTCTTACCATATATGTTCCAAAATACGACCGATGCACTCTCCGAGCTTCTCCGACACACGGATGGCACTCGTCGCTCTCCGGGATATTCTCCACATAGGTTGGGAACCCCACCCACTCCAACACATATTGTCATCTTGATCTGTTCGACCACATAACCAAACTAGCACGTTCATCCACAAAGAACCAAACTGCCATCCAAACAAGCCCTGTAACGATGGGCTCTGATACCACTTGTTGGGAACGCAGTATGGCCCTAACCGGAGTTAGCCAATGAGGTGTGATATTGAATTGAGCCATATGCCTTAAAAAAGAATTTTTATGTAAGGTCTGAACCAATTCCAATTATCTACGTCTCATGATGTTAGTGCCGGGGCACAATTTTCGATAGAAAACTGAGAAAATAAAACAATTGTAAAAATAATGTTTCAAATCAACACTTCAAGGAAGGTGATTCTGAATTACGAGAATCTAAAAAGATTTTGTAATCAACAGCAATCGATCGTAGTACTTCTAAAAAGAAGTTACAATCAAAATTACTGGCAGCAACGAAGAAGGTGACTGGCGAAAGATAGAAGATGGCCTGCTGGGGTGAATGATCACCGTTGCTCAAAGCTTTATTCGCCCTACACGAATAGCTTCCAGGAACCAGCAAGTTCGTCGGAGAACTTGGAACACTCCTGCTCTTCTGACTCCTCGGACGGACACGAACTCCCGTACAAAAGCAACGCTGGTGCGGCATCTTTCCTCTCTCTCTCGAAGGCTACTGGAAGATCAGAACTGTGTTAAAGAACACTTCTGAATACTCTGTTTACTTGTGCTAAAAAACACTTGTAAACTTTCTGTGGTGGCTTCTCTTTCTATTCTGTAATGTACTCAGCCTTGAGAGAGAGAGGATGCCTTATATAAGCCCTGAAGCAACTGTTCGATTGCCACAAAGTTAGGGACGTGGTAACAACCATCCTGAACATGTAGCAACCGCCCAGAACATACAAATGCACGTTCTGCTGCAAGTTGTGCCAACTGCGCACATCTCGTGCTTCTTGTACTATGTGCGACAGAGTGCACACTGAACTGCACACACTGTGTGCACTGCACGCACTGCGCATACGGCGCACGCAGCGCAACCAGCACACCCGTGCAACCCGAGCAACCCGTGCAACTCAGCGTAACCCGAGCAACCCGCGATACTCAGCGCAACCCAGCACAACCTGAGGGTAACCTGGGCGCGCACCTGGGCAGCACAACTGGGCTTACGCAACTGGGCATGCGCACCTGAGCAGCGCAACTGGGCTTGCGCAACGTGGCAGCGTAAGTGGCTCGCGCAACGAGCGCAACTAAAGCGCACTATGCGCCTAGCGACGATGCTGACGTGCTAAGTGCAAAGTGCGCCAACAAAATGCCACATTACGCCTCATGTGCCCATGAGCCCGAGTTCGAGTTCGAGTTCGAGTCCGAGTCCGAGTCCGAGTCCGAGTCCGAGTCCGAGTTCGAGTCCGAGTCTGAGTCGCTAAGCCCCTACGGGGCTTAGCTCCCATGGAAATAAATTTCCCAAAAGCAAAAAGCATGAATGCTTTAATTGTTGATTTTAGCCTTTTTTCCATTAGAAAAATAACCCCACATGGCAAACCCATGTGCACCTCCATACCACATGTGCATCTCCAATAATAGCAAAGCTAATATATAGAGATACAATCTCTTTGTTTTTTCTGATGTGGGACTAAAGCTTTCTAAAGGAAAAACCAAAACTCCAACAAACCCCCACATATCTTTATATATATGGGTATAAGTGTTCCCCACAGTAACTGTCCATCATGCATTAGGAGAGATATCGCTGACGACTTGAATCTTCCCGTACGGATCAAAAATCAAACTATAATACAAGAATGGACTAAGCCTTGAATTCTGCAGCATAGCTGAAATTCTTTCCACTCATATAATATAGTTACATGTGCTTCTGGCCACACATTAAAGGCCCTGTGCCAGCCTGGTTTCAGTGTATAATTTTGGGCGTCTACAAGTTTACCCTCAAGAGACGGCCTGATATCTCTTTGTCCATACACTATAGGTGAGTTCATTATAAAGAGACATGGCATAAAGCGCTTTGTGCTTCCCTTGCGGTGCTATACCGCCATAATATGGCTTAAAACTGACGCCTTACCCCGTACCGAGAACCTCATCGTAGTGTCATGCTACTGTAGCATGAGGTAACCGCCTCTTTGTAGTGCCAAACTACCCAGCATGAAGCCTTAGGCTCCCTTGCGGTGTTACGCCACAACGACATGGCTTGCAAGGCCGAGGCTTATCCCTAACCGGGTACCTCATCGTGGTGTCGTGCCACTGTAACATGAGGAACTCCTCCTCTTTGTAGTGCTGACTACACCCCTCTTTATTTTTTAACATACAGCATTAGGCTAACTGCCTATTTGCGGTGCTACGCCGCTGTGACTTGGCCTGTAAAGCCGAGGCTTTATCCTATTACTGGGCAGCATCCCACATATAAGAACCTCATTGTGGAGTCACCCCACTATAGCATGGAGTTTCACTCCTTGTAGTGCTGCTCTACCGTGCCTCTTGTAAAGCACACCAGGCATTCACTCTGCCTGAGAACTCATTAAGGCAATTAAGCCAACCTTCCCACAGGAACTATTTTTTGCAGAAAACAACAGTAGACAACAGTGGTTATAGATCCGTAACCTCTCCATGCCCAATAGAACATATACCCACCGTTCCTGATATTCTTCCGATTAGTGGTCCTCCCTTGAACTAAAAGCTAGATGCCTAGTAGATAAATCTTTGAACTAATAGCATAAAACTTTATGGTAGGAATACAATAATACAATATCAGAATGCCTTCAAGCCCATATTACAAGCTGTGTCATCGACCAGCTGGCGCTTGAGGCCCTTGGTGAACGGATCCGCCAGGTTCTCCTGACTCCGAACATCAATAACTGCAATAACACCTCTCTAGATAAGTTCGTATACTGCCCTGTGCTTCAACCGCACAGTTCTTTTCTTCCCGTTGAAGAGGTCATTTGATGCCACCGCCGCAGTCGCCTGGTTGTCGCAGTATATCGGTATCGCCGGTATTTGTGCCCCAACCATTGAAAGATCATACATGAGCTCCCGAAGCCATTCTGCTTCCTCGGCTGCGGTATCAAGTACAAAGAACTCAGATTTCATGGATGACCGCGAGAGCATAGTCTGCTTCTTCGACTTCCACGATATAGCAGTTCTATCCATTGTGAAAATGAATACACCTGTGGACGTCTCGCTCTCCACCTCTGAGTACCAGCTGGCATCACTGAAGCCTTCTACTACCGGCGGATCTTCGCTGTAGTACAGTGCACATGTCTGAGTCTTCTTGAGATATCTCATAACCCGTTTCATAGCTTTCCAGTGTTCAGCACCTGGGTTGCTCGTAAAATGACTCAGCATTCCCACGCCAAAAGCTATGTCAGGCATTGTGGCATTAGTAGCATACATCAAACTTCCGATTATGCTTGCATACTCCAGCTGCCTGACGCTTTTCCCTGAATTAGGCTTCAGCTTCAGATCATACCTGTACGGCGTATCGATCCTTGGAAGATCCCGATACCCATAACGAGTGATTATTTTCTCAATATAATGAGACTGTGACAGTGCTAGTCCAGTGTCTGTCCGGATGATCTTGATCCCTAAGATCACATCAGCTTCCCCCAAGTCCTTCATACTGAACTTGCTTGAGATGAATTTCTTTGTCTCCGTGACAAAGCTAATATCCGTACCCAGGATAAGCATGTCGTCCACGTACAAACAAACGATCACACCTCTTCCATCAGCGAACTTCGTGTAAACATACTTGTCCATATCGCTGACCATGTAGCCATTTGAACTTATAACTTTGTCAAATTTTTCATGCCATATCTTGGGAGCTTGTTTAAGACCGTACAAGGATTTCACCAACTTGCAGACTTTGTGTTCAAGACCCCTGATGACAAATCCCTCTGGCTGTTGCATGTAAATCTCTTCGGTCAGCTCGCCATTTAGAAAAGCCGTATTCACATCCATCTGATGTATCACCATCTTATGTATTGTTGCGAGAGCAATTAACATTTTGATGGTGGTTATCCGGGCTACTGGAGCATACGTGTCAAAATAGTCAATCCCCTGCTTCTGAAAAAACCCCTTGGCTACCTACCTAGCCTTGAACTTGTCAATAGTTCCGTCTGCTTTCATCTTCTTCTTGAAGATCCATTTGCATTCGATGGGTTTCGCTCCTTCAGGAAGATCAACCAACATCCAAGTGTTATTTTGAGGTGATGGAATCAATTTCATTGTCAATCGCCTCCTTCCAGAAAACCGCGTCTCTGGTCTTCATCGCCTCATCATAGGTAAGCGGATCTGCTTCCACATGATAGGTGACAAAGTCACTTCCGAAGTCCTTCGGCCTCCTCACTCGCTTCGTTGATGGCTCAGCGAGATCTGGTTCAACCGTTGTTTCAACAACAACATCTTTTTGGACCACATCTTTATTGAAGACCTGCGCACCCTCATTGTTCTCCGGAACATCCGCAAGAACAATATTCTTGTACCTTGCAAATTTGTCTTCAAAATATTCTGTATCGCGAGATTCAATGATATGATTTGACTCAATATCAAGGAATCTCCGAGCATCACTCTTCTCGGCATACCCCAAGAAGATCGCCTTAGTAGTCCTTGTCCCAAGCTTCTGAATCTTCAGATCTGGAAGCTTGACATATGCCAGACACCCCCACACTCGAATGACATTCTAGTTAGGTCTGACCTTGAACCAGAGTTCATGAGGAGTAACGTCTGAAGTTGCATGAGACACTCTAATTAGAATAAAAGTGGCCGTCAATGCAGCTTCTCCCCAGTAGCACTTAGGAAGACCAGCAGTCAACAACATTGAGTTAATCATTTCTGTTAACGTTCTATTCTTCCTCTCTGCTACTCTGTTTGATTGAGGAGAGTACGGAGCCGTAGTCTCATTGACAATTCCATGTTCTTTGCAGAACGATGCGAATTCATGAGACCTGTACTCCCTACCTCGATCACTTCTTATCCTTTTGAGTTGTTGTCCAGTCTGCCGCTCAGCTTCGGCTCTGAACTCCTTGAACTTCTCGAATGCTTCGTCTTTAGCCTTCAGCAAGTAGACGAACGCATACTTTGAGAAGTCATCGACGAAGGTTATGAAATACTTCATCCCGGCCTTTGTAGAGAACTGTTTGAAGTCACAGATATCGGAGTGTACCAACTCCAGAAGATCTATACTTCGATTAATCCGAGGAAAGGGTTTTCTTGTGATCTTTGTTTGAGCACGAACTTCACATTTCAACCTTACCCCCACACTTGGAGATAAGTCATAGACTAGACATTCTGTTTATTCGTTTACAATGAACATGTCCTAGCCTATTATGCCACAACTCAAGAGTATAAGCAGAATGGGTGACTTCATTAATCACATTAATTATATTGGACTGATTTACAAGCTGAATTTTGAACATTTCTTCGGTATAAAAAGCTTTTCCGAAATATGTTCCTTTGATAGACATCACCATCTGGCCAGCATTGATGTCCATCCAGAGGCCTGCTTTGCAGAGTAGGCCTTCTGAGATCAGGTTCTTGGCGATAGCAGGTACGTGCTTCACGCCTTGAACCGTTAGAGACTTCTCCGAAGTCAGCTTCAACACCACCGTCCCGATCTCGAGCACTTCAACTTGTGCCTGGTTCGCCATCATAACCACTTCAGAAGTAGGTGTATAGGTGGTGAACCACTCCTTACTGGAGCAGACATGGCAGGAGGCTCCAGTGTCTATCCACCAGTCAGAGTCAGTCCTTACCGCATCAACCTGTGCAATCATAGCAACAATTTCAGTGATCATAGATACCTTACTAGGCTCTCCTTGCTCTGATTGCTTGATTTTTGCTTTGCACTCATTCTTAAAGTGGCCCTTCTTGCCACACTTGAAGCAAGGCATTTGAGACTTTGGCTTCTTTTTCTTGATAGAAGTTCCCTTGACTTTTAGATTGTCAGGGTCCTTCTTCTAATTGTGGGAAGCCGCCTGCTTTCTCCTTGGTTCCTTGGTATGAACCATATTGGCGTTAGCCAATTGCTTGGATAGTGCGTCCACCTTCAGTTGAGCCCGCATCTGGTCCTCAACATTGATTTCCTGTAGGAGATCTTCAAGGGTGATCTCCAGCTTCTTCCTATGCATGTTTGCATAGAACTTGCTCCACCCAGCGGGGAGCTTTGAGACAATCCCTCCAACAACAAACTTGTCGGGGAGGGGCATTGCCTCGTCTTCCAACTTCTGTCACAGTTTCAGGAACTCCTTCACCTGCGGCAGCATAGACTTTTCATCCTCAAAGAACCACTTGTGATATTTTTTCAACCACAAATATTTTACTGCGGTTCTTGTCTTCTTCGTAGAGTTTTTCCAGAGACTCCCATATGTCTCTGGCAATTGTCTTCTTACTGTAGGATTCTGCTAGGGAATCCTCCAAAGCATTCAGGATAAGCAGCCTGCAAATGCTATTTTCTCTTCTCCACTTGGCCTGAAGTTTAGTAGCCGCAGTGATTGCGGCAGCAGACCCAGTATCTGGAACGGTAGGTTCTTCCTCCAGAAGTACGTGATCTACGTCTTTGAGTTGAAGGGTAAGATATACCTTCCTCTTCCAGACTTGGTAATATTCTCCATCAAACTTTTCTAACTTACAAAAGTCAGAATTGAAGAGTGAAACATTAACGTTTTCCATCGTAGCGATAAAGCTTTGAGATTGTTAGTGCCGGGGCATAATTTTCGATGGAAAACTGAGAAAATGAAACAATTGTAAAAATAATGTTTCAAATCAACACTTCAAGGAAGGTGATTCTGAATTACGAGAATCTAAAAAGATTTCGTAATCAACAGCAATCGATCGTAGTACTTCTAAAAAGAAGTTACAATCAGAATTACTGGCAGCAACGAAGAAGGTGACTGGCGAAAGATGGAAGATGGCCTGCTGGGGTGAATGATCACCGTTGCTCAAAGCTTTATTCGCCCTACACGAACAGCTTCCAGGAACCAGC
The DNA here is from genome assembly GCA_029216955.1 of Iris pallida. Taxonomy (NCBI): domain Eukaryota; kingdom Viridiplantae; phylum Streptophyta; class Magnoliopsida; order Asparagales; family Iridaceae; genus Iris; species Iris pallida. The sequence continues at coordinate 10,567,440 of JANAVB010030220.1, forward strand.
AAGTTCGTCGGAGAACTTGGAACACTCCTGCTCTTCTGACTCCTCGGACGGACACGAACTCCCGTACAAAAACAACGCTGGTGCGGCGCCTTTCCTCTCTCTCTCGAAGGCTACTGGAAGATCAGAACTGTGTTAAAGAACACTTCTGAATACTCTGTTTACTTGTGCTAAAAAACTCGTAAACTTTTTGTGGTGGCTTCTCTTTCTATTCTGTAATGTACTCAGCCTTGAGAGAGAGAGGATGCCTTATATAAGCCCTGCAGCAACAGTTCGGTTGCCACAAAGTTAGGGACGTGGTAACAACCACCCCGAACATGTAGCAACCGTCCAGAACATGCAAACGCACACTGCGCGCACGGCGCGCCCGCGCAACCCGGTGCTAAGTGCAAACTGCGCCAACAAAACGCCACATTACGCCTCATGAGCCCGAGTCCGAGTCGCTTAGCTCCCATGGAAATAAATTTTCCAAGAGCAAAAAGCATGAATGCTTTAATTGTTGATTTTAGCCTTTTTTCCATTAGAAAAATAACCCCACATGGCAAACCCATGTGCACCTCCATACCACATGTGCATCTCAAATAATAGCAAAGCTAATATATAGAGATACAATCTCTTTGTTTTTTCCGATGTGGGACTAAAGCTTTCTAAAGGAAAAACCAAAACTCCAACACATGATCCCATCGTCTGTCCAATGTGGGACTAAATTACCAACTCCATTGTTACCACTTTTTTGAGAGCTCAACTGAAAACGAGATACAATTAACAAAACCTGTGAACAACAATTTCAGCACAAATAGAACTGGGGCTCTCTACGGTAACACATTCGGCCGAATAAAACCCTTACACGGAGCAAGGTATCCCAAGTAGGCTCAGGTGCATGCAATCCGGTTTCATCGCGGTACCAAGTCCTTGCAATATCCTTGAGTTGAAGTCCAATTGCCTCGATCATCAAATTGGTTGGGAGTCTCACAGGACAAGTGCACCCTCAGTGTAAAAAAAAAAAAATATTACTAATTAGGTGGAGATAAATGTCTTAAGTTGGTCACGTTTCCAGTCCTATGTTTTACTAATTAGGGAGAATGTAAAATGAGTGAGAATGTAAAAAAAAAAATATTACTAATTAGGGCCTGCGGAAATAATTGGAGATAAACAACCAACTAGGGGCGGATTCAGGCAAAATCACTCTCTTTTTTTTCATATAATTTCTTTTAGATTTTTTTGTGGGAGTTAGCTAGCTCATCTCAACTCACTTAAACCATTCCTCTATACATTTCTGGATCCGTCCTGCAACCAACCAAACACCCCCGCAATCTCTACAAGTTGTGTAAACTATTAAAAGTACCACAGGAAATAATTTGAAGAATAAATTTTTATTTGAAGCTATGCCTGTGTGTTCCCGGCTCTTTATATACTTTTAGCTCGAGTTGCTTGCAAGGGCCTTTCTTTACTAGCATGAATGCTTCAATAATATGTTTAGGCTGTCAAAAATATATATACATTTGAAACCCTATATATAAAATAACACAAATTAATGGGACATAATTAGTAAAACCCCATATATAAGATGAGTGAGAATGTATAAACAGGACATGACAATATGCCCAATGGTGTTCCATGGAGTGTATAGAGTACTAGGCAAAGCACGCCCACATGCATAGCTTTTCTCGCTCCATGTTGCTCCTGCTGCACAAAATGACACAAACATTGTCAGTCATGATCGACCACTGTCGACCCAACCGACCATGGCTTCCGCCATTAATGAATATCCCTGCAAACATCTTTGCATGCCATGAAACCTACACCTTAAATTGCAGGTCATTCAATTCTTCTCACTCGTATGCGTGGAATTGGTCTCGCCTAGATCCTCCATGTGTGGCCTCGTGGTCTTGCAGTGTGGGGGAGAGCTCATGGCCCCCATGGGGCCTGCATGCATGGCCATGCATGGGGACCAATCATATATGGCTGACCACAACTAACATGGTGTGCTTGATTGTTGCGTTTCTCTAGCTAGCTAGTTCAGGCCCAAGCTAGCACAACTTGAGAGACCAGGACTTAATTGGGACCTACTGCTTTCTTCTTCAATATTGTAGGACCACGCATGGTGTTTGTATTTCTTAATCTGGACAGGGATTCTTCTCCTTTTTTGTTAGGGGTGGTTTTAGCTTGTGGAGAATATTCTGGAGTACAACGAGTGTCATTCGTGACTCACAGAAGTTATGAATTAATGGAGCAAGACATGGAGCAAGGTTCAACTAAAATAGGGGAAAAAAATAGTTCAACAAGTATGATGACAACATAACGGTGAACAATACCGACATACGTACTGGTTGACATAATGGTATGCAGGTTAATGTAGTTCCATTTTTTTGCGAGAGTAGATGGTCTTGGAACCGTAAGACAAATTAGTGTATCGACAGTATATCGTCAGTATATATGTAGTATTCGATCATGTGCGACCCTGCTCAGTTAGAGTCGGATTTGATCAGTTGTGGCTAGGGTGCTTCATCATTTTGGAAGTTTTGAGAGGAGGTTGTTGAATAGGGTTTTCTCATCCCAATTTGGATGCGGATCAATTGTTAGAGAGTGCAACTTTCAAGAAGAGGAAGGAGATTTGGGAGAGCTCATGGTTGATTCAGTAGAGAGCGATCGAGATTCACATATGATTGTTTTCGTGTTCTCATACTCCAGATACTTCGTATTTTGTAATCAATTCCGTCATTGAATAGTTGTGGTTGATTTCTCATCGAATCAATAAGAGAAGTTGGATAGTAGTCTGCTTATTCTTCTATACATTAGTAGAGGTTTTTCCATGTTGAACTCTAATAATTTCGTGGTTTTCTCCTACTTTAGGTTTTCACGTAACAATTCTTGTGTTTGTGATTTTTGCATTTTAGGATACCTTGATTTAGTTCTGTCCTCCTAAACCACTTCCAATCGAAAAAGAATGTATTCTGCTGCATTTTGCACTCCATTCCAACATAGTGATATCAGAGTATCACGCTAAGGTGTCAATCTAGGAATTCAGAGATGTGTGCATTGGATACGAGAAGCATCGACCAACGGAACCCCACAAAAAAGAAAATTATGAATTATGAAACTTGCAAAGCAAGAGACAAGCACATAACATACACGTACATGTGTCACGAACCAGAACCAGAATACTGGAGAGAGGACAGACACAGCCAGCTATGTACATTGAAGTGTAGTCCACCTCGATATACGGTCATGGCTGTCTAGATGCATGAGGGTTTAACTACAAGCCAACAGTCTCTTATGGTCAAGAACAAGCCTAGCGTCTCAATCTCAAGCAAGCAAGTAAATGTTACAAGATGTTAGATCATCAGACATACAAGGTAAGGCATCCCAAACAATACATATTCGGATGATCATGAAGCTAGTCATACAAAATGTGAAGACTAGCAAGTGTTTAGTTCGTACATGATCAACCCTAGGATTTGTCAATCATGTTACATCCCTTAGGCAGACAGAAACGATAAGTTTTCGACATGAGCTATCACTTATTCAGCGGCTAAACACCTCAAAAGAATAATTTACATTGGAGTGGGAGAGCAAAATGAAACCCACTCATTGCCAGGGTTGCGTCTAGTGTTCACCATCTGGCTAGAAGACTGAAAGATCCTCGGGAGCTACTCCAAAATCTTGCCATACAAAACCAGCTGGGTCAGACCCCAGAAAGAGTAAGTGCCACAAGGGAGGCTTCACTTAAGAACTAAAATAAGCATATTAGCACACAAAGACATAAATGATAACAAAAGACATGAGTTAGAAAAAACAGGATGATAAACGATAAGATAACTAAAGGACTAATTCGGTAACCAAGTTACAACCCGTAAACCAAACAAGGATCGGGGTTATAACCCTTCACCTGAACAGAACTTAGTTCCTGACCAATTATCGATAAAGAATAAGTATAAACAGTAATGCACTGAAGTAACCATGTACTGGCAATGTCTAGACAAGACCAGACCAGACTCCATTCATCAATCACGGCCTAGCAAAGAGTACGGCTTGATACTTTAACTAACTAGGGTTATCACAAGCCTAATTACTACAAGATGCAATAAGATATTCCAGCAGTCACAAGCCCTGTAGACTATCCAGTTATCCTTCCGCAGGTTGAGAGAGTTGATTAGGTGACTTGGGGGCGCAATACATGACAGTGTGCTAAAAATGTGCCCTACTCGTCGCCAGGCTATAAGTCCACTTAAGGCACTCAGATATCGGAATTGCATGTGACTGGGAAATCTTGTTATGATCTACTTGATCAATCTAGTCATTAACTTAGTCAGATTCAGTATGAATTTCTGACCTTGGTAACCAGGAATCAATGTCCTAGACATGATGCAAGATGAGATATGTAGCTTATACAAGCACAATCACCCACGGTGTCAAGACAAGAGTTACTTAGCAAGTCAAGATAGTCGTCGCAACAGCATTTCAAGATTATCATATTAGATTACTTATCAAGATTACTTGTCAAGGGTGCGTCTTGATGGGCCACTATCAAGAGTATTCATGTCATGTTATTTCTTATCTTGTCAAGAGTGCACCACAACGGGCCACTATCAAGAATTATCATGTTAAGTTACTTGTCAAGAGTGTACCACGACGGATCACTATCAAGAGTTATCATGTAAAGCCGTGTTACCATGTCGTTTTCATGTTAAGAGTACTTGTATACCAAGGATTTACTTGGTCAATAGATGCACGGCGGGCCACTGAAAGAGTTATCAGAGATTGTACATGCCATTGAAAGAGTTATCAGAGAGTGGCACAAATAATAAAATTATACAAGGCTTCCATGGGAGCATGCCCATCAAGCTCAAGGGTCATATGGGGTGTCATGGATAGCATGCGCCTAAGGTCAACATGGTCCAAGGAGAGCATGCGCCAAGGAGGACCTGCACAAGGAGTGGCATGCACCCAAGCAGGGAGCATGCGCCCAAGACTATGCGCTTAGGGCTATGCGCCTATGGCTAGTCGCATCATGGAGAGTCAAGTGTTTAGGGAGGGCATGCGCCAAGAGCTATGTGCCCACATGCATGCGCCTACATGGATGCGCCCCAGGAAGATGACAGGATGCACTTGGAAAGAAGTCAGGAGACTATCTTCCAAGACTTAGTGGGCGCATATAAGGGCTATGCACCCAAGAAGGGGGACAGGGTGCACTTGGCCGCATATAAAGGGCTATGCGCTTAGGCAGGGGAGGCTTTGGGCCTTGGACTCATGCCAGAGCCTATGCGCCTAAGCAGGGAAGGCCATGGGCGCATAATAAGAGCTATGCGCCCTAAGCAGGAAGAAGTGTGGCTTGGGCGCATATTGATGGCTATGCGCCAAGCACTGCTCATCTTCTCCAATCGAAGAACATGAGTTCATGGAACCCATGAACTTTCCAAGTTCATAAATCACTCAAAACAAATCGAAATCCGGGTTTTCAAAGGTCTTTTTGGAGTAAAATCAAATTTTCTACAACATGGAACTATCAAAACTTGAAAATAATGAAATTTGGTAGATCAAAACCCAAGAAAACTAAAATTTGAGTAAACTTAGATCTACAAAAAATTATTCACCAAAATAAAAATTGCTAAGTACTAAAGAGTCTCAGAAACTTGTAGGAAAGACAATGGAACAATAAAAATGGGGTTCCTCCATGATGCAAGTTGCACCTGCCTAAGGTGGATGGAGAGGTTTAATGGAGGAAAAGGAGTAAATGAAGAAATAATGAGGGGAGAGAGAGAGAGAGGAAAGTTGATATTTATATCAACCCTTCCCATTTCCAACCAAAATCTAAACCAAACCAAAATAAACCAAGCCAAGCTTAACCAAGACCAAACCAAGCCAAGTCATGCAAGACAAGTCAAAATACAGGTCAAAAATTCGTACACGTATACTAGAAATACGTATAATGGAAAACGGGAGTGACAACGTGTGTATGGGGTTGTTTCGTCCACTTGGACAAATTTCAATCTTAAATTTATCAAATATTTTCTACAAGTTATATATATATATATATATATATATATATATATATATATATATATATATATATATATATATATATATATATATATATATATATCGATTCTTTTACCCGAAGAATCAATCTGTTACAATCATCTCAAGGAGAAGATACACAAATGTATAAAAATAGAAATCGTATAACCCCAACCACAAACTAGACCTTCTCACCTAACAAGTGATTACCTACCATCCAACGGTAACAAATTTGACATGACGGAGACGATGACTCTCTTATCAGAACCCTAATTCTCTCCTGAAGTGTAAGCCCTACAAGCACAGATGTCACAGAAAATGGTGGTGTATTCTCCCTTCAATCTACTCACGAGCACACTTAGAGAAAGATCCTTAGCCTCCATAAATAAGGCAAAGTATCTTAGCCCCTAAGCTAGTCAACAAGAATATGAGTTGTTGATTTCCTATCAAATCTTCTAAAATTCTGCTAAAATTTAACTGAACCACCATATAACACTATACTGTTAGTATACTTAATACATATAATATTGTGCCTATAAAGGTGCTGATTTTTTTTGTCAGAACCCAATATACTGCAAGTATACCGTTGGTATATTGTTGTTACTGTCTTGGCTTCAATTTAGCCCCGATTTTGCTGCAACTTCTCTACTTTATTTTTGCGACCTCCGTCATCGCTTTGCGATGGTCCAGACTTCCTCGACCTCGAATTGAGCTAGATACCAAACAACTTCCCCTCAAGTATGATGAGAGGGTGTTCACCACACCATGGCTTTTCAATTCAAGGACTCCATGCATGTCACCATGCGATAAAGTTTATGCTCTACATCAGATGTTGTCACATCATCATCAGCCTCAATACCTCTCGGTTGCTCCATTCTGATGTCGTCTTTAGTTACTCGACCACCATTTCGGTTCTAACTGCATGCGTAGCACCCACCGTATTAATGGAATCTCCCCAAGATCAATAATTTGGCCAATATATAAAATTATTAACTACCATTCTTATCGTGAATCTCGACTGTGTGTGCTCCTGACTACCATATTCCACAGGAACGTGCTCCTATTCTAAAAAAGATTTCTCGCCCTTGGTTGTATCAACCAAGAGAATGGTATGACGCTTGCGATATTTAAGCTCCAGAACCCACCAACCAGCATGTTCATTATAAAATCCCCCATGTACATCCACATCCTTGGGCAAAGTGATTTCGTACGTTGCACACGTTGTTGAAGCCCCTCAACTCCCCTATAATTGTGTAAATAGTAAACTGGAAGGTTCTTCCATGTTTGCATCTTAAAAAGTTGAGATATATCCATAATATATGGTTAGAAAGCAATATATGGTGTTGTTTTCGAGTCATACATCTTTGAGAAAGTCAGTTGCTTGAGTTGGTTCATTCGGACATATATTGTCCAGTGATGGTAAAAACATGTGGTGTATTTTGTGACATTCATTGATGATTATTCCTGGAAGGTTTGGATTTGTGCCATAAAGAACAAGTATCAGGTACTTGACACTTTCAAGGAGCTTCATGCTTTCAATGAGAGGGAAATCGACAAAAAGTTGGCATGTGTTTGAAACGATAATGGAGGAGAGTACATAGGTCCCTTTGATGCGTATTGTAAAGAGTAAGGGATTCGACCTTAGAAGACTCCACTAAAGATGTCTTAGCTCAATGGCGTAGAAGTGCAGATAAACCCGACATTAATTGAGAGGGTGCGATATTTTCTATTTGATTATCGGAGAGTTAATAGGGTGAGGGTCTTCATATGTAGCTTATATTATTAATGTCTCCCAGTGCTCCGTTGTAGGGTAAGGAGCCCAATAAAGTATGGTACAACAATGAGCCGTCATACAATCTTTTGTGAGTATTTGGATGCAATGATTTTTTGTATATACGAAGGATGCTAAGTCCAAATTGGAGTCAAAAATGAGGCAATACAAATTTTATCGGATATGGTCCAGACGATTTCGGCTACAAGATCTATGATATAGTATGTAAGAAGCTTGTAAGAAGTCATGATTCGAGTACCAGACGGTGGATTACATTCGGGAGTCCAAGTTGCTTTATGAGACTAGGGACTTTCTTGAGATTGAGTTACTTCCCCCATCATCGAATATGTCAAACCGAGAGAAGCCACTACACGGAGATGCTCCTTACCTTGATCATCAACCTTCTAATGATGATTAAGAGAATCTTTAGAAGGATGAGCATGCAGATGAGGCAGTTCTTATAGAATATAAGGTTATTGACAATCATCCACATGTACCAGAGGTTCCTTGAGAAGAGATTCCAGGAAGGGTTATTCGTCAAGGAGGTAATCACCCAATAACTATGTGCTATTAATGACAGTGAATACCAAAAAATTTGTTGGACTAGATTCATTAATGTAAAAAGAGATGAGTTCTCTGCATACCAATCATATTTGTGATATAGTACAATTTCCAAAGGACCAGAAGGCCTTGAAGAATCATTGGGTATCCAGAGTGAAGCAAGAAGATTATGTTACTCGCCCGCGATACAAGGTGAGACTAGTAGTTGTAATGCCATAGTCCCAAAATACGTAGGACTAGGAATACATATACATGCCAGCCACGTATCAAGTGGACTCCAGTCCAGCTCGAATACGTATAAGCTGTCTAGAGGTCCAATCTATTTATAACTAGCAAGTACAACTATATCTCAATCCACATGATATTATCTCAAGTGAGAACCAAGTGTACCAATATTGATCAAACAGTAATACACCGATTCCACAAGAGTAAAAATACCAAAAACGATAATATGTATTAAAGTTGGCCAGACCTTAATACAACTGTCTTAACAAGCTCATAACAAAATAAAGCTTGTGAAACAAGGCTAAAGAGTAGAATGCAAGTAAAATAAGATTAAAAAAAGTAACTGCAAAGGTACCTGAATCAGAAGCAGCAACACCATCATAACCAGCAAGCTAACTCTGTCCAGTCAACTACCTAGAGAGATCACCAGTTGTAAAACCCCTATTTTTTTAATTATTTTTTATTATTTTATGAGACTTCAAATTTATTTATGCAATTTATGATTTTTTTTTTTATTTCATTAGAAATGACCTTAGCCATTATTGAATTTTGGAACACAAGACTACCATAAATTTTGGCACGGAAGATGTAACAGTGTGCCTTGACTAGTGTACTAGCCAGGGGTGGGAAAGCCTTGCCATGGAGATGACCGAACTAGAAAAACCAGACAGAGTTGTGAATGGACTTATTTAAAGTATTTTAAATTAAATATTATTTTATATATTGATTTTTAGATGACCCAATTTGTCCAATTCCGTCCGAACTGGGTCCGAACCAAATTTTAAGCCCATGTGAGCATGTGGGGTGACTAAGGTGGCCATATAGGAATATTTTGTGTATGTACAAGTATTTTTAAATTATTTTTAGAACTTGTTGAATATTTAACTTTGGGTACAAAAATCTATAATTCATTAATAAAATAATATTTTACAAAGTTTACTATTTTTGGACCCGGGTAGGGTGTGTGGTATAAGTTCACCCATTGGAAAGATTTTACCAATTTATTATTATTAAAATTTATTTTGTAAACATATTTTTCTATTTAGATATTATTATTTTGAGTTGATTTATTGTGAGTTAAATTTATATATAGAGATATGTTTAAATATATTAAATATTTGGATAGATAATATTAAATTTTTAGTTGGTTTTAAAGTAAATAATGGTATATGTATGGATATATACATATATAGATATATAAATATATCTATATATATTTATAAAGTTTGAAAAGATTTAGAAAAGAAATGAATAAAGAAAGGATAAAGGAAAAAGATAAGAAAAAGAAAACGAAAAAGAAAAAGAAAAAAAAATAACAAAACCAACCCACCCACTTAAAGTGGGCGGGCCCCCCACCCGTTCCTAAGCTGCTGTAGCAGCAACTAGCGCCAAACCCAAGACCCCAACCCGTGAAAGCTTAGTTTGGGTTTATTTAGAACCCTAGTAGTACTAGGTTTTCATCCGACTTATTATATGTATAACTTCCTCTACAGACCTCAAAACCCTAAACTTCCAAAACAAAAATTGTAGCAGAACATACCCTCTTCGTCTACGAGTTTGTTTCACCAGCAACGGAGTTGTGTGCACGATGAACGGAGCATCGAAAGTTAGCCCCTCGTCATCCACGGAGCAGTTTTCCACTTTAAGGTATCCCACTTCCCCGGTCGATATCTCCATCATTTTAAATCCGTTTTTAGATCCGTAAATTCTTGTAGAAAGCCCACATGACCCTCTTCGAGATCCTCTAGGTGGATTACAACATGGCTATCCAACTTGCTCGAAAAATCGAGACGAAGTTGGAGAAAAACTACTTTTCTGGAATATTAAAAACTGTTCTGAAAGATTAACTTGTCGGCCACTTTTCTCGTTGTCCATTAAACTTTCGTAAAAACTAATTAAAGACATTCAAAGAAACCTAACCGAGATTGTAACGCACCTTCTGGATTCACTTTTCATCTAGTATGTAGAAAGTTACGCGTTGTTAAAGTTTTCCGAAAAATTGTAAATTCTGTTTTCGAAAATTAGAAAAAACACCCGATACGGCGTGTGCTCCGACAAACCGGGCGACGTGGTCGCGTACTATACACATTGAAAGGCGCGTATAGATGTTGTCGACGTATGAGAACTGACGGAACCCGATTTCGTTGCATGTGCGCGACGAAATCAATGCGTATCCGTCGAGATACCCCGTATCGATCCTTTGCAAATTAAGTCACAACTTTGTGCACACTCATTATATCGCGATAAAACTTGTGCCAATGGACTCAAAATATATTTCTGGTCCTGGGAGCCAAGTTTGGTCCGATTCTGAGACCGTTGATCGGGACGCTATTTTGGCGGGCCCACAATCCCACTCAACGGGCGATTTTGTGCACAGCCCACCGGAATCCAAAATCGGACATACCGTTGGATTTGTCTCATCAAAACAAATCTGTAGACATGTAGTTTGACAAATTTAGAGACCGTAGATATTGGCACGTATTTCGGTGCAAAGCGGGTCCAACGGCGGACATCGTTTTGACCCGAAATTACGAACTCGTTCCTAGGCATATCTTTTATTCCAAACTCGTTCGTGATGTTTGTTCCAAACTCGTTCATTTATTCTAAACTCGTTCGTGATGTTTGTTCCAACATCATTTTAACGTTTGGACAGGCGTTTCCTAGGCATATCTTTTATTCCAAACTCGTTCGTGATGTTTGTTTCAGCATCCGGAGCTTCTTGTGGATTTTGACTTTCGTGTTGACAATTTTGATTGTTGGATTTTGCTGCTTCTCGCACCACCCTCAGGCAAGATACCTTGCCATTATACTGTTTATTTTTAGTTTGCATTTTATTACATATTATTGTTCATTTATTTCCAGTTATTGATTTACTGCCTGCTCAGTGATATTAGATGTACTTTGTTATTTATCCTTTGATTGCATATGGACCTAGAGTTAAGGGACTACCGTTGTAGTGTATTGCATATACCTTGACACAGTTGTACCACGAGGATGTGTGAGATGAGTAGCATGTAGAGGTTCTTGCGTGTGGGCTGATCCCCCATGTACATGCGTTAGGGCAAACTGCTAATAGAGGCGTGTTAGGAGACTTAGCAGTTAGTAGTGTTACATGGTCGTGGAGGCGACATAATAGGTACATTGGGTGGGGAGAACATTTCCTTGTCGTATGGGCTTCGATTGCACTTCCTTTGTAACCCGGAAGCTCCGCTGGAGATACGGGTATGAGCCTCTCAGGTTGGCCACTGTCATTTTTGAACGTCATGCTCTTAGGTCACTGGTGCCCAAGTGGGGACTATACCAGATCCCATTACAGTCAGGGCTCATGCGACGAAAGGTTTGTTCTTAACTACATGTTCACTTTAGTACGATTAGATTACCTTATTGTTGACTTGTCACTTACTTTTGTTTGTGGCATATTTATATTCAGTATTTGTATGGCATGTTTATTGTATCTTGTTACGTCCCTCTGAGGACCTGGTTATCTCTCCAGGTGTGTGCTTCTGTGATAGTTGCAGGTATTCTAGTCGAGGTCGTAATCTTCTCCATCCTTTCGAAGATGATTGCACTTGGCTAGTCTTATTATTTTATCTTTTCTTTCTTGTACCTTTTATTTGAGATAGTTGGTAGTGGACTCTGTCTTCGCCCAACGTATTGTACAAAGATTTATTACAGTTGATTATATGATATCTTTTATTCCTCATTGTGGATGAGATTAGATTACTCTTGGTTTACTGCATTTTACCGCTTATGTATTCATACGAGTTTTCCATATATAGGAGTATACTTCGTATGTATGCAGCTGGCATGGATACGTACTTAGTCCTAAGTATTTTGGGACTGGGGCGTTACATATTTTTGTGGTGGCCCATGCAGGTCGAGTTTGTCACTTTGGTTACGTTACTGTACCGATGTAAACCTGCAACATAGGATTAGAATTATAGGAATCTCATCCATACAGCTTAACCTCTTCCCTTGGCTTCAAATTTTAAACTCTCGTTCGACTTCCTTGAATTGCATCTTGCTTGATTCCTTTCTACCGTTGATTCTTATTTTCGTGCTTAGTGTTAACTAGGAAGATGACTACACTAGTATATGCTAATAGGTCAAACACATGGCTAGAATGGTTATATTGGCAATTGGAATACATTTAAGACTCTAATTGAGATAAAAGGTTTTTTTAGTGTGATTTAATGATTAGTAATTTGTACAGTAGGATATTACCACGAAAAAATTTAACCTTGAGATTTCTAAATAGTAAACACCAGAGGAATTTTAGAATTTCATACTCGGTTTAAGAAATTGATTGATTTTCAAAGATTTGATATTTATGATTTATTGGATTATAGATATACATCTTTGAACAAATATAAAATTTATTTGATTTTTGAGTTTTAATGTTTATGATTTCTTGTATTATAGTTATGCACCTTGAACAGTTATAAATTTGGTTTGAAAATGATCTTAGCTTTTAAAAATGGTCGTAGGAATTATTTAAACAGAGTTGTACAACTTGCGATTTTTGTGTTTATAAAATTTTAAATTTTAAGGGGAAGTAATGACGGTGAATTTTGGTTTAAAATATTTGAAAGTTATGAAAATGATTTTTGAAAATTTTTCTTTATTTTAAATTGTGTCCTATGATTGAGGATTTACAAATCTATTTAGATTTTTGGTAAAAAAAAAAAAAAGATTTTGACTGATAAGATTATTTGAAAATTTAGTTTAATGTGGGATTGCTAATATTAAATTTTTTTTCAAGAATTTCGAAGGATGTGATGGAAAGTTATTTTGATTGATTAAAGAAAGTTACCATTTAAAAGTTGTGATTTTGTTCTAATAACTTAGCATGAATAGAAGTTAAAATTAATGAGAGCATTGAGCTTAATTTTTGAGATCGCTTTTAATATGCTAAGAGTTTTATTATGAGTTATTTGAAAATTTTAGAGTGTTAAATTTTTGATTGATTGTGAAATTTTTATGGATTCGTAAATTATGAACTCTTGAGTTAAATAGATGAATTTAAACGTTAATTTTGGAAAAGGTTAGTGGTAACGTGATAAAGTTTGCTTTGAGATTTATGAAAGTGATTTAAATTTTTATGATAAATTTGAACGGCTTGGAGTGAATACAAATTTTGGTGGATTATTTTTGAAAGTTTAATTTTAAAACTTTTGGAGGAACTTGAGTTAAAATTTTAATGGTAGGCCCCAAGATAACCCTACTGAGTATTCCACACTAATTGCCATGTCACTCATAACCATGATAGTAGTATATACGCAAGTGTTGTTAGTCATCTACCCAGCTATGGGACTGTATTACAACCTCGACTTACTCGACCTTCCTTCAATTCTAGATCTTTTAATTGCGACCTTCTAACCCATATGCAATTTGAATAATGAGTTAATATTTCCTTAACTATATTCATCTAATGGACTGTCTTCTCTCTAGAACTATGTCCCTAAATGCTTTTATTGGATTCTCTAATTAATTTTATCTCATGCTTTAACTTGATCTCCTTTATTTTTGTGCATTAATTATCACCCCGTGAACTCCCACTTTCTATTTTTGATCTTCTGGCGTCCCCTACCATGACTTGTATATTTGGAGTACAACACTAAACTTTTTCTCCCAACAAATTTTATACGTAAGACCCAGACAAGCCCACCTTCATATAGATATATCATGTCCCACTAGAACACGTCTCGTTGTACTCTATTTTCATGATATGACCTTCTGATCAAAATGGCCAAACTATAATCCTTACCATGATACCGATATATTTTTTTCAACCACGGATAGGGATTCAACCTCGACTCAATTCTTTCGACCGATATGTGATTTTGTTCTTCTTAATTCCTTAAATGCTTATATTTATGCTTTATCTTGATTGCTTAACCCATTGTCCCATCACACTACTAGCTTATCTCTTTTAAGTTGGGTAGAATACTTGACGACCTAACAAACCTTTGTCCTTGTGACCCTATTGATAAGTTGACTCAGACTAGAAATTCAAAGGACCCTAAACTTATATAGGGAACCAAGCCATAAATAAAGAAATACTAGGACGACCGTTTAGGCCCACACTTCGAGCAAGACTTGATTTTAAAAGATCTTGGACTAATTAAATTCCTTCGATATTACCTCCCTTACTTATATTTCAACAACCTGATGCTGCTAATTTAGCCTTGCTTTTGCAAGCTTATCTTTTTTGAGCTTGATCATGACATATTTTATTGGGTGCACCCACTAACATATTGTCTAATCAGAACCGGTGCATGATGGTTTGATCAACCTATTGCACTTTGGTTCGCTTATCATATACTATTCTACGTGGATGGAGATATAGTAAACTTGCCTTAGAGCCTCATCCGCAACCGCCTTGACAATTCTCTTTTGAATTATTTTTTCCGCCTTTGAACCCCGCAATTCGTACTCAATATATAACACCGTCTTTGAAACCTTTGTTGTTCTTGTCTTTCATTTATTTTGGAAAGACAAGGCACTGTACTTGCTAGATAGACTCAAGGTATCATCTTTGGTTGCCCAATCGGTTAATTATACACAAATGTAGATAGCCACCGACCGACTCATGTGGCTGTATTCTCGTCTTTAACTACTCCTCGTTCCTTAACCCTAGAATTATTATCGTGTCCTTCCAATTGTTCTTGAGCACTCGAGAATGATTCTAATCATTCACTTAAATCAAACTCTCAATCGAGGCGATTAGTCTCCAGTTTCTCTCTAGGAACCACATCTCTCAAATGTCTAAATTATTCTCATTGATCAACTCAATTCCTTATTATTCTCCAAATTAGATTATCGAAATTTTGCTACCTTCACTGGCAACCCTTATTCAATTCCCTAACCATGATATATTTTTGTATATCGACTCTACAATTTTCTATTGCATAGGTGGTCTTGAACACCGTTTTATTGCCTCCTCCAAAATTTAAATGCATTTTGGTATTGACGAGCTCCTTTTATCCCTCATCCCTATCTACCCTGCTAATCCTAAATTTCGAGGACGAAATTCTTGTAAGTTGGGTAGGATGTAAAATTCCTATTTTTTTAATTATTTTTATTATTTTATGAGACTTCAAATTTATTTATGCAATTTATGATTTTTTTTATTTCATTCGAAATAACCTTAGCCATTGTTAAATTTTGGAACACAAGACTACCATAAATTTTGGCAGGGAAGATGTAACAGTGTGGCTTGACTAGTGTATTAGCCAGGGGTGGGAAAGCCTTGCCATGGGGATGACCGAACTAGAAAAACCAGACAGAGTTGTGAATGGACTTATTTAAAGTATTTTAAATTAAATATTATTTTATATATTAATTTTTAGATGACCCGGTTTGTCCAATTCCGTCCGAACTGGGCCCGAACCAAATTATAATCCCATGTGAGCATGTGGGGTGACTAAGGTGGCCATATAGGAATATTTTGTGTATGTACAAGTATTTTTAAATTATCTTTAGAACTTGTTGAATATTTATTAACTTTGGGTACAAAAATCTATAATTCATTAATAAAATAATATTTTACAAAACTTTACTATTTTTGGACCCGGATAGGGTGTGTGGTATAAGTTCACCCATTGGAAAGATTTTATCAATTTATTATTATTAAAATTTATTTTGTAAACATGTTTTCCTATTTAGATATTATTATTTTGAGTTGATTTATTGTGAGTTAAATTTATATATAGAGATATGTTTAAATATATTAAATATTTGGATAGATAAAATTAAATTGTTAGTTGGTTTTAAAATAAATTATGGTATATGTATGGATATATACATATATAGATATATAGATATATCTATATATATATTTATAAAGTTTGAAAAGATTTAGAAAAGAAATGAATAAAGAAAGGATAAAGGAAAAAGATAAGGAAAAAAAACGAAAAAGAAAAAGAAAAAAAATAACAAAACCAACCCACCCACTTAAAGTGGGCAGGCCCCCCACCCATTCCTAAGCTGCTGTAGCAGCAACTAGCGCCAAACCCAAGACCCCAACCCGTGAAAGCTTAGTTTGGGTTTATTTAGAACCCTAGTAGTATTAGGTTTTCATCCGACTTATTATATATATAACTTCCTCTACAGACCTCAAAACCCTAAACTTCCAAAACGAAAATTGTAGCAGAACATACCCTCTTCGTCTGCGAGTTCGTTTCACCAGCAACTGAGTTGTGTGCGCAACGAACGGAGCATCGAAAGTCAGCCCCTCGTCATCTCCAGAGCACTTTTCAACTTTAAGGTATCCAACTTCCCCGATCGATATCTCCATCATTTTAAATCCGTTTTTAGATCCGTAAATTCGTGTAGAAAGTCTAAATGACACTCTTCGAGATCCTCTAGGTGAATTTCAACATGGCCATCCAACTTGCTCGAAAAATCGAGACGAAGTTGGAGAAAAACCACTTTTTTGGAATATTAAAAATTGTTCTGAAAGTCAACTTGTTGGCCACTTTTTTCGCTGTCCATTAAACTTTCGTAAAAACTAATTAAAGACATTCAAAGACAACCTAACCGAGATTGTAACGCACCTTCTGGATTCACTTTTTATCTAGTATGTAGAAAGTTATGCGTTGTTAAAGTTTTCCGAAAAATTATAAATTCTGTTTTTGAAAATTAGAAAAACACCCGATATGGCGTGTGCCCCGACAAATCAGATGACGTGGTCGCACACTATATGCATTGAAAGGCGCGTATGGATGTTGTCGACGTGTGGGAACTGACGGAACCCGATTTCGTTGCATGTGCGCGACGAAATCAATGCGTATCCGTCGAGATACCCCGTATCGGCCCTTTGCAAATTAAGTCACAACTTTGTGCACACTCTTCATATCGCGATGAAACTTGCGCCAATGGACTCAAAATATTTTTTTGGTCCTATGAGCCAAGTTTGTTCCGATTCTGAGACCGTTAATCGGGATGCTATTTTGGCGGGCCCACAATCCCACTCAAAGGGCGATTTTTTGCACAGCCCAACAGAATCCAAAATTGGACATACCGTTGGGTTCGTCTCATCAAAACAAATCTGTAGACATACAGTTTGACGAATTTAGAGACCGTAGATATTGGCACGCTTTTCGGTGCAAAGTGGGTCCTGCGGCGGATATCATTTTGACCCGTAATTATGATTTTGCCCATGTTCCAGAATTTAACTTTTGGACAGGCATTTCCTAGGCATATCTTCTATTCCAAACTCATTCGTGATGTTTGTTTCAGCATCCGGAGCTTCTTGTGGATTTTGACTTTCGTGTTGACGATTATGATTGTTGGATTTTGCTGCTTCTCGTACCACCCTCAGGCAAGATACCTTTCCATTATACTGTTTATTTTTAGTTTACATTTTATTATATATCATTGTTCATTTATTTCTAGTTATTGATTTACTGCCTGCTCAGTGATATTAGATGTACTTTGTTATTTATCCTTTGATTGCATATGGACCTAGAGTTAAGGGACTACCATTGTAGTGTATTGCATATATCTTGACACAGTTGTACCACGAGGATGTGTGAGATGAGTAGCATGTAGAGGTTCTTTCGTATGGGCTGATCCTCCATGTGCATGCGTTAGGGCTAACTGCTAATAGAGACGTGTTAGGAGACTTAGCAGTTAGTAGTGTTACATGGTCGTGGAGGCGACATGATAGGTACATTGGGTGGGGAGAACATTTCCTTGTCGTATGGGCTTCGATTGTACTTCCCTTGTAACCCGGAAGCTCCGCTGGAGATACGGGTATGAGCCTCTCAGGTTGGCCACTGTCGTTTTTGAACGTCATGCTCTTAGGTCACTGGTGCCCAAGTGGGGACTATACCAGATCCCATTTACAGCCAGGGCTCATACGACGAAAGGTTTGTTCTTAACTGTATGTTCACTTTAGTACGGTTAGATTACCTTATTGTTGTCTTGTCACTTACTTTTGTTTGTAGCATATTTATATTCAGTATTTGTATGGCATGTTTATTGTATCTTGTTACGTCCCTCTGAGGACCTGGTTATCTCTTCAGGTGTGTGCTTCTGTGATAGTTACAGGTGTTCTAGTCGAGGTCGTGATCTTCTCCATCCTTTCGAAGATGATTGCACTTGGCTAGTCTTATTATTTCATCTATTCTTTCTTGTACCTTTTATTTGAGATAGTTAGTAGTGGACTCTGTCTCCGCCCAACGTATTGTACAAAGACTTATTACAGTTGATTATATGATATCTTTTATTTTTCATTGTGGATGAGATTAGATTACTCTTGGTTTACTGTATTTTACAGCTTATGTATTCATACGAGTTTTCTATATATTGGAGTATACTTCATATGTATGCAGCTGGCATGGATACGTACTTAGTCCTAAGTATTTTGGGACTGGAGCGTTACACCAGGTCCTCAGGGGACAATAATGTACATACAACATGCTAAAGTAACAGTAAAATAAATGCAACTAATATGAACAGTAACTATCATAACCGTCTAGTTCAATGCACGTGAGAGTATGTTCCGGATATCAGGCTTCAACTACTGAGGCTCACAAGCTCCTCAGTAGGCAAACACCCAAGGCACCATGTCGTGGTACCCTGGGCAAGCAATACAATAATACCTCTGTTATAGAGGCAATGGCAAGCAATATTATAACAACCAAGTCTCAAATATGGTAACGAGGTCAAACAATAAAATTACCTGATATATCAGTAATGTTCTCCCTACCACATGTCTAGTACTCGCAAGTCAAGTCCAGTATATCAAATATCAAGTACAAGTAATAAGACACATCCTATTACAGAGTCCAACCACGAATATCGTATGTATGACTCCGTATCATGATGGTGTCAGTGTAACGCAATACCTAGTATCGAAACTCAACGTCTATTAGAAGTCATCAGCACCTGAGCAAAATATAGACGCAAAGTACCGACTAGTCCTACATCGTCAATGATAATGAATCAAGAACAAAATGCAACAAATAAATAAAAGGACTATAAACGGTAACATTGGCAAGGTACACTTTCCTACGGTCTACAAGCGTACGTACTGCGGTCCGACTCTGATACCCTCGGTCACACCATCTCATATTCCTAGAATAAATATATAAACTACCAATCAACAACATGTCGATTTCACAAACACACTATATTATAGACACACACACAAAAAGAAAAAGAAAATGTTGTCTTTTTTTTTATTGGCGCAAGGCACCACAAATCGAGTACGCCTGAGAGATCCTGCGCTGAGGATCCCCGAGTACAAAAAAGAATTCTGGAGAATGGGACGATGAAGATCGAGCGGCAGTTGCTCCTTTACTCCGTTGACACTCCGATTACAAAAGTGGAAGAAAACCTAAGAAAATTGTTGACTCTCGGCTCACTGGCAAGAAGTGCAGCAATTTGGCTCTTGAAAATGCTCTTCGTTCTATCCTTTGAAGAGGGATGAGGCCCCCCTTTTATAGTCGTTCTCGAGCTGGAACGATGTTATGTGCCCACATGAAGAGACACGTTGGTTCTTATGTGGGCGTATAGTCCTGCTTTGGGCATATAGAATGTAGGCGTATACAGGCTACGAGATCGTGGGTTGGTCGTGGTGCTGACGTGGCCGCATGCTTCGGTTCATGACTGCTCGTGGAGACTGACGTGGCCATGTGCTTCGGTACACGTTTTGATCATGGCTTTGACTGAGTCGGCTTGGGTGCATAGCCATGTCTCAGGCTATGCGCCCCCCTTTCGGGGGAGTTAGTCTTGGGCGCATGAAACTTTACTGGCTGGGCGCATAAAGTTGTACTGACAGGTCACATGAAGCTTCGTTGGCTGGGCGCATAGAGCTCTACTGCTGGGCACATGGGGCTTCTCTTGACCTGGGCGCATGGAGCTGTATTTGCTGAAAAATTTTTATGCTTCTACAGGACCCCCTTCAAAGTTTTCGACACTTGAACAAGTTCGAAATACTTTGAAAGAAGCATGGATCGTCTTCTCGCGAGACAATAGGCGCATAGCACGGCCCTCTCCTTGGGTACATAGTATTTGGCCAGCCTGTTAGGGAGATACGACTGTTGAGATTTTCCTCAAAATTCGAACTGACAGATTCATCGAAACAGAATTTGAAGCGGTCCATCCTTTATGTGCCGTCCACGTCAGCAGGTGACAGTCGCATAGTATGCAGAAAGCTGATCCTTCACGTGGGTGCATAGGCTGCAGTGGGCGCATAGGAAGTTGCTCGTGCCTATAAATAGACCCTGGGGAGAGAGAAAATTTATTATTCCTTTCTCTTTAAATTTTTTAAAAAAACTCTGCGTCATCTTTCTTTGAGAATCATGTCTCCCAAGGCTACCAAGAGATCCGCGAAGGACAAGGAGGCTACGTCGGGTAGCTCTCCTCCTGCGGCAGAGTCTTCGGTAGTCCAGGACCTGATTCTGGGTAAGGGCATGCTTCAAAAAATAAAGTCTCGAGCGTTAATTTGTGACGCTCGGACTTCTCTTCTGCCCGGGCGCTTGCGTCTAGGGTAACATACTTCTGTGGGCATTACTATGCGCTCACAAAAGTCATGCGCCAATACTGTGGTATGCTATGCCCGCACGTATTGCCATGTTATGCGCCCTTTAAGCCGTGGCACATTTATGTACCCACTTATTATCTGTGTGTTTATGCGCCCACATGTCTTTGTATTGCGCGCATATCCCTTCAGGCGCATAGCCTTTTGGGCGCATAGAAACCTTTCAGAAAATAGTTTTCCCTGTGGTTTTCTGAATCTTTCTTTCTGTCCCTTGCTTTTTGCAGCATCCATACTAAAGGTTGAGGCTTTTGTAAAGGAGGAGATGCTGTCTTCTTTCATCAAACAAGAGTCATCGTTCGTTAAGGATGAGGTGATACCAAAAATTGAGGTAAAAGAAGAATTGGCGCTCATCAGGGAAGGAATGACTCCTAAGATCGAAGCTGCTGTAAAGGAGGAGCCCAAGTCTGAGGGTAGTGGCACTGAGAGTTTTGACCCACCTGCTCCGGCTGCAGATTTTAGTCAAATAGATCCTTCATATGCAAAGTGGTTGAGGGACTGGTATATGCCTCGACACGGCTAGGAACTGCTGGTTCCCATAAATGTCCGTATTTTGTCTTGATATTTCTGTCTGTCTTTAGCTTTGTGTTTCACCTCTTTTTCGACATCAAATGTAATCCTCTACTTCTTGCTCAGATGAAGAGATGGAGAACCCTTTTGTTTTGCTCATGAGATGTAGTCCTGTGAATGTAACTGATTTTGAATAAACAGAATACATTCGCTCCACTCCTTGCTTGTGATATCTGTGGTGCTTGTATTTAGAGAGCCAAATATCGCATTTGTGTAAAGGGTATCTCGCTGGGGTCCCCGTCTCTCTCTTTATTTTTTGGTCGTCATAGCTTTTGTACCGTTTTTCCGTCTTTTGATAGACGTTTAAGTACAAAATAAAGAATCTTTTCGGAAATGAATGTGGTTTTGTGAAATATCGATGCTAGAGGTAATGTGGACGTAGCAAGGACATTTCTGATGGGTATTCCGCTGGAGAAATTTTATGTGGTCCTATTATCCGTTTTATATTCGAATGATTCGAATATAGATAATAAGTTGAATGAAGCTGCTAGTAGAGGTAATATGGACGTAATAGCAGAGGATATTCTATATCTGACCAAGAGGTAATATGGACGTGAAAAGATATATAGCATTAGGAAGGAGTGGATAGTTCAGAGGTAGCATGGACATGACTATCTTTAATGAATGCTTTGCTCAGAGGTTATGTGGACGTGGTAAAACATTTGATCATTCTGCTGGAGAAATAATTATCGAAAAATAACTCAGAGGTAATAGGGACGTGATTTGTTTTTGTCAAACCGAGTTCGGACGGAGTCAAAAAATGGAAAGGATTCTACTGGGGAAATATTTAGAGGACCTATTATCCAGGACGTATTCAAGACTCTTGAAATACGGATAATAGTTAGATAATTTTTTTTGAATCACATAAACATCGCACTATATATTTACATGACAAAACATATGTGAACATTATGTAGAAGAGGTTACACATAGTATTTCTTCAGGAACTTGCCGTTGATAGGCATCATGAGCAACTCACCGTCAGGCTTGGTCAGCCGGTATGCACCGTTAGAATACACCGATTCTATGATGAAGGGACCTTCCCATTTAGGCTAGAATTTTCTTTTTATTTTATACGTCATGACCATCGATCTTCTCACTGCTAGGACCAGATCGCCGACTTGGAAGATTCTTTCCTTCACTTTTTTGTTGAAGGCTCTAGAAAGGCGTGCTTGGTATAGCTCAATACGATGTTGAGCTAATAGACATTTTTTGTCTAGCGCTTCGAGCTCTTGGAGTCGCAGACGGTAGCTCTTCAGTAGTCAGCTCGCTGGCTAGCGCTACCCGAAGAGAAGGAATATGGATTTCTAGGAGAAGAACTGCTTCGCAACCATAAACCAGAGAGAATGGCATACTGCCTGTTGGAGTCTGGACCGTTGTGCAATAGCCCTATAGACATTCACCGAGCTTCTCATTCCAATCGCGCTTGTTTGAAGACACGAACTTCTTGAGAAGTTTTATAATGGTTTTGTTGAAAGCTTCTGCTAGCCTGTTAGCCGCTGAATTGTAGGCAGTAGAGACTACGTTCTAGATTCGATTCTTGTCGCAGAACTGATAAAATGCATGGCTTGCGAACTGTGGACCATTATCGTGGATGATCCTGCGAGGTAGGCCAAAGCGGTAGATGACGTGATGTTTGATAAAACTGATCACGTTTGATATTTTCACTTCAGTAAGCGGTATAGCTTTCACCTATTTGGAGAAGTAATCGGTTATAGCTAGGATGAACCGATGTCCTTTGGAGGATGGCGGGCTGATTGGTCCTATGACGTCTATGTCCCAGGCTTCAAATGGCCAAGATGCTGTCGTTGGGTGTAGAAACTCCGAAGGTTGATGAATAAAATCAGCATGGAACTGGAAAGCTCTATAATTCTTTGTATATACAATAGAATCCGCTATAATGGTGGGCCAGTAATAGCCCATTCGTTTGAGGCGGTCTTGTAATTTGGGGCCTGGTTGATGTGTACCACAAACTCTATCGTGAGCCTCTCGGAGTGCATGCTTGGCTTCTGTGTCTGACAAGCATCGTAACAGTAGTCCATCATAAGAGCGTCGATACAGCATCTTGGTAGCTGTATCGTAGTAAAATTTGAGGGATCGCTTTTGGATGGATACTACTTCCTTCAGGTCCTCGAGAAGGATTCCATAGACAGCGTAGTCTATGAAGGAAAATCTCCAGTCTTTAGCATTAACGTATGTGTCGGCTGCGTATCTGTGATGAATATGCAAGGCATCTTTCAAACAGAAAAAACTTGACCAGACACTGTGATCGACTGCTGAGTATTGGTAAAAAGGTCAACGAAACAGCGAGGCCGGCTAGAGCATCTGATTCTATATTCAGTAGTCGAGGAACGTGCTCGATGAAGAATCCAGCGAAAGTAGAGGCCAGCTCGATTGTTGCTCTGTGGTAGGGGATGAGATCTTCATGGTGCACTTCGTAATCCCCTCGGACCTGACTAACTATTAGCTTGGAATCGCCGTAAGCCTCTAGATAGTCAAGTCCCAGTTGCTTCGCTAGTTGTAGGCCGATTATTAGGGCACTAGATTCGGCCACGTTGTTGGTGCATGGTTCCATGAGAGAATATACACGGTATATGACCAGATGATCAGGTGACACGAGCACGACACCTACTCCAACCACGATATTTCCTTTGGGCCCTGTTCTTAATGCGCCATCAAAGAACATTCGCAAAATAGGGATTTCTTCAGTTGCAGTGTTAGACTCTACCACTTCATCGGGGATTTCATCGTAGAGTTTGGATAATTCCGGCACCGGATGAGCTGCTAGAAAATCAGCTAATGCTTGAAATTTTACTGCCTTCTGAGGGACAAAGATCATATCATATGGAGTCAACAGCATTGCCCATGTAGCTAAATGGAAATTAAGAGAACCCAGTTTTGTCATGAGTATTCTAAGAGGGTTGACTTTGGATATGATGTGGATAGTCTGCCCAGACACGTAGTAGCGTGTCTTTTGGATGGCAAATACTAGTGCGAGGCATTCTTTCTCTACCGGTGTGTATATGTGCTCGGCACCCACCATTGTGCAGCTGAGATAGTAAATTGCATGTTCATGGCCGCCTTCATTCTTCTGAGCTAAGAAGGCACAAAGGAAATAATCCATGGCACGGACATATAGTAAGAAGGGCTTCTCCATTATTGGAGCAACTAATATTGGAGGTCTTGTAAGATACGCCTTGATATCGTCGAATGTGCGTTGACATTGTTCAGTCCAGATGAAAGAAACGCCTTTCTTCATGAGCTGAGTGAATGTTCGACACCTTCCAGAGAGGTTTGAAATGAATCGTCTGATATAGGCTAGTCTTCCTTATAGTCCGCGTAGCGCTTTGAGGTTTCTTGGAGGATGCATGTCGTGGATAGCCTTCACTTTCTCCGGGTCCAGATGTATACCCTTTGAAGTGATGACAAAACTAAGAAACTTGTCGCTGGAGACTCCCAGAAAACACTTGGTTGGATTCATCTTGAGTTGGTGTGCACGCATTAGTTCGAACACCGTTCTCAAGTCTTGGAGGTGGTTGCCCTTGAGACGACTTTTGACTGCGATATCGTCTACGTAGCATTCCACAGTTTTGTGCAAATGATCGCAAAAAATTATGTTCATGGATCGCTGGTATGTTGCCCAAATATTCTTCAATCCGTAGGGCATCACCGTATAGCAGTATACTCCCAACGGTGTTCGAAAAGATGTGTTCTTCTCGTCGTCGAGGAACATCTTGATCTGGTTGTAGCCTGAGAACCAATCCATGAAGGACATCCGCTCGAAACCGCAAGTATTATTGATCATTATGTCGGTGATCGGTAGAGGAAACTCGTCTTTCGGGCATGCAGAGTTCAAATCGCGGTAGTCGATACAGACTCGAACTTTACCGTTCTTTTTTATGACTGGTATGATATTGGCAACCCAATCTGGATGTTGTTCCTCGCGAATGAATCCACTGGCGATGAGCTTCTTGACTTCATTCTCAATGTCTTCCATGATGTCTGATCAAAATCGTCGTTGTTGCTGTTTCACTGGTTTAGCTTTAGATGAAATATTCAGGCAATGCATGGCGACTTTAGGGTCCAAGCCTGGCATTTCTTCATAGCTCCATGCGAAGACGTCGATGTATTCTCTTATAAGGTGTATAAGAGATTGGCGTTCATCGCCAGATAGGCTTTTGCTGATGAAGATTGGTTTGAAGGACGCTTCATCTCCTAGATTGACTTGGATGACTTCGTCTTCGGTAGGTGGTTCACGTTGTTCGAAGCACAGCTCCCACCTGGTGTCCATCTTTTGAGCCCATTGTTCAAGTTTGATTGATTGGACATCGTCTGTAATTTGGTCGATGGAAACCATGTTGACGGACATAGTTTCTTTAAATATGTTGCCGATGGTGGAGTCTGAGTCCCAGAGGGAGGAGTCAGAAGAATGAGAACAACGATCTGCTTCATCATCTGATCTTTCGGGAGTTATTGGAGGAGAAACATAGCCCAAACTAACACCGCTTCGTTGATAGTAATTCTTGGGTTTGTCCGGAGGAGCAAAGTGTCGTATTGGCAACCATCGTCCTCGGCCATAATTTAGCCCTTCGTCGCTTTTGATGTCATATCCCATATTCTGGATGATATTCTTGGCCTGCCAACTATACCAAAAAAGTTACATTTTTCCAGAGTCATAGTCAGCTTCAGTGTTGTGCTTGGGAGTAGAGTCTGGAACGAACTTTCTCTCGCCAATTATACGGCCGAAGATGATTAGCTCTTCATCTTTTTTCTGGATGGAATGATGAAGTAGTGGATATCTTCTGGGTAAACTTTTTTCCGCAGGTGAGACGTCGTGACTAGCATGCAGAGGTGTGGTCCTATGCCATTCTCTAGGGTGTATATAATATCTATGTAATGGTTTACAGATTGATAGACATCGGAGTAATTCAAAGATAAAACTTTACCAAGGAAATACGCAAGTTCTTCTTCAGGGATAACATCATCCGCTGAAGGTACATTATCCTGAGTATTGATATATTCATTGAGAGAATCATCATCTGGAAGAGGAGCCACAGTCTTGGCCGAGTTTACTACGTAGGGTAATTCTTCAGGATTGGTGGAATGGGCATCAGTAGGTTTCTCCCGGTGTGTCTTGCCGAGAGTGATGGTCAGTGGCTTGACCTTGTCAGGGTTCTTCCTTTTTATCCAGATTGGGAGAGGCTTTGGAGTACTTTTTGGAGTAGTACGTCCTTTGACTCGGATAATCATGAGACCATCGTTGGAGGATGGACTTGCTTCAGCTTTATTATCAGCTTCATTGCCATCATCCTTGGGGGGTTAAGATTGGTCAAGTACCGAATCTCTATAGTAAGCTTCGATGCCCTTGAAAGGATCGACGTCAGCAAACTCTATCTTCACGACACCGTCGTTGTTGACGTACTTGAAGCATTAGTGAAATGTGAAAGGGACGATCATGTTCTCATGTATCCATGGACGTCCTAACAAGACATTGTAGGATACATTGGCATTGATCACATAGCAAGAAACCTCCGTTCGGAGATCATCGATCTGGCATTTGAGACGAATCTTGTCCAGTGGATGGCTTCGACCAGCATTGAAAGCCATGATAGTTGTGTTGGTTGCGGATAGCTTGTGCAGAGGGATTCCCAGGATTTGAAGCAAACCTCTAGGAATGATGCTGAGTGAGGATCCTGGATCGATGTACATGCGGTCCACCTTGATCGCCCCGATTTACCCTGTATAGTACAGGGGTCTATTATGACGATTATTTTTTAGTAGCGTATCCTCCTATGAGAAGGTGATGTTGGGCACCACTTTTATAGTACTGTGGCAGTGGGGGCAGGTGACAGGATCTTCGACGGGAGCTTTGACTTCAGCGAGGTAAGAGTCGGCATGTAGCAATGCCTCACTTAAGGCCTTTCGCATTTTTTTGGAGAGTCACAATAGATCGAACAGAGACAACCTGGCGGACGTATTGTCTAGCTGAGCCAGTATGTCAAAGTTGTTGGGTCGATCCATGCCTTGGGACCTGGCGCCTTTAGAGATTTGTTAAACCGCCTCTCCTTCTGCTTGGATGTGGTTTGAGGCTTGGACGGGCCGGCTTCTGAGCTTGTGGGGATAGCAGGAGCATGAAAAGGTAGTGTCTCTTCTTGTGCTGGATCGTACGTCCGAAGATAAGTCTTTCCTGACCACGTCTCGCCAGATAGAACCTCGTAGATGGGAGAGGATACCATATGGCATGACTTGTGTTTCTTGCCCTTTCTTGCTTTGGGAGGCGCTACCCAGTGTTACTTCTTGAACAAGGTCCGGATGGACCCACATGATCTCACCATGTCCAGTTGTGAGTGGGACCAAGGTTGAGTTGCGAGCTTGTAGTAGGTTGATGACTTCTATTATCGCCTTGGGGATCGGGACCACGCCGTCTGGGACTTCTGTAGGAGGAAAGTCACCAAACTGAAGAGAGATCATGTTAGCAGATACGACCTTGTCCTCAGCTTTGAGGTTGATCACTTGGTTGTCGATAAGCTATTGTATCTTCTTCTTCAGAATGATGCAGTCTTTGGTGGAGTGATGCACGTACTGATGATAAAGACAGTACTTAGGATCATTGAGTTGGCTTGCCTCTGCAGGACGTCATGGTGGAGGCAATGTCAGCGTATTACCCTTTGTCAATGTGTGGAAGATGGTAATGACATCATCTTCGTCGAAGGAGAATATCTTCTTGGGCTTGTCGGAGGCGCCCTGAGAATTGGAAGCTCCTTTGGATGTGTCGACTTTCAGGACTTCTTTCCCTTTACCCCCACGACCAGGGATAGTTTGAGGATGCTTGCCCTTGTCTTCAGATTTGGGTGTCTTCAACACCAGTAGTTCCAAGTTACGGACGTTATTTTCAGCAGCATCAGCGGCCCCAATGAAAGCGGGCCATCTGTCATACTTATGTATACCTAGATAAAACTTCACTGTATGAAGGAAGTTATGTCGACAAGTATCCATAAGTTCTGAGTCTGGTATGCCGAAGGGCATATTCAGTGCTAACCGCCTGAAGCATTCTATGAAGGCGATGATAGACTCAGTCCTCCGTTGCTTAGTCTCGATGAGAGTGGACATAATAACATGCATGCCACTCTCGTAAAATCTGTTGAGGAACAACCTCTCCAAGTCTTTGAATGAATTGATACACCCGTCAGACAGACTGCAAAACCATTCGAAGGCTACCCCCAACAAGGTGCTAATAAACAGCTTCGATAGGAATGGATCGTCTCGGGGCAAGTGCACAGTCTGCAAGTTGAAGTACGTCATGTGCTGACGAGGAAAAGTCAGACCGTCGAATGAGTTCAGTATCAGCGGCTTGTAGTTAGGAGGGCAAGTAGCGTTCTCCCACTTAGGGGGATACGGTTGAGATATCCCCATCTTCTGAAGCTCGTCTTTGTGTGAGATGGTAGCGAGACGGGCGACCAGGGAATCAATTGCATCCTGTTGATTGAACAGGTGTTAGAAAACGGCTGCCGAACGATTGTCAGGTATTGTTGGCAAAGGACCACCCCAGCATTCGCAAGATTTGGAGCAGGCACAACAGAATGATACTCCTTTTGTAGGAAAGGAGGGTTGTTGCTGTGAGCCGGACTAGCGTAGGATGAGACATTTTGTTAAGGTGGAGGAACAGCCCCAGCAGCTTGAACTGCCATGGTACTGGTAAGTATATCAGTGATCTTGGCGAATGTTGTTTCGAAACCCTCTAGCCGTTTACTAGTCTGATCACTGGTTTCTTCTGGTCTTTCTCCGTTTGTCATGTATGTAGATAGCATGCGAGGATGAACAGAGGAATCAGTGCAACTGGTGATGATACTGTCTGTCTCCGAGTGGCTAAGTCCTTCATCTTCAGGTAGAGGAGGTAGATAGTCGCCATCCGATTCGGAGGGATCATCGTCCTCTGGAAGGCTACCCCCAGTGTGGGGGTCATCTGCTTCAGATTCGGAAGGAATACTACCCCCAACTTGGGAATCTTCGTCGTCTACACGGAATCCTGTCTTTGATCGAGTGCCCATATAGACTCCTTCAGATGTGACAGCCCGTTGTCCATCTGTTGGTAGACTTTGTCTTCTCCTCCTCGTGGAACTGAGAGAGAGAAGGTTGGGTTGGTGGTCCACCGTCTTTGATTGGGGCTTCCATAAGGAGGACCCCATGAAGCCATGTTGGATGAAACACATAGTGGCTTCTCGTCGTCAAAGAAGTGTAGTCGTCGAAACACAGACTTTCTCTGAGGCA
This sequence comes from Iris pallida, assembly GCA_029216955.1. NCBI lineage: Eukaryota > Viridiplantae > Streptophyta > Magnoliopsida > Asparagales > Iridaceae > Iris > Iris pallida. The sequence goes on from JANAVB010030220.1 coordinate 10,597,400, forward strand.
CTCTTGTCACTTTGGAGCAACAACAGTTGATAACAATATTGGCGCACGGAAGTGCGCTATGAATTATTATGTTCTCCCTCGCTTTATCCTTATGATTTATCATGTCATACAAGTCAGCGAAAGGGAGTTTTGTCTTATAACCCATGTTGCATGCATCGTCGAGCTTTGCATGCGGGTTCGTAAGGAGAGTGGGCGCATCCAGACTTAGTTCATGTGCAGGGGCAACCCCCACACCTAAGTTCTGTGATGTCCTTGAAGACAGCCCCGTGCTATACGCGTTGGGGCCTATCTTTTTGCTGTGGGCGCATAGGCCTTGGAGACTGGGCTTGGGCGCATGCTTCTGGACATCATGTTTGAGTCGCCTTGATGTAGGAGCATAGTATGGATTCAGAGAGCCTGGGTGCATAGCCTTGGGCGCATGACTCTGAATGCCCAACATGTTGAAGACAGAAGTGTTCTGGTTGGGGCTATGCGCCCGAGCACTCCCTTGGGCTCATGGATTTGGGAGCATACTTGGTGGAGTAGCTCTATTTTCTCCCAGTTCTGCCTCCTTCGTTCGTGAGCCTCGCCGGGTCTGGCCAGAGTGCCGCACACCCCGATCCTTGGCATCGTAGTGTTTTCCTCTGCCAAGTCTCAAGTGTTGAACACTCTGTTGTTGGTTGTGGATAGAAGAAGTCACTGGACTAGTAGAGCCCAGAACGGTGTGAGCTTTCTCCATTTGGGGGACTTCTGTGGCAGAGTCCTGCGCCCAGGTAACAGAGTCCTCCAGCTGCATATCCGCTATGACACTAGTAGGATACGCGTAGCGAGCCTTCGAAAGCCAAGTCTTGCGAGACTGGTTTTATCATGCCCCGCTCCCGCAGGAGCGATCGTCCTCGCTAAGGCGTGATGTCGCACGGGCCTAGGTTGCGCCCGTGCAAGGCTAATCCCAGAAACGGTCGATTTGAGCTAGGCCACAGAGTCGCAAAGAGTGTCCCCATTTGCAGCGAAAAGTAAATGAACACAAATTGAAGCGAATTCAAACTCTTTATTGACATTCAAGAAGTTTACAAGCGACGCTAGGCCGAGATTACAAATCGCTCAAGCTCTTTCTTTCTGGAAACATAAAAGGCGTGCCAAGTGGCTTACAAGATAAAATGATTCATGGCGATGTTTCGATACATTATGTCCTGTATATGGTGCTTCAGCTCCTTGCAATGCTCCAAGGCTCCAGAGTTAGCTCCGCTTCTTAGCACGTTTGATTTACTTTTGTGCACCGTCTATTATTCATTGTCTTTCTAATCTTGCCTTAGGATCAGTTTCATGGCATATTTCATAACCTATCTCGTGTTGCCGAATTCAAGTGTTTGCATGGAAATACATGCACGACTTACCCATACTTACCGTCCGGCCTTCCCTGTCCAAAGTAAACCAAGTTAGTCAATAATTTATATAGACTTTCAATGTCAAGGGCGTGTCCCTGCCTCAGGTCCTAGCACGACGTAGGCGTATTTTCTAACTCAATTTCACGAAGTACCCTCAATTATTTGGTGTGTTACATTCAAGCCTGTTCAAAAGGCGCTTCATTCAGTTAACTTAGACTACTTTATTTTAATGCAAGGACTTGCACGTAGATTGCCACCAGCAAAGCCCACCTAATCTACATGCACCGGTCGCTGGCACCACAAGCCATTTTGGACATATTCTCCCTTGGTATTTCTCACCTATCATAGTGTGCTGGCTGGTACACCTTGATAGTCTCTTGAAATACCCGTCTTACATCTCCTGGGTGGCCAAGCCCGTACCCAGGCCAGGATAGTAAGCTATTTTGATTTCCGTCTAGGCCGGCCACGATCCTCCCTTTGATCGTGTCTCTGGAAATTCCTTATTCTGCCTACCTCCCGTATACGATGGGATTATCCATGACAATTTCGTATTGTCTTGTCATTTTAACTTAACGGCTGTCTCTGAGCCATAGGCTAACCCTTAGCCATAATACGTTATCGAACAGGTTGGCGGTGGCGTCCGTGCAGTGCGGGTAGCGAGCCCCGACGTACGTCACTGTCATACCTGTCGCTAACCATTCCTTTTTTTATCTTTTATTCATTCTTTCTTTTCTTTCTTTCACTTGTCCGTTCGTTCGTTGATTCATTCACACATTCATTCATTCATTCGTTGATTTATTCATTCACTTATTTGTTTATTCTTTCATTCATACATTATGCAACTCCCCGTGCGGGAGTCGCCTTGGCGACCCATCGGTCCCGAAGTCTTCCAATGTTGCTATACTCTACTCGGAATGACTATGTCGATAGTCTTCCGTTTTATTGTTGTAAACCATTCATTGTTTCATTGTTGAACGCATAAGAAACTCAAAATATAAGCCTGTGCCTTAGCACGAGCGCAGAGTGCGGTACGAGAGTTCTTACATTTTCTATGTTCTTTTCCATATTCTATACAAGCATACAAGATGGGATTATTCCGTTAGCTAGGTGCGTTGAGTCATTTATTAGCATGCGCGGTGTTATCGCCTAGCAATTCTAGCAATAGTATCTGTATTGTTATGTGTCTAGGCTAAGCAAAGACGGGTTCATCGGAGCCACCCACCTTAGCGATGTTCGTATTGGTCGAGCGATACTCCGAGCGCGCCTTTGAAAGTCTAAGTCTGGATTCGTCTTTAACGGGCCAATGTAAGCCTTGCATCGATTATTCATCAGGTCGATGCCAACTCTTCGGGTCGACGACTCGTTTGAGTCTTTGCACTTGCCATTTGAATCGACATTCCGCTAGGGCGGAGCGGGTCGTTACATAATACACCACTCAAAACAAGTCTCATCCTCGTGACTTCCTAAGTGCAGGTCATCCTCCCGTTCCTTAACTCATGTCGTGTACGTATCTTAGACAATCTCTATCGAATGGATTTATCGCTCGATGGTACTGAACTACAGTCGATACCTTTCCAAGTTCCGCATCGCATACGTTTGGTTGATTTTATTGAATGACTTTTCATTCATGTTAGAGTTGATGTTGCGCCCTATCGAATGGCTTTATCGTGTGGCTTTATCGTGTTTCTTTGACTTGGTTGCTGTTGTGCCCTATTGTGGGGCTGTAATGGTCACACGAGGTACGTTATAATTCATCAAATACGAGGGTCGTATGCTGAGGCAAACTCAATTTCGTTTATACGCATCTCAACACCCACTTGCAGCTGCATTCGAGTTTATTATATCGCTGAGTTTGGATCGTGCACATATTCAAGGTGTCCCCCGAATACGTATATTTCAACCAAGCTTAGCGATTAGCAAAGTCGGACAAGCTACTCGTGATAGTTTCGATTTCCCGACCGTTTTACTAATTTTGACTAAAATCGAACTCATGCGCATCTCACTATCGTTTATCTCGATTCTCGAGATGATCCGATTTGTTTCTCAAGCGTTGCTGTCTACGAAATCAATACGATTTCTTCTTAGCAGAGTCGACCAAGTCTAAGTACTTCCCGTCCGATTCGAGACCAAGTATTACACTATCATCGAGTATATCTTCCGATTAATGATTCAATTCGTTATCCCAACTTTACTTGCGCATCATCCATTCCTATCATTCACTTCGTTTGGGGCTAATCTCGTCGTCGTTCATGCACACTCCCAGTTTTCCGTCCTACTCTAAGTCTTGTTGGCCCAAGTCTATTGTCCGTCTAGACGATACTGTAATGTCAATCGCACAGGTTCAATCACTCGGCATAGGGTCGTCCGCCTATCCGCTAGGTCTACTCACAAGGTCATAGGTACAAGTCAAGTTCTCGGTTCATTGTGCAAAGTTATTGCACGACACTCGCCCCAATCCTATGGTCAAACCATTTTGTTCATTCGTACGGGAGTTTCTACCCAAATTTGCTTCACTCAAATTTCTAAACATCAAGCAGCGTTCACCCTATTCGCTTCACCCTATTTGCATCAACACATTCTCTGTTCCAAGTCCGAGCATGTTAGGAATGTCATCCTACGATAGGTTATCCTCAACCAAATCCTCGATATGTTAATATCGTGCGACCACACTAGAAATTATCGTAGTCTATCTCTTCAAGTATGTTTGATACAATTCACCTATTCATCCTATCCAATTCACGTAGTTAATCACAAGGTCGTCTAGCCTTGCAATATGTCGCTCCCCGATCTCACGCAAGTCTGATTATCCACAGCGGACATGAATCACCATGTCAACATTCCCGCAGAATAATCGTCCTCATCGGGACGTAACTCTTGCGTTGCGTCTAGACTTACTCATTTTCGATACGCGGATTGTGTAAAACCCTTAAATTTTCACTAAGATTTTAAAATTTTATTTGGTATTGATTTTTGTTTTCGAATTTGAACGTCGCGCGCGAAATTTCGTCGAGTACGAATATGTACGAGGTATATATTTTTGAAAACGCTTTATAGATTTTAGAAAAATATTTCATTTCAATATTAGTATAGTAAATATTTTATTTTTGTTTGAAATAGAAATTTTCGTCACACTAGTAGCAATTTTATTTAATTATACCGATTTCAAAAAAATATATATACAAAGATATTTTAGTTGAATGCGAAGTACACGAAAATTTATTCGTGTAGACGATTTAAATTTTCAAAAATTATTTTATCTTAATTTTACTACAAAAGGTATTTTGAAATATTATACATAATTTAGAAATTTTAATTATTTATTTTGCAAAGGATAATTCCAAATATTTTCTATCAATATTTAAAAATATTTATTGTGATTTTCGAAATTAATAATATAGCATATTTTTCAAGTTATAAAAAGTTAATTTTAAACTATTTTCTCACAAATAAATTGGATGACAATTTTATAAATTACATATAGATTTTTGAATAAGATTAAATCATTATTAGATATTATCTAGATTTAAAATTTGAATTTAATTTAGATTAAAATGAATTATCTATAAGGGGTTTTAAATTGTTCCTAATCCATATCCAACTGGGAATTCCCACATCCTATAAATAGGCAGGTACTCCTCCATTAATTTTCCACATCCACAATTACTCCACAAATAATTTCTAGCCACCGTGCATCGTGTCCGTGTCCCCTCCCCGTCTTATTCCATATTTACAAATACATTTTCATCTCTCCGTATCGGACATACCCCGACACAAATAAATCAAATACCTAATCCCTAAACCTATGCTAACCCTTTTGACACCAGCCCCGGTCAAGCCCTCCGACATCTCCTTCGCCCCCGCCATGTCCGCAAACACCGCCGCCACAACCATCACTGTCGTCAACCGTCCCCGACCAACCCGTCTTCCCCGTACCACATCTACCGCCGTTCCCAACACCACAGCCTCGACCCGATCCCCCATTTCCTGGCCGACTCCCCAGTTCCAATCAACCCGAACCAGCACCAGCAACACAAACCCATCTTCCATCCCCACCGTCACCATAGTTGCAACCACCCGTACCGCCATCATCTCCTCCGACACGACCCGTCGTACCACCACCCAAATTCTCCAAAATTAAACCAAAACCACCGCAGCCATACTTACCTCCGCCGGTCGGATCCGCGAGCGCCAACCCCGACCTCTGTGCCTCGCCCTCCGTCGTGCTCGCCACCACCGTTGGGATCTGGGTCGAAACCCAGATCTGGAGCGCCATTGCCCTCCGCCGTGACGAAAACCCCCGCGGTTGGCTTCCTCTAGCTCCGGCAAAAGGAGCCAACCCCAAGCCCCTTCCTCCGTCGCAGTGCAGCGCAGCGCCGCGCTCGACTACGTTCCCACCGGCGACTCCCTTCTGCTCCCGCCGCACCCCTTACACCGGAGCGCCGTGCCGCCGATCCCCCTCGCCGAACCCCTCTTCCGGTTGCCGCCCTTTCTCTTCCTCGCCCGATCCTCTCCCGCCCGGCCGAGCTCCACCTACCGCCGGAGCGGTGAGCCCCCGACGACCCCCTCCGCTTCTTCTCCCCATCTCCTCCGAGCACCCGCCTTCGCCGCCCGCCGGAGCCGAGGCCTAGCTCCCTCTCGATTTTCGCCGCTATTCCTTTTTCCCCATTTCTCCGCCGTGTCCGGCCTGGTCGAGAACTCCGCAGCCGGCAAACCCCGCCGCGACCCGAGCTTCGATCCCTCTGCTCACAACCTCCCTCTCTGATCCTCTTTCTCTCCCTACTCCTTCTCTCTTTCTCTCTCTAATGTCTTCTCTTCCCCCATTTTTTAGTTTCCTTCTCCCATGAATAAGACAGAAGACTTCCTTTCCTTTTCTTCTTTTAATTTTTTCATTTTGTTTTGTTTGTTTTGTTATTTTTATTTTATTATTATTGTAATTATGTATGTTTACCACATTAGTACACACCAAATTGAGAAATTTCATTAAGTACTAACATTATTACTATTTTCCACTAAAGATATTATAAATATGTATTGATGTCAAATAGTTTGTGCTTAAACACTACCTGTATTTCAAATGGAGTTCAAAGGCCTTAAAGTATTATTATATTATTATTTTCTATATATATATGGCTTTTCCTAAAAATATATAAAGATAAACATATGTTTCCTTCCTATTCCAGTATTTAACCCTAAAACAAAAATTTCCAAATTTTTTTTTTCATATAAAGTCTTTTCTAGGTTATATTTTGACCTAGATGAGTTATTAGTATTTCGATTTATTTAGTTAGAATATTTATATCAAGTATAGTTATTATCTATAACCATATATTTACAAACCTAGAATTTTTGCCATACGATTTTTCTCTGACTTTAAGTATTATTCCTATAAATATTTTGATTCACGAGAAACTAGCTAGAAGCATTATAAATATCTTTCAAGATTTACATATATTTAATTTTTCCAACTTCTCAAAATTTACTACAGCTCAGAGCTAATTCTCTTTCTCATATTCCCCGCCAATTATGTACGTCCTCCTATCGACCCTAACCAATTTGACCGCCCTGGACCCGATAGAACCGTCCGTGTCGTCAACAGAGGCTCCTTTGCATAGTTGTTACACCGAAGTCACTGTCGTGCCACCTTGACTATTGCAGCTCACCAGGCGTCGCAACAAGCAAGTATACCTTGGTAATTAACTGTCAATTATTTATTTTCTGTATTATTCATTTTGTTTCATATTATTAGTTTCATTTGTTATAAACTGCGCGTCCAATCCATACTTGGGTGCAAGCGACTTTATTAGTCGTTACTTTATTTTATGCATGTTGACTTAGTGTTAGCGGACTACCTTCTTGTTGGGGGATATCCTTATATCTCCTTTGGTTGTGACACTCACACTACACGGTTTGAGACATGTTGCTAGGGGCACGACTTATTGACTAGCTATCTTTAAAGTCGTGTGACGGTAGATGATCGTAACTGCTATGACTAGGGTTTTAGAGACTTAAGCAGTTACAAAACTGAACGAGCCATGGACATGACTTGAACAGTATAGAAAATATTAGGGGAGAACAGTCGCTAGTGCATATGGAAAGCCAAACAGGTAAACCACAGTCTCCAGATGGAACTGTGGCAATATATTTGCAGATACCCTCTGACGTTTTGGACGTTACGGCCGGATACAGATGACTGGATGCCAGTTACGTACACATAGCCTAAAATCCTACCCATGCGCATGAAAGTTGTCCTCTAAATTGCACATTAGGCGGTTAGAATCTCCTTTGTATATTTGTGTCTAGGATAGTCTTTTATATACTATTTTATTATTCTGACAGTTCATATTAGCTTGTTCTTTCTGTATCTTGCTACGTCCGTCTGAGGACCTGGTTTTTCTCCAGGTGTGTGTTCATGTTTTTCGCAGGTATCCTAGCTAAGGCCGTGGTCTTCTCCATTCTTTCGAAGACGATTGCGCTTGGTTCGTCGTGCCATTTTTCAATTCATGTACATTTCTTTCATTGAGATAGTTGGTAGTGGACTTTGTCTCCGCCCAACGATTGTATCATAAATATTCAAGTTGATTTTTATATTATTATTCTTTTTCTTGTGGATGAGATTTAGTTTGTCTTGGATTACTATATTTTTCAGCTTATGCATCCATACGAGGCCTATGTAGTTCTTATGAATACAGCTGGCATGTCTATGTTCCTAGTCCTACGTATTATGGGACTGGGCGTTACATGTTTTTGTGGTGGCTCATGCAGGTCAAGATAAATTGTTTGGTTACTTTATCGTACCAAGCAAGCATGCGTATAGGATTAGAGTCTAGGAACTCATCCACATACTTGACCGCCTTCTCCTCGAGTTGCATCTTGCTTGATCCCTTCTATCGTGATTCGTGCCCTTCTTTCGTGCTTGATAGAGATTAATAGGGTAACCCATACTAGGTGGACATGACCCATTGTTCCATCACCCTACTAGTTTAATTCTTGTAAGTTGGGTAGAATGCCTTATGACCTAGCAATCCCTTTGTCCTTGTGACCTATATTAGCAAGTTCACTTAGGTTCTAGAACTTATAGGACCCTAACTTATCTAGCCCACCAAGCCTTAGACAAAAGGCAATAGGTCGACTGTATAGGCACCAAACAAGATTTAGATTCTTAAGAAGTTCGAACTAATTCTAGTCCCTTTCAATAATAATCTCACGTGCCTATATTTACCATCTTGACTAAATGTTGCTACTATAGCCTAGTTTTGTAAGTTTAACCGTTATCAAACTTGTTCAAGACACATGCTATTGAGTATGCGCTCACTAACATATTGTCTAGTCAGAACCGGTACATGATGGTCTGATCAACCGAGTGCACTTTGGTTCGCTTTTATCTATCGTTCTACGTGGATAGGGACATAGTTAAACTTGTCCTCTATGGTCCCATCCGCGACAGCCCTGGCAATCCTTTTAAATTACTCCCTCGCCTTTGAACCACATATTGATATTCGAAAACAACTTCTTTGGACTCATATTGGTTCTCATCTTTCACTTATTTAGACGAAGACTCGTACCTAATAGATAGGCCCAAGGTATCACCTTTAGTTATCCCCCCAACTATTGCCAAAATAGTTAGCCACCGACCAACCGATGGGACTATATCCCCATCTCGAGTTACTCGTCCTTTCCCTTGACCCTAGATTCATTGTCGTGACCATCATTCACTCCCTAAATTAAATTCGTGATTTACTTCCGTAGTTATCGAAGTCACGATTTTCTAATGCATGTTTTGAACGTCGTGATTTGATTGTTCCTCATTGATATACCCTTGTACCCTCTCAACCCCCTACTCATTTTTATTTCGAGGACAAAATTCTTGTAAGTTGGGTAGGATGTAAAACCCCTAAATTTTCACTAAGATTTTAAAATTTTATTTGGTATTGATTTTTGTTTTCGAATTTGAATGTCGCGCACAAAATTTCGTCGAGTACGAATATGTACGAGGAATATATTTTTGAAAACGCTTTATAGATTTTAAAAAAACATTTCATTTCAATATTAGTATAGTAAATATTTTATTTTTGTTTGAAATAAAAATTTTCGTCACACTAGTGGCAATTTTATTTAATTATACCGATTTCAAAAAAATATATATACATAGATATTTTAGTTGAATGCGAAGTACACGAAAATTTATTCGTGTAGACGATTTAAATTTTCAAAAATTATTTTATCTTAATTTTACTACAAAAGGTATTTTGAAATATTATACATAATTTAGACATTTTAATTATTTATTTTACAAAGGATAATTCCAAATATTTTCTATCAATATTTAAAAATATTTATTATGATTTTCGAAATTAATAATGTAGCATATTTCAAGTTATAAAAAGTTAATTTTAAACTATTTTCTCACAAATAAATTGGATGACGATTTTATAAATTACATATAGATTTTTGAATAAGATTAAATCATTATTAGATATTATCTAGATTTAAAATTTGAATTTAATTTTGATTAAAATGAATTATCTATAAGGGGTTTTAAATTGTTCCTAATCCTTATCCAACTGGGAATTCCCACATCCTATAAAAAGGCAGGTACTCCTCCATTAATTCCTCACATCCACAATTACTCCACAAATAATTTCTAGCCACCGTGCATCGTGTCCGTGTCCCCTCCCCGTCTTATTCCATATTTACAAATATATTTCCATCTCTCCGTATCGGACATACCCCGATACAAATAAATCAAATACCTAATCCCTAAACCTATGCTAACCCTTTCGACAACAGCCCCGGTCAAGCCCTCCGCCATCTCCTTCGCCCCTGCCATGTCTACAAACACCGTTGCCACAACCATCACTGTCGTCAACCGTCCCCGACCAACCAGTCTTCCCCGTACCACATCCACCGCCGTTCCCAACACCACAGCCTCGACCCGATCCCCCATTTCCTGGCCGACTCCCCAGTTCCAATCAACCCGAACCACCACCAGCAACACAAACCCATCTCCCATCCCCACCGTCACCATCGTTGTAACCACCCGTACCGCCATCATCTTCCCCTACACTACCCGTCGTACCACCACCCAAATTCTCCAAAATTAAACCAAAACCATCGCAGCCATACTTACCTCCGCCGGCCGGATCCGCGAGCGCCAACCCCGACCTCTGCGCCTCGCCCTCCGTAGTGCTCGCCACCACCGACGGGATCTGGGTCGAAACCCAGATCTGGAGCGCCATTGCCCTCCGCCGTGACGAAAACCCCCTTGGCTGGCTTCCTCCAGCTCCCGCAAAAGGAGCCAACCCCAAGCCCCTTCCTCCGCCGCAGCGCAGCGCCGCGCTCGGCCACGTTCCCACCGGCGACTCCCCTCTGCTCCCGCCGTACCCTCTTGCGCCGGAGCGTCGCGCCGCCGATCCCCCTCGCCGAATCCCTCTCCCGATCGTCGCCCTTTCTCTTCCTCCGTCCGATCCTCTCCCGCCCGGCCGAGCTCCACCCACCGTCGGAGCGGTGAGCCCCCGACGACCCCTCCGCTTCTTCTTCCCATCTCCGCCGAGCACCCGCCTTCGCCGCCCGCCGGAGCCGAGGCCGAGCTCCCTCTCGATTTTGCCGCTATTCCTTTTTTCCCCTTTCTCCGCCGCGTCCGGCCTCGCCGAGAACTCCGCAGCCGGCAAACCCCGCCGCGACCCGAGCTTCGATCCCTCCGCTCACAACCTCCCTCTCTGATCCTTTTTCTCTCCCTACTCCTTCTCTCTTTCTCTCTCTAATGTCTTCTCTTCCCCCATTTTTTAGTTTCCTTCTCCTACGAATAAGACAGAAGACTTCCTTTCCTTTTCTTTTTTTAATTTTTTTTTGTTTTGTTTGTTTTGTTATTTTTATTTTATTATTATTGTAATTCTGTGTTTTTACCACATTAGTACACACCAAGTTGAGAAATTTCATTAAGTACTAACATTATTACTATTTGCCAATAAAGATATTATAAATATGTATTGATGTCAAATAGTTTGTGCTTAAACACTACATGTCTTTCAAATGGAGTTCAAAGGCCTTAAAGTATTATTATATTATTATTTTCTATATAGATATGGCTTTTCCTAAAAATATATAAAGATAAACATATGTTTCCTTCCTACTCCAGTATTTAACCCTAAAACAAAAATTTCCAAAAAAATTTTTCATATAAAGTCTTTTCTAGGTTATATTTTGACCTAGATGAGTTATTAGTATTTCGATTTATTTAGTTAGAATATTTATATCAAGTATAGTTATTATCTATAACCATATATTTACAAACCTAGAATTTTTGCCAAATGATTTTTCTCTGACTTTAAGTATTATTCCTATAAATATTTTGATTCACGAGAAACTAGCTAGAAGCATTATAAATATCTTTCAAGATTTACATATATTTAATTTTTCCAACTTCTCAAAATTTCCTATAGCTCAGAGCTAATTCTCTTTCTCATATTCTCCGCCAATTCTGTACGTCCTCCTATCGACCCTAACCAATTTGACCGCCCTAGACCCGATGGAACCGTCCGTGTCGTCAACAGAGGCTCCCTTGCATAGTTGTTACACCGAAGTCACAATCGTGCCACCTTGACTATTGCAGCTCACCAGACTTCGCAACAGGAAAGTATACCTTGCTAATTAACTGTCAATTATTTATTTTCTGTATTATTCATTTTGTTTCATTATTATTAGTTTCCTTTGTTATAAACTGCGCGTCCAAGCCATACTTGGGTGCAAACGACTTTATTAGTCGTTACTTTATTTTATGCATGTTGACTTAGTCTTAGCGGACTACCTTCTTGTTGGAGGATATCCTTATATCTCCTTTGGCTGTGACACTCACACTACATGGTTTGAGACATGTTGCTAGGGGCATGACTTATTGACTAGCTATCTTTAAAGTCGTGTGACGGTAGATGATCGTAACTGCTATGACTAGGGTTTTAGAGACTCAAGCATTTACAAAACTGAACGAGCCATGGACATGACTTGAACAATGTGGGAAATATTGGAGGAGGACAGTCGCTAGTGCGTATGGGAAGCCAAATAGGTAAACCACAGTCTCCGGATGGAACTGTGGCGATATATTTGCAGATACCCTCTGACGTTTTGGACGTTACGGCCGGTACAGATGAGTGGATGCCAGTTACGTACACATAGCCTAAAATCCCACCCATGCGCATGAAAGTTGTCCTCTAAATTGCACATTAGGCGGTTAGAATCTCCTTTGTATATTTGTGTCTAGGATCGTCTTTTATATACTATTTTATTATTCTGACAGTTCATATTAGCTTGTTCTTCCTGTATCTTGCTACGTCCGTCTGAGGACCTGGTTTTCCCCAAGTGTGTGTTCATGTTTTCCGCAGGTATCCTAGACAAGGCCGTGGTCTTTACCATTCTTTCGAAGACGATTGCGCTTGGTTCGTCTTGCCATTTTTCGATTCATATATATTTCTTTCATTGAGATAGTTGGTAGTGGACTTTATCTCCGCCCAACGATTGTATCATAAATATTCAAGTTGATTTTTATATTATTATTCTTTTCCTTGTGGATGAGATTTATTTTGTCTTTGATTACTACATTTTACAGCTTATGTATCCATACGAGGCCTATGTACTTCGTATGAATATAGCTGGCATGTCTACGTTCCTAGTCCTACGTATTATGGGACTGGGGCGTTACAGATTGGGCCTATTCAATCATCAACTTTACTTCGTCGTCAATCATAAGTCCGATCAATCCTCAAATTTGCCTTCGCTTCAAACCACAAGTCGAAGCAATCAAAATTACCATGTCAAGGTATTTTGAGTTCGATCATTCCCGCTGGACATGAATCACCATGCCAATGCTCATGCGGAATGATTGTCCCAAATCTGACGTGACGCATGTACGAGGCTGGAGTTGCGCTCGTGCAAGACAAGATCGTTGTTATTGTGGTTATCAAGGAACAATCAAGTCACTTCTCTTCTTCATTCCAAACATTCATTTCTATCAAAATTCCCTAACATAGTATCCTTTAAAATAATAACTTCTAACACGATAATCATTCATCGAATCAGAGTACCCCCGAGTTATCGTACATCGATCTTTGATACGCCTCAATACCATCGATGATGTACATAACCTGACGATCTTCCTTTTATAACGAATTTCGAGTCGTGCAACTTAATTTTCTCAATTCACATTGTCTCGTGCTAACTCTTCATTGAGCAACATCTATTCCAATTCCTTAGTCATTCTCGTATCTCCACTCAACGTTTTCCATGCACGCTATCTTCCGATCTTGCTATCTTCGATCTCGTCTGAGTATTTCGTCTTAACTCAAGTTTCAATCCATTCGACTAAATTCAAAATCGCATGTACGATTTACTATGTTTTCTCGACCAATACACCCATTTACTTTATTGTTTCGAATCTCTATTCAATCATTTTGCAATTGCACTATGCATTCTTAATTCGTCCGAACGATACCTCGTTTGAGACTCTCAAAGTCGCAACCAACTAAGCGTTACTCGCTCTAAGGCTTTGTGTGATATAATCGCTTGCCGACATACTCGTACTATCCGTAAATCTTTTAGTCTCGCTCGAAAAATTTCTATGACGTCCATACACAACTCAGGGTTCAAGCCACTCAGCTAGTCGTCGACACTCACTCTTATTCTTTTCTGAAGCTGTCACATACACCACTCGGGGTCAAGTCATTATACAAATCCTTAAAAGGTCATTCGACTCACAATCGACATATTCAATTGTGCGTTCGCCCGTTCCTCAAGGTCTAAGAACCATTCTCGTGTTCGTTTTGGTGTTGGTCAAGTAGCGTCTCTATCGACATACATTCTAAGTCTCACTTAGTCTCGTTCGAGCGATAGTCGATCTCGCTCGCAAACTCGTTCGTACCAGAAGGTCTAGGTGCGCGATACTCGGCACAACTTAGTCGAAAGGCTGCATGCATAACCATTCCGCTCGAACTATACTTCGGTCACGTGTACTCGTTCGCTATCGTCAGCGTAAGGTTATTCAGGCATGAACTGCGTTTGCTAACTTTTAGCACTGGTTCCTTCCAACTCAAGTCCATCGTAGTTTGGCACAAAGGCCTTCGCCTATCAATCCCGTCCAACAGAGTACTCATACGAGCTTTTGAAAATATTAGACTTATTGTATGGAACATCCCAAGGCACAACGAGAGAGAGCGTATACTTCTTTTGTTTTCAAGCGAACTTTCAAAACTGAGAGAATCGAAATGAAGTCCAAGGACGTAAAGCCGTGCTTTGATACCAATCTGTCATGCCCCGCTCCTGCAGGAGCGATCGTCCTCGCTAAGGCATGATGCTGCACGGGTCTAGGTTGCGCCCTTGTAAGGCTAATCCCAGAAACGACCGATTTGAGCTAGGCCACAGAGTCGCACAGAGTGTCCCCATTTGCAGCAAAAAGTAAATGAACACAAATTAAACTGAATTCAAACTCTTTATTGACATTCAAGAAGTTTACAAGCGACGCTAGGCCGAGATTACAAATCGCTCAAGCTCTTTCTCTCTGGAAACATAAAAGACGTACCAAGTGGCTTACAAGATAAAATAATTCATGGCGATGTTCCGATACATTATGTCATGTATATGGTGCTTCATCTCCTTGCAACGCTCCAAGGCTCCAAAGTTAGCTTTGTACCTTAGCATGTTCGATTTACTTTTGTGCACCGTCTATCATTCATTGTCTTTCTAATCTTGCCTTAGGATCAGTTTCATGGCATATTTCATAACCTATCTCGTGTTGCCAAATTCAAGTGTTTGCATGAAAATACATGCGCAACATACCCATACTTACCGTCCGGCCTTTCCTGTCCAAAGTAAACCAAGTTAGTTAATAATTCATAAAAACTTTCAATGTCAAGGGCGTGTCCCTGCCTCAAGTCCTAGCACGACCTAGGCGTGTTTTCTAACTCAATTTCACGAAGTACTCTCAATCATTTGGTGTGTTAGATTCAAGCCTGTTCAGAAGGTGCTTCATTCAGTTAACTTAGACTACTTTGTTTCAATGCAAGGACTTGCATGTAGATTGCCACCAGCAAAGCCTACTTAATCTATATGTACCGATCGCTGGCACCATAAGCCATTTTGGACATATTCTTCCTTGGTATTTCTCACCTATCATAGCGTGCTGGCTGGTACACCTTAATAGTCTCTTGAAATACCCGACCTTACGTCTTCTGGATGGCCAAGCCCGCACCCAAGCCAGGACATTAAGCCTTTTTTTTATTTTTGCCTAGTCCGACCACGATCCTCCCTTTGATCGTGCCGCTGGAAATCCCTTATTCTGCCTACCTCCCGTATATGATGGGATTGTCTACGACCATTTTGTATTGTCTTGTCATTTTAACTTAACGGTTGTCTCTGAGCCATAGGCTAACCCTTAGCCATAATACGTTATCGACCAGGTTGGCAGCAACGTCCGTGCAGCACGGGTAGCGAGCCCCGATGCACGTCCCCGTCATGCCTGTCGCTAACCATTCATTTCTTTCTAATCTTTTATTCATTCTTTCTTTTCTTTCTTTCACTTGTCCGTTCGTTCTTTGATTCATTCACACATTCATTCATTCATTGATTCATTCATTCACTTATTC
Organism: Iris pallida; assembly: GCA_029216955.1. Classification (NCBI taxonomy): domain Eukaryota; kingdom Viridiplantae; phylum Streptophyta; class Magnoliopsida; order Asparagales; family Iridaceae; genus Iris; species Iris pallida. The sequence continues at coordinate 10,613,391 of JANAVB010030220.1, forward strand.
GTTCATTCTTTCATTCATACATTATGCAACTCTCCGTGCGGGAGTTGCCTTGGCGACCCATCAGTCCCGAAGTCTTCCAATGTTGCAATACTCTACTCAAAACGACTATGTCGATAGTCTTCCGTTTTATTATTGTAAAATATTCATTGTTTCATTGTTGAACGCATAAGGAACTCAAAATGTAAGCTTGTGCCTTAGCACGAGCGCGGAGTGCGGTGCGAGAGTTCTTACATTTTTTATGTTCTTTTCCATATTCTATACAAGCAAACAAGATAGGATTATTTCCTTAGCTAGGTGCGTTGAGTCATTTATTAGCATGCGCGGTATTATCGCCTAGCGATTCTAGCAATAGTGTCCGTATTGTTATGTGTCTAGGCTAAGCAAAGACGGGTTCATCGGAGCCACCCACCTTAGCGATGTTCGCATCGGCCGAGCGATACTCCGAGCGCGCCTTTGAAAGTCTAAGTGTAGATTCATCTTTGACGGGCCAATGTAACCCTTGCATCGATTCTTCATCAGGTCGATGCCAACTCTTCGGGTCGACGGCTCGTTTGAGTCGTTGCACTTGTCGTTTGAATCGGTGTTCCGCTAAGGCGGAGCGGGTCATTACACGTTTGGCTTCGCTAATTTTGAGGGAGTAGAGCCGTCCGTCGAGAGCATCTCTTCGAACACCTGCTGATCAAATTTTATGATTAGCATGTTCTGAGTACTCCCCACTTTGTCGGTATCGGATTGCGTCACCACGTTCTCGTCAGAGGAAAAGGTAATCCCCAACAGAGTCGCCATTTTTGTGGACACGCACAAAAAAAGAAGAAGAAAATATTGTCTTTTCTTTTTATTGCACAAGGCACCACAAATCGAGTACGTCTGAGAGATCCTGCATTGAGGATCTCCGAGTACAAAAAAAGAATTCTGGGAAATGGGACGATGGAGATCGAGCAGCAGTTGCTCCTTTACTTCATGGACACTCTGATTACAAAAGTGGGAGAAAACCTAAGAAAATTGTTAACTCTCGGCTCACTGGCAAGAAGTGCAGCAATTTGGCTCTTGAAAATGCTCTCTATTTTGTCCTTTGAAGAGGGATGAGGCCCCCCTTTTATAGTCGTTCTCGAGCTTGAACGATGTTATGCGCCCACATGAAGAGACACGCTGGTTCTTATGTGGGCACATAGTCCTGCTTTGGGCGCATAGGGTGTAGGCGCATACAGGCTGCGAGATTGTGGGTTGGTCGTGGTGTTGACGTGGCCGCATGCTTCGGTACACAACTGCTCGTGGAGACTGATGTGGCCGTGTGCTTCGGTGCACGTTTTGATCATGGCTTTGACTGAGTCGGCTTGGGCGTATAGCCATGTCTCAGGCTATGCGCCCCCCTTTCGGGGGAGTTAGTCTTGGGCGCATGGAACTTCACTGGTTGGGCGCATGAAGTTGTACTGACAGGGCGCATGAAGCTTCGTTGGCTGGGTGCATAGAGCTCTACTGACTGGGCGCATGGGGATTCTCTTGACCTGGACGCATGGAGCTGTATTTGCTGAAAATTTTTTATGCTTCTACATATATTACAACCATACTATATATAGCCTGGACTCAACATCTTATATCTAAACTAATACCATACCATATATAGCTACATTTAATATACCTAGTATCAAGTCACCACGATAAAAATAATATTTTTAGAAAATAAAACTACAATACTTAATTCTGGAATATTTATTTAAAATAATTTTAGACTAATATATACAAGAAAATAAATATCTAGTACTATATCAAACTAGTAACAATATGACAAAATAATATTTTTGTAAAATAAATAATATAATATTTACTTTTGAAAATATTTTAAAAAAATTAATAATCATTATTTAAATATAATATATGCTAGAAAAGTTTCTAACTAGTATACAAAGCTAGTATCAACACTAGTCGACTATCCGACCCAATTGAACCAAAAAATAAATAAATTTAAAATAATTATTAAATCTGAAATAAATTAATAAATAATTAAAAGATATAAGTTTTATAGGAAAAGACAAATAATAATTATACAAAAAAAATTATGAAGCTTCGGGTTCGAGCACAACATTAGTTTCGACGAAATCAACGTTCGAACTTGTATGACAGAAACAGATTTTTAAAAATATGATAAAATTGATGAGATGGCTAACGAGCATATTAAAATGATAGAACAAGATGTTAGGAGCGTTGCCAATATTTTTTGAGAGGTCGAAAAGCTCTATAAGTCACCAAAAACTCGCATGCGACAAAATAGGTTCATTCTGGACACATGTTCATAGAACGGACGACACGGATAAACCGTACGGAACCACGTGGATGGCCAATTGGAGATAGAAGCAGACACGTAGGGCTACGCTTTAGAATTGCTTTTACAACCAATGGACCATTAAAAAGTGTAGCACCCCGCTTTCGATAGGCGACGGACTTCATAATATGCTTGCGACGAGTCAGATCGGTCGGGAACTTAGATGGCTATCTGACTCGATCGCTGAGCTTGGTAAACGATAACACCTTGCGGCATCGATCAAATCGATTTGGACGGACGTTACGAGAATCGATCCAACTAATGGAACGACTTCTGTTGGAATAAGTCCTAGATACAGCGGGCTGCGTCTCAGCGAGTGAGCTCTATATAAGAGTCCCTTCGACGGGACCGGACCGCTGTATGGCCTTCTTGGGGCTTTTGCCGCTGGGCTTTGATGAAGTGCTTTCACGTCATTATTCTGGATGCAATTACAAATTTCAAAGCGAGGAAAAAAGAAGAAATTCTAACAAAGTGTTGGTGCCATTGCAGGAGCTCGCGTAACTAAAACTTGATGTTGCGTAGCGCTTCGACGATCGGCACGAGCAAAGAAATCGGTGGGTGATTCGGCCCTTCTTTCTACTATCTCACAAACGAATTTCCTTTGCCTCGAATTCATTCAAATCGACGATGCCAAGTTAATTGCACTCCAATCCACTAAGGTCAAGAACTCGGAAAAAATGTATCGATTTAGAGTAATCTACTCTGAAAAAATATAAGTTTATCACATAAACGAGAAAGTTTAAGGTTCTAGTAAAAAGATAGACTATTTTACGTGCTGCAAAATAATATGACATGTCGATTGTGGCTTACGGTGCCGCAGGGAATTTGGGGCCTACGGGATGCTAAGTCGGAAGTACGGCTCGGGAAAAATGATTCGTTGCATGAGTTGGGACAAATGATAATGTCGCTCAATACTGTCCGTGCTATACAAATCGGTCTGCACATATTAAACTGTTCACGCATTGGCATGGTCATGGACAGCTTGTGCACAAGATGAACTTTCCTCGATGCGGTATTCGGGGCATCGGAACCGAATCAACCTAGGGGGGATGAACAAATTCGTGCTTCGGCACGAGGCATTACGGGACCTTCAGCAAGGCTTGCAACCCAAACTGCAGGCACATCGTAATGCCATATAAAGTCCCTCGTGGTGCATAGCATCAATGACCGCACATATAAGATAGAGCATGCTCACCTATTGTCTCATGCAGGTAGTAAATATTATGTGTTTTATGCAGGGACGAGCACGACTGTGGTAAGAAATGTGATGAATCTCTATGTTTTTACTGTATGCTTTTATTACTTCAAAGATGGTTATCGATATGAACTGAATTCATTTAATTCTAAATAGAAAGAAAACTCTAAAGCATGTCGACCTTAGCAATCAGAGTCAGTTTAGACGAGTGGGTTCATCTCGTCCACTTAGCAAGTGTGCTAATCCCCTCCCCCAATTTCCCCAGGTGCGACGGGCGCTCTAAACTGAAGCTGAAGTACGTAGAGGCATTTTGAAGCTCTTCCTATGCTGAAGTATTTTGAAGCCAATTCAATCGACGACTTATGTATAAAAGGGCGAATGTATGGGATGACAAATGTTAGTTCAGACAGCTTATCGAGTGTATTTCTTTCTGTTTTCAATCAATGTAGCCGCAACGACATCCAATGTAATTACGATTTGCACTTCATTGTAAGCTATAAATGAAAAGCAATTTCTATCTTCCTATACTGTGTCTTATATTCTAATATGATTTGTGAAGTTTCAGCTTGGTGTTTAAATATAAAATCAAACGTAACGTTCTTGGCTTGTACGAGTGCAATTCTAGACTCGTACGGCATCACGCCTTAGCGAGGACGATCAATTCGGCAAAATAACACCAGGGACGAACGGTTTGTCGACTCGGGGCGTGAAAAAAAGTACCAAAATGATAGTTCAAACAGAACTAACTTGCAGTTCAATTTTAGTGGTGTGACTGTGCATGGGGTCGGATTTGTGTCTCCACCGACCAAAATAGGTGTTGTGGCTCTTTGGGGGCTTAATAGGGTTGAAGAGGGATGTCTTAGGGTTGTCGTGGAGGTGGTGGCTCAACGAACGAAGGTCGAAAAGGGTGGTTTTGATTGGGTGGATGAAAAGGTGTCGACGGATTGGTAAGGCTGAAGGTATTTTGGTTTTGGAGGAGGGGGGTTAAAGAGGATGTCTATATATATATATATATATATATATATATATATATATATATATATATATATATATAAGGAAAGGTGGGGGAGAGGGTTAGGTTTGATAAAAATTGATTTGAGGAAATTTGGTTGAGTTTCGGTAATCGAACCAATAGATATGGCTAGATGTATCTTAATGGATTGAGTTGGTTTCCAAAATAGAAAAGTATATCTTGGAATGGGTGTTTGAACTTTCATGGATGTACAAAATCTAAATAAAATTAATCTAAATTAGTCCTCATAGGTTATGGCAAGCCTAACATGGGCTCTATCTAAGCTTGTTGGACTAGTATTGGACCTATACAGTTTAATGAACCGAAATAGGCTCTGAAAGTCTATTAAATGGGTCTTATGTGACATTTGAAAATAAATACACTACAAGAAAAAAGGCTTTTCTTGATGGCTTTTTCCCGTCAAGAAATGGGTATCTTGACAGTTGCGGATCCGTCAAGTAGGCCGGAGTCCAGAAAAGATCCCTTTTTTCTTGATGGTTGCTGGCATGGTTTTTCTTGACTGCTTTTGGCTGTCATATGAAGTAGTTTTCTTGACCGTTTTTAGTCGTCAAGATAACAGTTTTTAGAAACCGTCAATATTGGTCAAAACTTTTCTTGACTCCGGCCTAGATGACGGCTATTAGCCGTCAAGAAAAGCCCTTCTGCTGCAGGATTGAGTTAATTGTTAACGTTTTATAACCGTCAAGAGAAGCTAAAGCCAAAATTCTATTTATAATTCTATATTATGAATCGAATACACACATAATATCAATAACCCAGAATATTTAATACATCAAATAACTACAAAACCCAATTTTTATATTAACAAACTGTATATTGTCCATACACCACAAACTTCCGACACACGTCCAACCACAAACATACAAGACTTGTCTAACCACAAACATACAACGCTTGTCTAACCACAAACATATCCAACCAATGTATATAGTTTTTATACATCTTAAACATCCAATACTGAAACTTATACAAATAAAATCAAAATAAGTAGCAAACTCGGCCGGAGCACATCCCTCCCATATTCACAGCACCTTCATTTCCATGTAATTTCTGATAGCACAACATAACAAGTTATGAGCTTGTTGACCAACAAAAAAAATAAGAAAACAATATCCTAAAGAAAATAAGAAGAGTATAATAACTCAACTGAACTATCAAAATGAAATGACAACAAAACAAGTTAATTCCTTATCATGTTTAGAAGTTACTTGGAAAGGGTATTAATCATAAGTAAACATATGAATGTACAGAATATTGAAATAAGTATAGAAAATTTTAGTATATCTAAAATAAAGGTACAAAAATATTAACCGCAACAAAAAGGACTATAAGAACATATGAATGTACAGATCATTGATTGTTTGAAGCAGAGCTTGAACTCAGTATCCAGCTATCAGTGTTCTACACTATATGAGGAGATCGCTCAAATATTCAGTTTTAGCTCACAGTCTCATGCATATATGATAAAAGCCTATCTGGCACTAGCTCAATAAACTGACATTGTCTTACTATAGGAGTGAAGGCTCACTGGCACAGTATGTAGGAGGCTTAGCATAACAGTAGTTGAGCCAGCATGCTCAGTATTAGAGCTTATGGAGGCCAGCAAATATTAAAAGCTTGTATAGATAGCATCAGGGCTCATAAAAGCCATATAGCAAAGCTAATATAAGCCATATAGAATCCATATGCTCGGTTGATACATTTGTACTGACACTAAATAGTATCATAAATAGGAGATGAAGGGAAAGGGTATCAATCATAAGGGTTTCTGTAAGTATTGAAGTACAGTACATACAAGTTCCTTGGGATTGAAAATTAATCGCCCGTAGATTTATGTATGTTGTTATGCTTCCTAATTTTATTCACTCATCATCACTCCCAAATACCCGTTGCTGCATCACTGTCTTGCTACTATCACTCCTATTCACCCCTCTTACTGATACATACAAAAAATTCCAGGACACACACAAGCACATAGGAAAATATAGGCACTAATACATCTTTTTAATTCCTACAATATGCAATAACTGACACGAAAATCGTACCTATAATTCTAGCAAGGGAACATTTATTTTTACTGTTTGCTAAGTTTCATGTTTATCTTGCCAATATGTAATGCAACTATTTTAGTTAACTGCAAACATATTAGTAAGAGAAGCTTCAACCAAAATTGTAAAGAATGAAATATAGTTGAGAATATATGACAAGAAACTGATGAAGGTAGAAGAACACGTAAACAAAGAGGCACATGATACAAAACATATTTCATACCTTACCAGCTTGTAAATGCCAAATATTGCAACCTTTGTGCATGGATCAAAAACATTTTGGCAATGCCCTGGTGAATGATCAAGCTTAAGCAAGAAATTGCACAATAATGACAGAACCATATAGCATGAAAACAAAGATGGCTCTACGAGCTTATCAACTAATTACAAGTACATTCCCAATAAAATTATTTTAAGATGGGAAATGGAAATCATTGTAGTTTACCAGGAAAATTGGCGTAGAGTACGAAGTTCAGTTTTCAAGTATCAGTTTTCACTGTAGCTTACCTTTTCTTCCCTCTGTTTTTCTATAGTTGCACATAATTGCTAAGTAAATAGTGTGATTGCTAGTGTAAGCAATATCTCATTATATGCATGATACATGATTTTTTTTTAAATAACAACAATAACTATATGAATCCATCTTACTCAAACTTATTTGCTACAGTTAACCCATGAGATTCACATACCACGGCAGCATTGATAGAAGCGTTTGGGCATCTAATATCTCTTGATTTTTTTTTGCTTTTTCAGCCTTTCCATTTTCCTGAGCCTGGCCTTTTCTTCCAATTTCCTTACTTAGAGATGGATCTTCAGTCTGCAAAAAATGGTGAAAGTGAATATGACATGACGTGTAGAATTCCACAAACTAAAAAAACATATTACTAGCCATTTCTATGGAAATTCACTAACAAACTGACTTGTAACTATACGTTTAGTATAACCCCCTTCGGCAAACTGAAATAGTTCTATATAAAAAAGAAATAAGAGTAAAAATCATATAGTGGAAAATATATGCTAAGGTCAATCTCAACAGATGTGCTCATAACTTCTATAACATCCATGTTACCTTCCTTTTCTAAAATCTTATTGTGTAATAATAGATATTATTTCATGAATATATTACTATCCCTTGTATATATTCAAAACTGACAAATTTACCAAAAATCTTATTAATTGGTGATATCATTGTTCCAACACAAGGTATAAACCATGGAAATTAATTCCCTAGAAGGCCTCCCAGAGCTATCACTATTCTTTGAGTCCACTTCTTGGTTTATTATAATTGACATTTGTTTCCATGATGGAGTGATAGTTACTGCTCCCAGATAAGTAGCAAACAATTAAGATTTTTGCATGTAAATTGGGTATTAAAACTTCTAAAAAATCAAAAGTTCTTCTAAAATGTAGAGATTACCATTAAACATTTGATGTTCATGGCTTCAATGAAACTATAGAACTTTGATGGAATCAAAAAGTTGATTTTGAACTCTAGATCATCTTGAACAAATGATACTTGATTACTTATGGTATGGTGTTTATTTCTGCCCAATATATAATCTATATATTTGTTGAGTATTGATAACTATATTTTTGGTCATATCATACTTACAAATGAACATTATGGGATACAGACATATGGTACAAAAGCTCAGAAAGCTAAGGCTCATAAAGCTATATGCTCACTTAATATACTATCAACAAAACCTAAGGCTCTACATTTGTCCACTGCCTCCAGACTGGACACAACACTGTCTCACTGTGTCCAAACAACTCCTATAATCGTTTCCACACCCATCACAGCAAATCGAGCAAGAAGAAAAAGAAGAATATACCTGAGCAAGTGACATTCTAGTGTATCCTCGAGTCTGACACGGCCACTCCCGTGTCCAAAATTGAAGAACAGCTAGTTCAGAGATTATGTCAAACACCTGGCGAGCAAACAATAGAGTGCTAGAATTAAAGTCTCTATTTAATCCTGATGGATCAAAACTAAATGCAGACATCACAATCAACGATCAATTGACGAATTCGATCATAAAATTGATCAAAACCAATCAAGAAATCTTATAAATTATGATCGAATCCCCATGATTCGAATTCAGTAGATCAAATAGGTCAATGATAGAATGAGGACATACCGACCTTAAACAGTCAATCGTCTTCGACAACCCGCCTAGGTCAGTGCATAGGAGTTCGCTAAGGAGGAGAGGACGCATCAGAAAGATCGTCGGAGACTTGAGTCTTACAGCTTCCAGACCGCCATGGCCGATCGAAGCTTGACACCAAGAAGGATGATGATGACGCCATCGTATTTATTCAGGAAGTACGTCCTCGCCATGTCTCGATATCCTTCTGATCATGTCTAGCAGCTATCGGCAGTACGTCCTCGCCTCTCTTCTTCATAGTCAAAACAATGCGTAAAAAAATTAAAACCCAAACAAGAATGGAAGGAGAAAGAATGGAACGAGATTCAAATATAAAAAAGGAAAGGACGGACAAGGAACCCAATTTTAGCCATTGAAGGAAAGAAGCAAGAACCCTAATTTCTTCATCTTGAACTAAAAAATTTCAAATTGAAGGGAAAATCACCAAACCCTAATTTTAGTCACCATTTACTATCTTCTCCATCATCCTCCTTTTCCTCCTCCTCGTTGCTGTCGACCTGGGCCTCGAGGTCGAAGAACTCTGACCCCTTTTCTTGTGGCAGTCCCCTCCGCTGAGGGAGATGAAGAAAAGAAGAAAGAGGGGTCTCGTAGGCGGCCGCTGAGGGAGGTGAGGGGAAGAAGGGAGAGGGGTCTCGTATGTGGCCTCTGAAGGAGATGAGGGGAAGAAGGGAGAGGGGTCTCATAGGAGGCCTCTGAGGAGGAAAGGGGTTTCTCGAGCAGAAGTCTCTAAGGAGGGGGGAGGGTTTTATAAGAGGATTTTTTGTTTAGATCGAGGGAAATTTGCTGGATTTCATCCACCAAACATCAACAAATACAAAAATTTCAAAAAAATTACCATAATGGTAGCAGAAAAAATTGCGCTTACTTTTTTGCATGTACATTAGTTAACGGTTATCACCAATCCGTCAATAAAAAATAGTGTTTCTTGACGTATACTCTAAAATTGTCAATTATTATGGTAAAAATTTGCCAAATCAACATAAAATGTGTACTTTCTTGACGTACAGCTAAAACCGTCAAGATTATTCTATTCCTTGATGGTTTTTCGCGACCGTCGAGAAATAAACCGTCAAGAATCGTCATTTTTCTTGTAGTGATAGCACATGGAAACTCAATTGAGTGGGTCATTATTGGCATGTGTGTAGTAGGCTCAAAATAGGTTAAAATTATATATTGGGTCGAAAAGTTTGGATCGGATTTGGGTCCCCAATTCCAACTGGAAGATTGTATCGAAATTACGGTAAAGAGTAAAATGGCCATTTTGACCCGAATACAAGAAAAATATAGTGCATGAAACATGTTTGAGTGGTTCATGATATGCCTACGTGAAGGTGGACTCGTCTAGAACACGAATATAAAGTTAGTTTCGAGGAATTAACCAATGTTGTACTTCAAAAGTCAAAGCTACGACAAAGTGTATTTATAGTCATAAATAAAAATAAAATATGGTTAAATAAATAAAAATCATATAAAAAATAAAAAAATTCCAAAAATTCGAGAGCTTACAGTAGTACTCAAGGCTATAGCCAACAAAGGAAATAGATTTTGACGGGATCTTTTCTCTTGTCGCCAAGATATCAAATACATGTTGTACTAGGTTTGGCAGCGAGGCTTGACTTGATGTCGAGCATATAGGCATGAAGATGACGTTCCTCCTTTGATCATCTGGAGAAGGATTTATACATGGAGGATCGATCCAGGTGAAAAGGCAAAGGAATACATGGTTTGTCGCATTAAGAACATCTTGTATGATTTGAAGCATGCTTTGAGACAGGGACACAAAAAGTTTTTAAGTCATTTATGAAGGAGTATGGCTATATAAAGAAATTGTAGATCACCGTGTTAATGAAGAACTCTGCCAAGGATGATTTTGTTACCCTGTTTATTTATTTAGACGATAATGCCTTAAGAATATTGAATTAAAGCCTAAGTTGAGAAATGAGTTTTTGATAAAGGATTTGGGCAAAATGAAGATAATTACCAATATAGAGATCAGCCGGGAGAGAAGGTTAAAGATGGTGTGGTTTCCATGATAATTACATAAAGCTGGTACTTTAAAAGATTCGGTATGGAGGTTGTTCAAGAAGGTGACCATGTCACTTCAACTCACTTCAAGCTTAGCATCGAGAATTTTCCATCGACCGAAGAGAAGAAAGAGGATATGGAAAAGGTGTTGTATGCTTCAATAGTATTATATATGCCATGGTTGTTTGAGGCCAGATATTACTTATGCAACTGAAACAGTGAGCTAATATCTCTATAATCTGGGTAGAGAATATTAGAGCATAGTCAAGTGGATGTTACGGTATCTCCAAGATACTTTTAGTTGGACGTTCATTCGAGTGATGAGACAAAGTTTATTGAATGCACCATGTTAGTCCCGGGGCTTGATCAAAGATGGTAAAACAGATGCAACAGAGATCTACGATGATACAAAAACCAAATAACCAGATTACAATATGGAGGAGGAAATAGAGAAGAGAAGATCTCTAGTTCTTCCTTGCAAACGTATTATAATTGGGACAGAATGAGGTACAATAATCTAGAGAAAGATGAGAAGAAGAAAAATGCTGGGGTGTCAAAACACCGTTGCTCAAAGCAAGATTCGTCCCACACAAATTGCTTCCAGGAACCAGCAAGTTGAAGAACTTGTGGAACGCTCGAAGTCACCTCTGTTCTGACTCCTCGGATGGACTTGCAATGGCGGCAGCAGCTCTCTCTTTCTCCTTTTCTGACTTATAATTTCGTAGTACCCACAAAGGAGGCCAGTAGAGAGTATATATAGAGAGAGGGTGGAAACCCTAGCCGCCTCTTCAGTTATGGAAAGATTGAATCAAATCCCAAAAGATAGCAACGAGATTAATTCAAATCCCACAAAGATAGCAACAAAATTAATTCAAATCCCACAAAGATAGGATCTGAATTAATCGTATTGAATTAGTCTTTCCATAACTGACTTGTAGTCTGTACAGTCAGCGAAATCCTCCATGCGGCAGCAGCAGCAGCAGCAGCCTGGCCGCATGAGCCGCATAGACCGCATGGACCGTATGGGCCGCATGGACCACATGAGCCGTATGGACCGCATGGGCCGCATGAGCCGCATGATCCGCATGAGCCGCATGAGCCGCATGGACCGCATGGACCGCATGAGCCGCATGGACCGCATGGCCGCATGAGTGCATGAGCCACATGGCCGCATGGCCGCATGGCCGTATGAGCCGTATGAGCCGTATGAGCCGTATGAGGCCGCATATGAGCCACATGCCGCATATGACCGCATGACTGCTGACTTGCTAAGTGCAAAGTGTGCCAACAAAATGCCACATTATGCCTCATGAGCCCATGAGCCCGAGTCCGAGTCCGAGTCCGAGTCCGAGTCCGAGTCCGAGTCCGAGTCGCTAAGCCCCTTTGGGGCTTAGCTCCAAATGGAATTAATCTAAGAGAATAACAAAAGCATTAATGCTTAATCCTTGGAGCCTTATTCTTACCTCCTAGTAAAATCACCCACATGGTTCCCTCCTTAGGGTTACCACCCCATGTGCATCTCTCAACAACACAACCAAGTATATATGTTGAGATAGCTCATGGTGCATTTCCGATTTGGGACTAAAATTTTACAAGGTATATTGAGAGCAAGCTCTCTCCATGTAAAGAAAGCACCATCAATCCCCCACATATCACAACATATATATGTGTCCAGGGTTGAGCGTTCCTCACAGTAACTTTCTATTTTGCATTAGGATAGATGTCGCTAACGACTTGAATCTTTTTGCATGGGTTAAATAACAATGTGATATAAGAATGGACTACGCCTTGAATTCTGCACCACAATTATAATTCTTCCCACTCACAAAGGATAGTTACGTGTGCTTCTGGCTGCACATTAAAGGCCCTGTGCCAGCCTAGTTTCAGTGTATAATTTTGGGCATCTACAAATTTACCCTCAAGAGACGGCCTGATTTCTCTTTCCATACACTATAGATGAGTTCTTTATTAAAGAGATATGGCATGAAGCCTTGCGCTTCCTTGCGGTGCTACGTCGCTATGACATGGCCTGAAGCCGAGGAATTACCCCTATCTGGGAACCTCATCGTAGTGTCATACTACTGTAGCATAAGGTCTCAGCCTCTTTGTAGTGCCAATCTACTCAGCATGAAGCCTAAGGCTTCCTTGCGGTGTTACGTCGCAACGACATGGCTTGCAAGGCCGAGGCTTTACCTCTACCTGGGCACCTCATCGTGGTATCGTGCAACTGTAACATGGGTCCATCCTCCCTTTTGTAGTGCTGTCTACAACTCTTTAATTACGTTATACAGCATTAGGCTACCTGCCTATTTGCAGTGCTATGCCGCTATGACTTGGCTTGCAAAGCCGAGGCATTACCCCAGACCTGGGAACCTCATGGTGGAGTCACCCCACTGTAGCATGGAGTTTCACTCCTTGTAGTGCTGCTCTACCATGCTTCCTGTAAAGCACACCAGGCATTCACTCTGCCTGAGAACTCATTAAGGCGTTTAAGCCAACCTTCCACAGGATCTGTTTTTTTACAGAAAATACATAGTAGACAACAGTGGTTATGGGTCTGTATCCCTTCCATGTTCCAGAGAACAAGTACCCACTGTTACCTGATAGTTTTCCAGTCAGTGATCCTCCTTTGAACCAAAAGTTAGATGCCTAGTAGATTTCTCTTTGAACTAATAGCATAAAACTTTATGGTAGGATTACAAAGACACACTATCAGAATGCCTTCAAGCCCATTTTGCAAGCTGTGTCATCGACCAACTGGTGCTTGAGGCCCTTTGTGAACGGATCTGCCAGGTTCTCCTGACTCCGAACATCAACCACTGTAATTACACCTATTTTGATAAGATCGTGTACTGCCCTGTGCTTCAACCGCACAGTCCTCTTCTTCCCATTGAAGAGGTCATTTGATGCCACCGCCGCAGTCGTCTGGTTGTCACAGTATATCGGTATTGCCGGTATCTGAGCCCCAAATACTGGAAGATCATACATGAGCTCCCGAAGCCATTCTGCTTCATCTGCTACAGTTTCAAGTGCATAGAATTCAGATTCCATGGAGGAACGAGAGAGTATAGTCTGGTTCTTCGACTTCCACGATATAGCAGCTCCCTCCAAGGAAAAGACATATCCACCTGTGGATCTCTCGCTTTCCACCTCTGAACACCAGCTAGCATCACTGAAGCCTTCCACTACTGTCGGATATCCGTTGTAGTACAGTACATATGTCTGAGTCTTCTTAAGATATCTCATCACCCGCTTCACATCTGTCCAGTGCTCAACCCCTGGGTTGCTTGTAAACAGACTCAGCATTCCTACGGCAAAAGCTATGTCAGGCCTTGTGGCAGTGGTTGCGTACATTAAGCTTCCGATAATGCTAGAATACTCCAGCTGCCTGACGCTTTCTCTCGAGTTTGGCTTCAGCTTCTGATCACACCTGTATGGCGTATCGATCCCTGGAAGATCCTTATACCCATAGCATGTGAGCACCTTCTCAATGTAGTGAGATTATGACAGCGCTACTCCAGTGTCTGTCCGGATGATCTTTATGCCCAAGATGACATCTGCATCCCCCAAGTCCTTCATACTGAACTTGGTTGAGAGGAACTTCTTTGTCTCTGTGACACAGCCTATGTCCGTGCCTAGGATTAGCATATCGTCCACGTACAGACAAACGATGACTCCTCTTCCATCAGCGAACTTTGTGTAAACACATTTGTCCGTCTCGCTGACTTTGTAGCCGTTTGACCTAATAACTTTGTCAAACTTCTCATGCCACATCTTGGGAGCTTACTTCAAACCATACAATAATTTCACCAACTTGTAGACTTTGTCTTTAAGACCTTTGACGACAAATCCGTCTGGCTATTGCATGTAAATTTCTTCGGTCAGCTCCCCATTTAGGAATACTGTCTTTTCATCCATCCGATGTATCACCAACATATGTATAGCTGCTAGAGAGATTAACATCCTGATGGTGGTCATCCGAGCTACTGGAGCGTACGTGTCAAAGTAGTCTATCCCCTGTTTCTGAGAAAATCCCTTGGCTACAAGACTGGCCTTGAACTTGTCAATAGTTCCATCTGCCTTCATCTTCTTCTTGAAGATCCATTTACATCCGATGGGCTTTTCTCCTTTAGGTAGATCTACCAACATCCATGTGTTATTGGAGGTGATAGAGTCAAACTCGTCATTCACTGCCTCCTTCCAGAAGATAGCATCTCTGGTCTTCATCGCCTCATCATAGGTAAGCGGATCTGCTTCCACATGATAGGTGACAAAGTCATCTTCGAAGTCTTTCGGTCTTCTCGCTCGCTTAGCTGACGGCTCTGCGAGTTCTGGTACAAGAGTTGTTTCATCAACAACAGCTTCTTCTTGGACTACTGGCCCATATGAGATTTCAGTCTCATTAGCACCTACATCATTTTTCGGAATGTCTGAAAGAATAATATTTTTGTCTTTTGCAAACTTGTCTTCAAAATATTCAGCATCGCGAGATTCGATGATATGATTTGACTCAATATCAAGAAATCTCCTAGCATCACTCTTCTCGGCATACCCCAAGAAGATCGCCTTCGTAGTCCTTGTCCCTAGCTTCTAAATCTTCAGATCTGGGAGCTTCACATACGCCAGACACCCCCACACTCGAATGATATTCAAGTTTGGTCTGACTTTGAACCAGAGTTCATGAGGAGTTACGTCCGAAGTTGCATACAGCATTCTATTTAGAATAAAAGTGGCCGTCAATGCAGCTTCTCCCCAGTAGCATTTTGGAAGGCCTGCAGTAAGCAGCATAGAATTCATCATTTTTGTTAATGTTTGGTTCTTTCTCTCTGCTACTCCGTTGGATTGAGGAGAATATGGAGCAGTAGTCTCGCATATGATTCCATGTTCTTTGCAGAATGATGCAAATTCATGAGACCCGTACTCCCCACCTCGATCACTTTTTAACCTCTTGAGTTGTTGTCCAGTCTGCCGTTCAGCTTCGGCCCTGAACTCTCTGAACTTATCGAAGGCTTCGTCTTTAGACTTGAGCAAGTAGACGAACGCATATTTTGAGAAGTCATCGATGAAGGTTATGAAATACTTTATCCCGGCCTTCGTGGAGAAATGTTTGAAGTCACAGATATCGGAGTGCACCAACTCCAGAAGATTTGTGCTTCGATTGACCCGATGAAAGGGTTTTCTTGTGTTCTTTGTCTGAGCACACACTTCACACTTCTCCACCTTACCCCCACATTTGGAGATAAGTCCTAGACTAGACATTTTGTTAATTCTTTTACAATGAACATGTCCTAGTCTATTATGCCACAACTCAAGAGAATAATCAGAAAATGCAACTGCATTAATGTCATCAAACTGGTTGACAAGCTAAATTTTAAATATTCCTTCGATTTAATAAGCCTTTTCGAAGTATATTTCTTTCTTGGACATCACTATCTGACCAGCATTGATGTCCATCCTCAAGCCTGCGTTGCAGAGCAGGTTTCCAGAGATCAGGTTCTTGGCAATCGCCGGAACATGCTTCACACCTTAAAGCGTCAGAGTGTTCCAAGAGGTGAGTTTCAGTTCCACGGTCCTGATCCCCAGAACTTCAGCTTGGGCCTGGTTCGCCATGACAACCTTCTCAGATATCGGCTGGTACGTGACGAACCATTCCTTGCCAGAACAGACATGGCAAGTCGCACCAGTGTCTATCCACCAGTCAGAGTGAACCCTCACAGTTGTGACCTGTGCGATCATAGCAATAAAGTTAGAAACAAATGAAACCTTATTAGGCTCACCTTTCTCTGATTGTTTAGGCTTGGATCTGCATTCACTCTTGTAGTGGCCTTTCTTGCCACAATTGTAACAAGTCACGTGGGACTTAGTCTTATGTTGCTTGAATGAAGGACCCTTCACTTTTAGATTAGGGAAGTCCTTCTTCTTGGGATGAGAAGCCGCCTGCTTCCCCTTGGGATCTCTCGTCTGCACTAGATTGGCTTTGGCCAACTGTTTGGACAGAGTGTCCACCTTCTGTTGGAAACGCATCTCGTCCTCAACATGGATCTCTTAAAGTATATCTCCCAAGCTAATGTCTAGCTTCCTTCTGAGCATCCTTGCATAGAAGGTACTCCACCCAGCAGAAAGTTTTGAGACGATCCCTCCAACGACAAACTTATCGGGAAGGGGCATCTCTTCGTCTTCCAGTTTCTGACGTAGCTTCAGAAATTCCTTTACCTGTGGCAACATGGACTTCTCGTCCTCAAAGAGCAATTTATGATATTTTTTAACCACAAACATCTTGCTCCTGTTCCTGTCTTCTTCATAAAGTTTTTCTACGGACTCCCATATGTCTCTGACAAGTTCCTTCTTCGAGTAGAATTCTGCCAGGGAGTCCTCTATAGCATTCAGGATGAGAAGCCTGCAGATGCTATTTTCCCTTCTCCATTTGGCCTGAAGTTTGGTAGCCGTATTGATTACGGCAGTAGATCCAGTATTTGGAACAGAGGGTTCTTCCTCCAACAGAACATGAGCAACGTATTTTAGTTGAAGAGTTAGATAAACCTTTCTCTTCCAGACTTAATAATGCTCTCCATCGAACTTTTCTAACTTGCAGTAGTCCGATTGGACGAGCGAAGCATTAATGTTTTCCATCTATAAGGATCTTGCTTTGAGATTGTTAGTCCCGGGGCTTGATCAAAGATGGTAAAACAGATGCAACAGAGATCTACAATGATACAAAAACCAAATAACCCGATTACAATATGGAGGAGGAAAATAGAGAAGAGAAGATCTCTCGTTCTTTCTTGCAAACGTGTTGCAATTGGGACAGAACGAGGTACAATAATCTAGAGAAAGATGAGAAGAAGAAAAATGCTGGGGTGGCAAAATACTGTTGCTCAAAGCAAGATTCGCTCCACACGAATTGCTTCCAGGAACCAGCAAGTTGAAGAACTTGTGGAACGCTCGAAGTCACCTCTGTTCTGACTCCTCGGATGGACTTGCAATGGCGGCAGCAGCTCTCTCTCTCTTTCTCCTTTTCTGACTTATAATTTCGTAGTACCCACAAAGGTGGCCAGAAGAGAGTATATATAGAGAGAGGGTGGAAACCCTAGCCACCTCTTCAGTTATGGAAAGATTGAATCAAATTCCAAAAGATAGCAACGAGATTAATTCAAATCCCACAAAGATAGCAACGAAATTAATTCAAATCCCACAAAGATAGGATCTGAATTAATCGTATTGAATCGGTCTTTCCATAACTGACTTGTACTCTGCACAGTCAGCAGAACCCTCCATACGGCAGCAGCAGCAGCAGCCTGGCCGCATGAGCCGCATGGACCACATGAGCCGTATGGACCGCAGGGGCTATATGGACCACATGAGCCGCATGAGCCGCATGGACCGCATGAGCCGCATGAGCCGCATTGACCGCATGAGCCGCATGGACCGCATGAGCCGGATGGACCGCATGAGCCGCATGAGACGCATGGACCGCATGGACGCATGGCCGCATGGCCGTATGGCCGCATGAGCCGCATGAGGCCGCATATGAGCCGCATGCCGCATATGACCGCTGACGTGCTAAGTACAAAGTGTGCCAACAAAATGCCATATTATGCCTCATGAGCCCATGAGCTCGAGTCCGAGTCTCTAAGCCCCTTTGGGGCTTCGCTCCAAATGGAATTAATCCAAGAGAATGACAAAAGCATTAATGCTTAATCATTGGAGCCTTATTCTTACCTCCTAGTCAAATCACCCACATGGTTCCCTCCTTAGGGTCACCACCCCATGTGCATCTCTCAACAACACAACCAAGTATATATGTTGAGATAACTCATTGTGCATTTTTGATGTGGGACTAAAATTTTACAAGGCATGTTGAGAGCAAGCTTTCTCCATGTAAAGAAAGCACCAACACACCATGTTGATATAACTAGTGACATCAATACTAGGAGATCGACATCAGGCAATATAATAATGTTTACAGGGGGAGCAGTATCCTGGAAATCATGGTTGGAAAAGTCTGTAACCTTGCCTACGACAAAGGAAGAATTTATTGCAATAGCAAAGGCATGGAATGAGTTGTCGTAGTTGAAATTCCTAAAGGTGTTGAGCTTGAAACATGCATATTATGTTTTCTATCTGACGGTCAGGGTGTGATACACAATGGTAAGAATCCAACATTTCATAGCAGGTCCAACCATTTTTTGACTCGATATCAGTGGTTACGATAGGTGTTGGATGAGAAATATGTTGTGCTTGGAAAGGTCCATACAGATGATAATGAAGCGGATATTCTCACTAAAAATTTGTCGGGGAAGGAGTTTGAGTTCTACAGTAAGGTCGTCGAAATGATGAGCCCCTCCACCTAGTCGGTAAGGGGTCGGGGGAGATTCTTTTGTGGTGGTTTCTTTCCTTTATGGAGGACATACTGGAGTGCGACGAACACCATATATATGGCAAATAAACTCAAGAGGAAGTCGAGGATCGATGATGCTCGATACAGAACTATGCTCAGGCAAAGTGGGGAATAGATCGGTTCGACCGGCATACTGACAACATGCCAGTTAACATTACCATAATGCCAGTCTAAGTTTACTGTAATTCGGTTTTTTTTTATAAGAGTACGAGCTTTTGGGACCAGAAAAAAATTGGTCTACGTGTATACCATCCTACGTACGCAATAATATGGTCGTAGGTTGCTTAGTTTGGGTTGGATTTAATCAGTTTGGACGACTAAATTATTTCTTTATATTGGGAATTTTGAGAGGAGGTTGAATAGGTTTTCTCATCTCAATCTGGATGATATGAATAAATAGAGAGTGCAACTTTTAAGAAGAGAAGGAATCGGATTCAGGAGAGGTCGTTGTTGATTTGGAGAAGATCATTTGAGGAGATTTACATCGGATCGTTTTCATGTTCTTATACTCTAGTAACTTTATATTTCTCCATTGTAATCAATTTATGTGATTGAGTTGTTATGGTTGATTCCTTATCAGATTGGTAAAAGAATTTGGAGATGAGACGTTGTATTCTTCTATCTATTCGTGGAGGCCTTTTTAGGTTGAACTCATATTCCGTTATTTTCTTTCGATTTAGGTTTTTACGTAAAAATTCTCGTGTTTGTGGTTATGTGGATTATGTTTGTGACTGTATTGTATTTTGATATGTCCCGGCCTCCGTTCTTCTTACAATAAAAATACTATTAATAGCGCCAAAACATTCTTCCTTATGTGGCAACTGACATGGTATCTGACATGCCAGCAGACATGACAAATTTCAAAATTAACATTAAAATTAATATTAAAATTAATATTAAAATTAATATTAAAATTAAAATTAACATTAACATTAACATTAAAACTAATATTAAAAGTAATATTTTTTATTGGTGATGAAATTTTTTGGGTTAAAATTTACTATGTGTCACGTCAGCTGTCACATATGGAAAAATGATTTGAAAGAACACTTGGAGGAATTAATGGCATTACTCTTGGATAAGAAAGTCTAATATCGAAGAAAGCTACACTCAACAAACTCAATCAGTTGCGAAGTAACACACTTGAGGTGTTGCAAGCTGGGAAGTGGCTTTAGGGTCTTCAGATCACATATTTGACTTGGATAGGAAGCCATGCATGAGAAAGCAACTTGAGCTGGTTTAGATATTGGGTTGTTGGTTTGAATTCAAAAGGATTGAAAATTAATCGATTAGATTTTTCCTCTTCCTTTACAACTCATAAGGCCATGTAATTAAGCTTGGACCTTGACTTGTGCTTTTGTTGTTTGGAGTCTCAAAGAAGCTTTGTTTAATTCCAAGTTGTTTTACATAGGGGTCTCATGATGAAGAAATTATCTAGTGGGACAGATTTATCATGCATGTAGCAAATGATTATTCCGTCCAATAAATATAAGAGTAATTCTAGGGACACTCTAAAACTTATTTAGGACTAGTCCAATTTTTTTAAAAAATTACTAGTTTGTCATCCCCATTTCTTATTTGGGACTAGTCCAAATTTTTTTCAGGACTGTCAAACGTGTTGACAGTCCTACTGGGTGTGTCCAAACAGAAAATTTAGATAGGACTACTAACTTTGTTAGTAGTCATATTTCATGTTAGGACTGCCAACAAAGTTGTCAGTCCTATCTGCTCGTCGTCCACTCCAATAATGTACCTCCAGCTTCTTCTTCTTCTTCTGATCGATTCCCAGTAAACCCTAAAATCCTAAGATCTATTTGATTTCTATGTTCGAATCGTCGTTCAAATCGAAGGGCGAGAGGTGGCATGCACGGGGCGGCGGCGGCGAGCGTCAGCAGGCGCGAAGCCAAGCGGCCGACGGCACCGGAAATGAGCGGGAATGAGTCGAGGGATTGGTTCGGCGGCTGCTGCTACTTCTTCTTCATCTCTACTTTTCTTAGGTTTTTAGGGTTTGGAAGAGAGAGAATGAAAATTAGCAAATGAAGTGTTGTAGTGTCCCGTCCCGCTCAGTCAATCGGAGGAATCGAAACGCCGACGGCGTTCAGACTTACCCTTGCAACGGCTGCTCAAAGACATCGCTCGGTCAAGGCGACCGCTCGCTCAGGTGGGTAGTTTCGGTGAACTCGCCTCATCTTTGCCTTCACATAATAAATCACATATTTTCAACTTGCACAAGTAGGCTTAATAATAAAAGAGATGAATCCACATAGCTAAAGGGAGTAATCCCGGCGGGTCGAATTGAGATAGAATATGGAAAGGTCTAACGGTCGGCTTAGAGTTGGTACACGATGTGCTTTGAAAATTACACTCGGTACTTCGTCCCGTGTCTTGGGAGAAGGAACGTTGGTCTTCGACACAAAACTATGAACTTGCCTAGGTCATAGGCGTTGTCCGCGTAAATGCTCGATAAAGCATGCACGCTTCTACTGCACAAGGCTTGGCATAGCCTTTGCTCGTCCCTCGGGTTAAGTTGCAGGCTTGAGTAAGTTAGGCAAAGTTATGTCGGTCGATCTAAGTCATTCCAAGTGATGTCCCGCTCTTTCTGCGGTTGTCAAGTTAAATAGTCCCACGATCCCAAGGCCCTTCATATGAGGTATGACTTGGGCGATAGCGTTGCGTAGAACACGAGTTGGTTTAAGGCACGAGCCACAGTTGGTTCAGTGGAAAGTTAGCCACGGTCTGTCGATACTTAAGAAATACGTTATGTTCAAGTTAAGTGGAAAGGCTATGTAGTAGCCGTTTTCGGAGTTTCAAATAAACGTTAAGTCTAAGCGATGGTTAGTCGCCGAGAGGAAATATATCGGGACTGTAGTTCAGTCGCCGAGGCAACCCTGGTTTGGGCTCTGCAAAAAAGTGTGAAAAATGGAAGAAATAAAGCAAAGGAACTAAGTAATGATGATGAGACCATGCGATTATGTTAAGTCTAGAAGTTAGCGTAGGCGCGTTGTCATGGACAACTTGTCGACAAGGGCGATGGTTTCTTCGAGCGGCAACCCGGGGCCATGGGACCGACTCGGCCTAGGAAGAAGCAGGTTATAGCCGAGCTGGGTAATAGGCAACCGGTAGTTCGGGGACTTACATCGGGGATCACTACCTGCGGTGCAAGGATCCCGAAAGCCAGGCTATGTCCACGATGGCTAGTTAATGCCAGTGACCATTCATATAGATGTGTCGACACGGGCGACAATTCGCGTGTGTGCCTTTAGACTTAGTTGAGTTGAATGTGTATGCAGTTAGAGAACACAATGTCTGGGCCTAAGATTTGGCTACAACGAAGGCGGAATGCTTCGGCACGAGATGTGGCATCGAGTGTTAAGTCGTTGGCATAGAGTTGCATGAGTTAGGCTTGAGCTGTTGAGAGTTAAGTCGAGAAGGGCCGTAGGGCAAGATGGGTGAAGTTACGTTGAGTTTCTGGGCACGACCTCGAAATATGAGGCACGGTCGTGTTGTCACAATACAAGTATAGGCAAGACTAAGCGAGGAGGCGCTGCATCAGAGATATTGAAGCACGAATCGAGTTCATGGCACGACCGAGTCGTTACGTCACAGAGTATGGCACGAAGACAAGTATGAGTCGGTGCATTGACAATGCAAGCACAAAAAAGGTCTAGAGGCAAGGAAATGGAGTCTATCGTGTAGTTGCGTCTCTGCTTATGGCCGTAAGGCAAGCACGACTTGATAGGTTAACGTTGTTGAGTGGACGTTACTATTGCAAGCACGGGATGGTCCTCAGATACAAGTATGCCAAGGCGTTTGTCATAAAACTGATCCTAAGACAAGAGTAGAAAGATAATTGATAAGAATGGACTATGATGCACGAAGTAAATCAAATGTGTTGGTTTTGTATGGGTAGGCGAGGAGCTCATTCCACCAGTACAGTTGCGTACTAACACCCACATTATTTTCATGTGCAGGCACAGGTAGAAGCTCGTGGCACGGAGCTCGCTTGGATGCGTCGAGGTACGGAGTTCCTTGACGATTCGAAGCGTGCGGCCGCATGGAGTCAAGACTTATATGGGACATAATGTTTGGACGTCGCCTTCCAAAGCATCCGCTGGCTCAAGACATGTATTGAGAGATGAGAGAGAGCTGAGTGACTTGTAATATGAGATGAGTGAGCTTGAGTGATTGTAATCTTGGCCTTGTGCCCCATTGTAACCTTTATTTCAACATCAATAAAGAGCTTTTTTTGAATGAATTGTGTTTTTTTCTAATTTATGCTGCTATTATTCAATGTCTCTGCATGGGACTTCTGTGCGGCGACTCCATCGCAGCTGCTGAAATCGGTCTTTATGGAACCCGCCTTGCACGAGCGCAATCTAGGCTCGTGCGGTATCACGTCTTAGCGAGGACGATCGCTCCTATGGGAGCAGGGCGTGACATAATGGTATCAGAGCACGGCTTTACGTCCTTAGACTATCGATTGAATTCTTTAACTCTGATGTTTCCGCGAACTCTGAATGTTGCTTCCGCATATTGATATCGTTGGTGCGCTCGCTCTCAAATGTCCCACGGGATGTCCATACAATAAGTCTATCTATTTTAGAAAATGTAGGAGAACATTTTTTGTCAAAATAAAAAGATGGTTCGTGTAAGCACGGTTGGCTAAGTCGGACTGGGCATATACACCAAGGATCGTGTTGACCTTAGCAAAGTCGAATGCGGGATTCGTAATGTTTCAAGCATGAGATGGGTTAGACTTGATTGAGTAAGTGGGATGACTATCGATAGGGATGCCATCGAGCGAAGATATCGTCGATGCATTATAGATGAGCATGCTTGGAATTAGAGGAATAGTTCGAACGGGATTGAAGAAGTCGATTTAGATAGTTTTGAGGATTTGTTGAATGACTTCATTCCTGAGTGGTGTATGCGATAGTCTCAGGAATGTCGATCGATCGATTGAGGATACGGAGTGTCGATGAGTCTATCAGCAAGCGTCGCGTGGATGCAAAGCCTTAGATCGAATATGATTGAGCAAAATATAGTCTTGAAGATTTTGATGAGTCAATTCGAACAACTTAGAAATTGACGCGCACGAAACGTGCACGGGATTGAGGATTGTGCGAAGTATGAAACGCGAGAATAATTGAGTAGGTGAAATCAAATCGAGGGAAAGTTAGGGTGTAGCGAATGGATGACTTGATCGAGGAAATTGATACGGATCGTATACGAAAAGTTAGCACGACAAGAGGATAGTGTGCATGAAAAGTTTGATTCGAACATGTGAATGACCCTGACGATTGGAATGGATGTCATTCGATGAATTGAGTTAGCAAAGGGACGATACGAATTGAGAAAATACGTTGGTCGATGACTTAAGACAGACGGATAAATAATACGCAAATTTGGGTTTGAGAAAATTGATGTTGTGAATGATTCGAGCGATAATGATCGAAATTGATTTTGAATGTCGAGGAGATTATCCAGTCGGACGATGGCATCATTCTTACGACTCAAAATTGGTTGCAAAGGAAGATCGTCAGGTTACGCATATCGTCGATGGTATTGAGGCGTATCAAAGATCGATATACGATAACTCAGGGGCACTCTGACTCGGCGAATGACGATCGTGCAAGTGTTATTGTTCGGTTGGATGCTATACTTAGGATTTTGATCGAGATGAATGTTGGATGAAAATGACTGTCTTGATGGTTACGCGGATAACCACAACGTCGACGATCTTGTCTTGCGCGAGCGCAGCTCTAGTCTCGCACATGCGTTGCGTCGGATTTGGGGCGACCGTTCCGCGTGAGCGCTGACATGGTGATTCTTGTCGCGGGAATGATCGAATTGGGAAAATCAGGACACGACAATTTTGATTGTCTCGACTTGTTGGCTTGATGCGAAGGTGAACTCGAGGATTTGTAGGACTTATGATTGACGAATGAATGAAACTTGAGGATTGAGTAGGTCCAATCCGCGTATCGAGAATGAATTAGTCTGGGCACAAAATAAGAGTTACGTCCCGATGAGAATGATTATTTCGTGGGAGCGTGCATGGTGATTCATGCCCACCGTGGATAATCTGACTCGCGTGAGATCGAAACGCAACATATTGTTAAGTCGGACGACCTTGTGATCGATTACGTGAATTGGGATGAACGACTTAGGGAGTATAAAATGTGAATTATGGATTAGCGATGAATTGTGTCATAGCGTGCTTAATTTGTGAAAGATTGATAGAAGATTTATGTCGAACGTGTTCAAAGAGATATATAATATCTCGAAATTCGTGATACGTATTTTATTGCGTATTCGTATTTCTGACCCGTGTTTTTATTTTTTTTTTATTTTTTTTTCTTGTCTAGTTAATTGTAGTTTATTTCGTAATCTTGTGGTAGTTTAATTGTCATTTATCATTATGGGTTAATCTGGTTAATGACTTCTGGATTTTGATTGGACCTTGGTCTGCATTGTACTTTGCTCAACTTGCAGTATTCTCGGCTTTCGTATTTTGGCTCGAATTTATGTGGAGGAGCTTGGCTTGGTTTAACTTGGTTTGATTTGGAGACTTGGTTCGGTTTTATTTGGTTTGAGATTGCATTGGAACCCTTTAACCTATACTCTCCCTCACCTCCATCACACCCCACCATCATTTAATCCCCTCTCTCTCTCTCTCCCCTCTCATTTTCCCACTTCACAGCCGGCCACCCCCTCTCCCTCCCTTCTTCTTCTTCCCCAAGAGAGAATCACCCCCATTAGGCAAGTGCACCTTGCTCACACTTGAGGGCCAGATTTTATGTGCCCATTAGCTAGTTTAGCACCCTATGAGCAACATTAGATCTTGGGTTTTCTTGATTTGGAGCTTGGAATCTTGTAGATCTA
This sequence comes from Iris pallida, assembly GCA_029216955.1. Classification (NCBI taxonomy): domain Eukaryota; kingdom Viridiplantae; phylum Streptophyta; class Magnoliopsida; order Asparagales; family Iridaceae; genus Iris; species Iris pallida. The sequence continues at coordinate 10,639,463 of JANAVB010030220.1, forward strand.
GGTTTGGAGTGTTTTCAGATTTTTGGAGATTTGATCTCCCAAACTTGTTCTTTTGTTGGATTTAATGTTTCCATGTTGTAGAGCTTTCAATTTTACACAAGTTAGAGCTTTGAAAATCCGGATTTGGGTTTGTATTGATGGATTTATGATGTTCCAAAGTTTTGAGTTCCATGGGTTCTCTTTTCGGATTTTTGGAGAAGATGACTTGCTGTTCTGGCCGATGGCGCCTACTTCCTCGAACACGCCTCTTTAGGTGCTGTTCGTTCAACTGCGCCTTCTTAGGCGCGGTTCGCAGACTGCGCCTCCTTTTCGAGCGCGCCTCTTTAGGCGTGGCTCGCTCGAACGCGCCTCCTTAGGCGCGGTTCGTCTCGATCGCGCCTCCTTGGGTGCTGTTCGCCTCCGCCCCTCGATGGCGCCTCCTTGGCGTCATTTTAGGCGCGGTTGGCAGACTGCGCCTACTTTCCCAGATTGGCAGATAGCGCCCATTTCCTCCTGTTAGGCAGATAGCGCCTACTTTCCCTTGGCTTGCCCGACTGCGCCTATAATTATCATTTTTGGCGCAGTTCACTGTTCCCTTGACCTAGGCGCCATTCGATTTCATGGATTAGGCGCGATCTGATCTACCAGATCAGGCGCGGTTGACTTCATGAAATTAGGCGCGGATTGACCTGTCCAGACTAGGCGCACTTTAGTGTGCAGCTAGTAGGCGCACTCTAGTGTGCTGCCTCCCTGGCACACTCTAGTGTGCTGCCTCTAGGCGCACTCCAGTATGCCTGGCCTGTCCTAGTGCCCCTGTACCCCTGCACCCCTAGTGCCTGTATTGCTTTCTCTGGGCTTTGGTTTTCTTTTCATAATTTGGAGCTTCCTGAGATTTTGGTGCTCACAACACGACTTGACTAGACTTGACACGTCTTGATACAATTTCCTGTATTTGTGTACTGCTTTCTTGAATCTTGACACTAATTTGGGAACACCTTACCCCTGGTTTACATCCTTACGCCTTTTGACCCGAGCTCGACCCGAACACGATGTGGGCACGATTTGATTTAATGCTAGTATGGCGTTGTCCCTGGTTTTGTTATCTCTTGTTACATCAGAAAAGTGTTTTCTTATGGTCTTATTTTATAAAGTCATGTTTTCAGCCTTATTGTACTTTTTATGTCTTTTTTTTACATCGGTGGCCGTTTGGGTGCACTCAGGATTATGTTTCTTTTACTTGTAGAATAGTTGCATTGTGACATGCCTTATGGCCCTGACACGATAAATAAATCCTGGCTAATAACTTGTAACTTGTAACCTTAACAACTCAATCGCTTGATAGTGGCCGTGGCGACGCACTCCCAATTTGTAACATGACATGATGGCTTGATAGCTTAAGCTGCTGAGGCAGGCTTACTTGACAAGTATCATGACTGGACAACTTGGTGCTGTTGCGACGGCCATAACTCGACTAGTATAATTGCCTTGACACCGTGGGTGTACTTCTTGTTGCTTGAACAATTCACTGTCTTGTCTTGCATCATGTCTAGGGCATGGACCCCTGAGTACCACGGTCAGGGGTACATATTAAAAAGGACTAAGGATTTATAACTAGCATAATTCACTAAGTCATGACGAGATGTTTCCCAGTTACAGGCGATCCCGTTACCCCGGCCGCTAATGTTTTGGACTTGTAGCCTGCCGACGAGTAGGGCGCATTTCCAGCCCACTGGCATGTGGGGGCACCCTCAAGCCACTTTTAAGGGTAACAAGAACATTGTCACTATAATAATCGCCTTGGTAACCTGGATAGCTGCAGGGCTTGTGGCTGAGGTACATCTCACTGTATTGTTAGTAATTAGGCTTGTGATAACCCTAGTTAGTTAATGTAGCAAGCCGTAGGCTATGATTGGCCGTGTATTATTGGATGGTGTCCAGCCTTGTCTGGTCTGGTCTAGGACCAGCCCTGATGGGTCCAGCTCTTGATTGTTCCAGTCTCTAGAACTTGAATGCTTGACTTGCACTGGATGTGATTGCAAGATTTCTTCTCTGTCACTGTAGTGTAACTCTCTTGTATGACTGTCCTCTAAGCAATAACTGGTCAGTGACTATGTACTGTTCAGGTGAAGGGTTACAGTGGTAACCTGGCTACCTGGTACGGTACACTTGTCCTTACCGTGTTTATTGTGTAGATGGCACTTATCTATGTTATAGCTTCCTGTATATGATTGTTATCTTCAAGCAATAGACTGGTTAGTGACTATGTACTGTTCAGGTTTCCTGGTACGGTACATTTGTCCTTCCTTGTTTATTGCCCGGATAGCATTTATTTCTTATTTTTCATGCATCTTATCTGCCATGTTCTCCGGTATTATTATTATTTTCTAATCAAGTTACTTGTTTCCTTTTTCTGTGATCGGGATACGTGCATTGGTACCGCACAAATCTCGATATGCTTTTACTTATTTCGCTGCTTTTGTTTGCTAATGATTTGCTGGTTTTAGTCCTTAAGTGGAGCCTCCTTTGTGGCACTTGCTCTTTCTGGGGTCTGACCCAGCTGGTTTTGTATGGCCAGATACCGGAGCAGCAGCAAGGGATCTACCTGTCTTCCAGCCAGATGGTGACCGCCAGGCGTGACCAAGGCTTCGAGTGGGTTTCTTTTTGTTCTCCCACTGTATATTGTGAATTATTCTTTTGAGGCGTTTAGCCGACGAGCAAGTGTTAGCTCGTATTGCACTTTACTTATTGTCTGCCTACGGGCTGTAACGTGATTGACATGCCCCGGGGGTTGATCATGTATGACTTAACTCTGAGCTAGTCTTTACATTTTGTTACGACTAGTTTTCATGATCATCTTATATGTAATATTTGGGACGCCTTACAATTGTATATTTGGTGATCTGTTATCTTGTAACTTATTTTACTTGTTGAGATTGAGACAATAGGCCATTTGGACCGTAAGAGACTGTTGGTTTGTAGAATACCCTCACATGCTAGACAGCCGTGATCGTATAGCGGGATGGTTGCCGTCCCAATATACGTAGCTGGCTGTTCACATTCTCGTTCGTCCGTATTCCGGGAGCGGGGCGTGACAGTTTTAGTGGTGGCCCATGCAGGTCTTGTCAAACAAGAAATGTCAGGGTTACCGGTAGATGTCTCAATCTGTGCTCGCCCTTGATCTCCCGATTGTATCTTTGCATCTCCTTGAATTCTCGACTGATAACATACTTGCATCCTTGAATCATCCTGGTCCTTTCCTTAATTTTCCTGATGTTCCTGCTGACCAGCCAGAGAGAGTTCAGCCAGTAGTCCAGCAGCAGTCAGAAGACGAAGCTCAGTCGTCAGCAGCAGCTTCCCAAGCCATGCCTCCTGTAGAGCCAGAATTCCCAGTCCAGCCAGATCAGCTAGCAGGGTCAGAAGATGGAGTCTTGGTAGGACTCATCCGTGAGTTGCTTGCGTCTCAGAACCGCCAAGATGATGCCTTGCAGCAGGCAGTACAAGATACTCTGAGTGGAAGTGGTCAGAATAGTGCAGTCAACAGATTCAAGCGCCTGAACCCTCCCTTCTTCAACGGTACTGAAGATGCGATGGCTGCCGATGCTTGGCTACAGGATATAGAGATTATTCTTGAAGCAGCGAAGACTCCAGAAGACGAGAAGGTAGCAGTGGTGCGCCTACAGTTATTGGATCTAGCCCGCAATTGGTGGGCTGCGCAAGTAGTGGGATTGGCAACACCTGTTCCTTGGGCAGTATTCAGCGAGAAGTTCCAGATCAAGTATTATGATGCAGTGGCTCGATATGACTTGCAGACCAAGTTTTGTAACCTGAAACAAAGAGGAAGGACGGTCGACGGATATGCGGCCGAGTTTTCGAGACTTAGTCGGTTTGCTCCCACTTTGGTGGCGATCGAGTTCGACAGAGCACAGAGGTTCCAGCAGGGACTTCACTTAGAGATCATATTAGCCGTGGAGCAGTTCGAACATCAGACCTATGATGCTGTTTTGCGAGCAGCAAGGAGGTACGAGTACACTTCCCAGAGGATAGCAGACAGAACCGGAGGACGAAGGCGGTCCCACAGTCAGATGAACCGATCTTCAGCTCCAGCCCCAGCAGCCAGGGCCTTGACCATTGAAACTCCGAGGCGAGCAGCTTCAGTTACGTCGGATCAGTACTCAACCCCGACGTACCCTCAGCAGGAACAGAAGCAAGACCAGTCTTCCTCAGTGGGCTGTTCTTATTGTGGTAAGCCTGGGCATGTAGTAGCAGAGTGTCGCAAGGCTCTGGGATTGTGTTTGTTGTGTGGAGCACCAGACCATAGAGTGGGGTCCTGCCCATTCAGAGTCGATTCAGCTTCAACAGTGACTAGTCCCTCGGTTATGGGACCAGCACCAGTTCACCAACAACAGCAGTTCCCGTTTCCAGGACCATTGCCGACTCAGGCTCAAGCATTCCAGCAACAGAACCCGCGGCAGTTTGCCCTAGCCCAAGCTCAGATTCGGAATCGTCGGAGAGGTAGCTGTATCTTTATCTTGCTTTCCCGCCGTCGTTACCAAGGGCACATGACTTATTTCATGTAACCTAATTACGACGGCATGTCCCGGACCCGAGTTGTACCCTGATCATTCGAAAAGGTTATTTGGTTATTGGTACCAACCTTTAATCTTTTCGGATGTGGAGAGGCCCGTGTTCGTATTTGATCAGGGAGTAAGACCTCAATGCGCCAGACTATCAGTTAGTCCGTGTTGCTTGAGTTCATCACTCCTTGGGGAGTCAAACGTGGGAGTGTAAGGATGGCATCCGAACACGTATCCCAATCGGTTTTGGCTCGTAAGGTGTGAAATTTTCTCATGCCTTGCACTTCAAATCCTTGCTTGCATGAATGATTGCTTGATTGATTGCTAGCTCTAGTTAGCTTGTGCTAGTGTAGCTTGTCCCGACATCTCTAGCCTCTTGAATAAATTCTGAGGACGGAATTCTTTTAAGGTGGGTAGGATGTAATATCTCGAAATTCGTGATACGTATTTTATTGCGTATTCGTATTTCTGACCCGTGTTTTTATTTTTTTTATTTTTATTTTTCTTGTCTAGTTAATTGTAGTTTATTTCGTAATCTTGTGGTAGTTTAATTGTCATTTATCATTATGGGTTAATCTGGTTAATGACTTCTGGATTTTGATTGGACCTTGGTCTGCATTGTACTTTGCTCAACTTGCAGTATTCTCGGCTTTCGTATTTTGGCTCGAATTTATGTGGAGGAGCTTGGCTTGGTTTAACTTGGTTTGATTTGGAGACTTGGTTCGGTTTTATTTGGTTTGAGATTGCATTGGAACCCTTTAACCTATACTCTCCCTCACCTCCATCACACCCCACCATCATTTAATCCCCTCTCTCTCTCTCTCCCCTCTCATTTTCCTACTTCACAGCCGGCCACCCCCTCTCCCTCCCTTCTTCTTCTTCCCCAAGAGAGAATCACCCCCATTAGGCAAGTGCACCTTGCTCACACTTGAGGGCCGGATTTTATGTGCCCATTAGCTAGTTTAGCACCCTATGAGCAACATTAGATCTTGGGTTTTCTTGATTTGGAGCTTGGAATCTTATAGATCTAGGTTTGGAGTGTTTTCAGATTTTTGGAGATTTGATCTCCCAAACTTGTTCTTTTGTTGGATTTAATGTTTCCATGTTGTAGAGCTTTCAATTTTACACAAGTTAGAGCTTTGAAAATCCGGATTTGGGTTTGTATTGATGGATTTATGATGTTCCAAAGTTTTGAGTTCCATGGGTTCTCTTTTCGGATTTTTGGAGAAGATGACTTGCTGTTCTGGCCGATGGCGCCTACTTCCTCGAACACGCCTCTTTAGGCGCTGTTCGTTCAACTGTGCCTTCTTAGGCGCGGTTCGCAGACTGCGCCTCCTTTTCGAGCGCGCCTCTTTAGGCGTGGCTCGCTCGAACGCGCCTCCTTAGGCGCGGTTCGTCTCGATCGCGCCTCCTTGGGTGCTGTTCGCCTCCGCCCCTCGATGGCGCCTCCTTGGCGTCATTTTAGGCGCGGTTGGCAGACTGCACCTACTTTCCCAGATTGGCAGATAGCGCCCATTTCCTCCTGTTAGGCAGATAGCGCCTACTTTCCCTTGGCTTGCCCGACTGCGCCTATAATTATCATTTTTGGCGCAGTTCACTGTTCCCTTGACCTAGGCGCCATTCGATTTCATAGATTAGGCGCGATCTGATCTACCAGATCAGGCGCGGTTGACTTCATGAAATTAGGTGCGGATTGACCTGTCCAGACTAGGCGCACTTTAGTGTGCAGCTAGTAGGCGCACTCTAGTGTGCTGCCTCCCTGGCACACTCTAGTGTGCTGCCTCTAGGCGCACTCCAGTATGCCTGGCCTGCCCTAGTGCCCCTGTACCCCTGCACCCCTAGTGCCTGTATTGCTTTCTCTGGGCTTTGGTTTTCTTTTCATAATTTGGAGCTTCCTGAGATTTTGGTGCTCACAACACGACTTGACTAGACTCGACACGTCTTGACATGATTTCCTGTATTTGTGTACTGCTTTCTTGAATCTTGACACTAATTTGGGAACACCTTACCCCTGGTTTACATCCTTACGCCTTTTGACCCGAGCTCGACCCGAACACGATGTGGGCACGATTTGATTTAATGCTAGTATGGCATTGTCCCTGGTTTTGTTATCTCTTGTTACATCAGAAAAGTGTTTTCTTATGGTCTTATTTTATAAAGTCATGTTTTCAGCCTTATTGTACTTTTCATGTCTTTTTTTTACATCGGTGGCCATTTGGGTGCACTCAGGATTATGTTTCTTTTACTTGTAGAATAGTTGCATTGTGACATGCCTTATGGCCCTGACACGATAAATAAATCCTGGCTAATAACTTGTAACTTGTAACCTTAACAACTCAATCGCTTGATAGTGGCCGTGGTGGCGCACTCCCAACTTGTAATATGACATGATGGCTTGATAGCTTAAGCTGCTGAGGCAGGCTTACTTGACAAGTATCATGACTGGACAACTTGGTGCTGTTGCGACGGCCATAACTCGACTAGTATAATTGCCTTGACACCGTGGGTGTACTTCTTGTTGCTTGAACAATTCACTGTCTTGTCTTGCATCATGTCTAGGGCATGGACCCCTGAGTACCACGGTCAGGGGTACATATTAAAAAGGACTAAGGATTTATAACTAGCATAATTCACTAAGTCATGACGAGATGTTTCCCAGTTACAGGCGATCCCGTTACCCCGGCCGCTAATGTTTTGGACTTGTAGCCTGCCGACGAGTAGGGCGCATTTCCAGCCCACTGGCATGTGGGGGCACCCTCAAGCCACTTTTAAGGGTAACAAGAACATTGTCACTATAATAATCGCCTGAGTAACCTGGATAGCTACAGGGCTTGTGGCTGAGGTACATCTCACTGCATTGTTAGTAATTAGGCTTGTGATAACCCTAGTTAGTTAATGTAGCAAGCCGTAGGCTATGATTGGCCGTGTATTATTGGATGGTGTCCAGCCTTGTCTGGTCTGGTCTAGGACCAGCCCTGATGGGTCCAGCTCTTGATTGTTCCAGTCTCTAGAACTTGAATGCTTGACTTGCACTGGATGTGATTGCAAGATTTCTTCTCTGTCACTGTAGTGTAACTCTCTTGTATGACTGTCCTCTAAGCAATAACTGGTCAGTGACTATGTACTGTTTAGGTGAAGGGTTACAGTGGTAACCTGGCTACCTGGTACGGTACACTTGTCCTTACCGTGTTTATTGTGTAGATGGCACTTATCTATGTTATAGCTTCCTGTATATGATTGTTATCTTCAAGCAATAGACTGGTTAGTGACTATGTACTGTTCAGGTTTCCTGGTACGGTACATTTGTCCTTCCTTGTTTATTGCCCGGATAGCATTTATTTCTTATTTTTCATGCATCTTATCTGCCATGTTCTCCGGTATTATTATTATTTTCTAATCAAGTTACTTGTTTCCTTTTTCTGTGATCGGGATACGTGCATTGGTACCGCACAAATCTCGATATGCTTTTACTTATTTTGCTGCTTTTGTTTGCTAATGATTTGCTGGTTTTAGTCCTTAAGTGGAGCCTCCTTTGTGGCACTTGCTCTTTCTGGGGTCTGACCCAGCTGGTTTTGTATGGCCAGATACCGGAGCAGCAGCAAGGGATCTACCTGTCTTCCAGCCAGATGGTGACCGCCAGGCGTGACCAAGGCTTCGAGTGGGTTTCTTTTTGTTCTCCCACTGTATATTGTGAATTATTCTTTTGAGGCGTTTAGCCGACGAGCAAGTGTTAGCTCGTATTGCACTTTACTTATTGTCTGCCTACGGGCTGTAACGTGATTGACATGCCCCGGGGGTTGATCATGTATGACTTAACTCTGAGCTAGTCTTTACATTTTGTTACGACTAGTTTTCATGATCATCTTATATGTAATGTTTGGGACGCCTTACAATTGTATATTTGGTGATCTGTTATCTTGTAACTTATTTTACTTGTTGAGATTGAGACAATAGGCCATTTGGACTGTAAGAGACTGTTGGTTTGTAGAATACCCTCACATGCTAGACAGCCGTGATCGTATAGCGGGATGGTTGCCGTCCCAATATACGTAGCTGGCTGTTCACGTTCTCGTTCGTCCGTATTCCGGGAGCGGGGCGTGACAAGATAGGCTATACGAAATGGCTTGATGAACGAGTGATATCGATACGTCAAGGAATTGGTTGAAATATGAGTTATCGTAGGATGGCTTTGCTGAATAACTCAGACCCCGTGCGACGAATGTTGAGATGTGTGTAGGAAATCGATGCTCGATGTTTAGAAATTAGAGTAATACGAGCTTGGATAGAAAATCCTGTACTATCAACTTGGTTTAACCTTAGGATGGGGTCAGTGTTGATATTGTTGTTTGGAAACTATGATTCCAATACTGACGGATGACCTTAGCCTAAAGACGTAGCCTAGCGGTTAGGCAGACGTTCCGGCGTGAAGCGATAGGAATTATGGAGGCACTGCTCACGAGACTCGGTTGACATGTATGTATATCAAGGATGCTTGAATACGTGCACGATCCGACTCGAGTGGTGATGGCAGATTCTCTATCATAAGGCTTGGTTGAAATACATGTATTTTAGGGAAGCCTGGAATATGTGCACGATCCAACTAAGTGATACATTGAATCAAGTGAGACTTGAGGAACAAAAAAGGGTCGAAGATTTTGAGATTGTGAGTTTCGAAGAAATGTTGATGATCATTGAATTGAGACAAGTTTGAATGTTGGCTGATCGGTTGGTGTGCCTTACGACTAAGCTAGCGATAAGCACGAGCGTGGTTCAGATTGAGGGAACGCATCGGAGAGGTGTGTGCAAAAATGGTTGAATGTTGAACTACGTTATAATGGTGTATGATGTATGAGGGAACGCATAGGAGAGCATGGCTCAGTAAGTTTCGAGGACGAAACTTTTTCTGAGTGGTGTATGATGTAGTGCCCCGTCCCGCTCAGTCAATCGGAGGAATAGAAAAGTCGACGACGTTCGGACTTAGCCTTGCAACGGCTGCTCGAAGACATCGCTCGGTCAAGGCGATCGCTCGCTCAGGTGGGGTAGTTTCGGTGAACTCATCTCATCTTTGCCTTCACATAATAAATCGCATGTTTTCAACTTGTACAAGTAGGCTTAATAATAAAAGAGATGAATCCACATAGCTAAAGGGAGTAATCCCGACGGGTCGAATTGAGATAGAATATAGAAAGGTCCAAAGGTCGGCTTAGAGTTGGTGCACAGCATGCTTTGAAAATAACACTCGGTCCTTCGTCTCGTGGCTTGGGAGAAGGAACGTTGGTCTTCGACACAAAACTATGAACTTGCCTAGGTCATAGGTGTTGCCCGCGTAAATGCTCGATAAAGCATGCACGCTTCCACTGCACAAGGCTTGGCATAGCCTTTGCTCGTCCCTCGGGTTAAGTTGCATGCTTGAGTAAGTTATGCAAAGTTATGCCGGTCGACCAAAGTCATTCCAAGTGTTGTCCCGCTCTTTCTACGGTTGTCAAGTTAAATAGTCCCACGATCCCAAGGCCTGTAATATGAGGTATGACTTGGGCGATAGCGTTGCGTAGAACACGAGTTGGTTTAAGGCACGAGCCACAGTTGGTTCAGTGGAAAGTTAGCCACGGTCTGTCGATACTTAAGAAACACGTTATGTTCAAGTTAAGTGGGAAGGCTATGCAGTAGCCGTTTTCGGAGTTTCAAAGAAATGTTAAGTCTAAGCGATGGTTAGTCGCCGAGAGAAAATATGTCGGGACTATAGTTCAGTCGTCGAGGCAACCCTGGTTTGGGCTCTGCAAAGAAGTGTGAAAAGTGGAAGAAGTAAAGCAAAGGAACTAAGTGATGATGATGAGACCATGGAATTACGTTAAGTCTAGAAGTTAGCGTAGGCGCGTGGTCATGGACAACTTGTCGACAAGGGCGATGGTTTCTTCGAGCGACAACCCGGGGCCACGGGACCGACTCGACCTAGGAAGAAACAGGTTATAGCCGAGCTGGGTAATAGGCAACCGGTAGTTCGGGGACTTGCATCGGGGATCGCTACCTGCGGTGCAAGGATCCCGAATGCAGGCTATGTCCACGATGGCTAGTTAACGCCAGTGACCATTCATGTAGATGTGTCGGCACGGGCGGCAATCCGCGTGTGTGTCTTTGGACTGAGTTGAGTTGAATGCATATGCAGTTAGAGAACACAATGTCTGGGCCTAAAATTTGGCTACAACGAAGGCGGCGTGCTTAGACACAAGATGTGGCGTCGAGTGTTAAATCGTTGGCATAGAGTCGCATGAGTTTGGCTTGAGCTGTTGCGAGTAAGTTGAGAAGGGCCGTAGGACAAGATAGGTGAAGTTACGTTGAGTTGCTGGTCACGACCTCGAAATATGAGGCACGGCCACGTTGTCACCACACAAGTATAGGCAAGACTAAGCGAGGAGGCGCTGCCTCAGAGATATTGAAGCACGAATCGAGTTCATGGCACGACCGAGTCGTTACGTCACAGAGTATGGCACGAAAGACAAGTATGAGTCGGTGCGTTGACAATGCAAGCACGAGAAAGGTCTAGAGACAAGGAAATGGAGTCTATCGTATAGTTGCGTCTCTGATTATGGCCGTAAGACAAGCACGACTTGATATGTTAATGTTGTTGAGTGGACGTTGTACTATTGCAAGCACGGGATGGTCCTCAGATACAAATATGCCAAGGCATTTGTCATAAAACTGATCCTAAGACAAGACTAGAAAGACAATTGATAAGAATGGACTATGATGCACGAAGTAAATCAAACGTGTTGGTTTTGTATGGGTGGGCGAGGAGCTTATTCCACCAGTACAGTTGAGTACTGACACCCATATATTTTTTTTGTGCAGGCACAGGTAGAAGCTCGTGGCACGAAGCTCGCTTGGATGCGTCGAGGTACGGAGTTCCTTGGCGATTCGAAGCGTACGGTCGCATGGAGTCAAGACTTATACGGGACATAATGTATGGACGTCGCCTTCCAAAGCATCCGCTGGCTCAAGACATGTATTAAGAGATGAGAGAGAGCTGAGTGACTTGTAATATGAGATGAGTGAGCTTGAGTGATTGTAATCTTGGCCTTGCGTCCCATTGTAACCTTTGTTTCAACATCAATAAAGAGCTTCTTTTGAATGAATTGTATTTTGTTCTAATTTTTGCTACTATTATTCAATGTCTCTACATGGGACTTCTGTGCGGCGACTCCGTCGCAGCCGCTGAAATCGGCCGTTATGGAACCCACCTTGCACGAGCGCAATCTTGGCTCGTGCGGCATCACGCCTTAGCGAGGACGATCGCTCCTACGGGAGCGGGGCGTGACAAGTGTTGATTGAGGGTTTGGGGGTGGGCTAGTCCCAAGCAAAATTGGGACTATCCCAAGTAAAAGCTTCACCAAACTGGACTGTCCTCTAGTAAAGGCTAGCCCTAAGTAATTGTTGGAGTACCCTTAGAATTTGCCTAAATATAATAATACATAACATTATCAAAAACTAAAAAAGATATTAATCAAGCAATTGTTAAATACGATTAACATAAAACTATTAAAAATAGTAAAATATTATCAGATGTCATTATTGTTGGGAACGAAGCGCGAAAACCGTTCCTCCAAACCAGAAAGTCCTGCGAGAGAACCGAGCAAAAGCACACAAACCAAAAATGCCAAACACAATCGCAGACACAAAGATTTTTGACGTAGAAAATCCTTGCGGATAAAACTACGGGACGATCGGAGTCCAACCCTGAAGAACCTCCACTAATGGAATAAAAAGAATACACCCTCTACAAGCTCCTCACGATCCAACACGGATCACCACAACTCACTTGAAAGAAGAAAATTTTGATTGCGGACTCCAAAGAACAAGAGATGCCGAAAAATTATTCGAAGCAATCTCTCCTTCACAATAGTCCTTAATCCTCTCTCTCTCTCTCTCTCTCAAAGATTGTAAAGCACTCTTGTTTTGATATGAGTTTTCAACTAGCATGCATCACCCTTTTATAAGCCCACATGGAAGGCCAATATATATGAAAACTTCCAATATGCATCAATCATAATGGAAATCCAATCATAATTGACTTGCCATAATTGGAAGCCCAATTATATGGAAAGCTACTATATGAAGGGTTCAATCATAAATATATGATCAAAGTAAATATGGAAATCAAATCATATAATTTTTTTTACCATATATGTTCCAAAATATGATTCATGCACTCCCTGAACTTCTCCGACACACGGATGGCGCTCGTCGCTCTCCGAAATATTCTCCACCTAGGTTGGAAATTCCACCCACTCCAACAATTATTTTATTGGACGGGTTCACCATTCACTTCTGCCACATGAAGAGTCCGTCCCAGTGAATAATTCTTTCCATGATGGTGAATTTTGTCTTCATATTTCTTTCTAGGAATAAATTTTGCGTGCAGTACGTGACCGCAAACCCTAGTGGCAATAAACCATTGTTTCCTGCTAGCACGGAATCCACCTCATGAAAAATCGAGGCGGAGGCCAATGGGAGGCCGCAGTGGGTCAGGCGGTCACAGAAACTGTGATCAAAATAGCTGTCTTTCTTTCTAATGGGTAATTTTTTGCTAAACTCTTCAAAAGCTTAGATTTGTCAAATAATTAACCGGATATTTTGCTAGGAATGTCTACACCCCTATGTTTGAACAGATTTCCAACTCAAATCATATATGGATAGTGTTTGTTAAATGCACCCTATTTTTTATTCATTTTATTTTTTTATTGACTTTGTTAAATTTATCTTTAAAAAAATTCAGTTTACCATTTTTTTTCTCCCTATATCTTTAATTTCTTAAATCAATTATAATTTTATTATCATAATAACTTAAAAAATTTAGAATGAAAAAAATAAAAATAAAAAAAGGAGCAAAGAATGGAACGAATAAAGAGGGTTAGGATTTACAGCAAATCTCATAACAAACTCAAAAAAAATATCGAGTAATGAAAGATCTGTAAACATGCAAGCATACTCTCTTCATTTTCGAATGCACTCAAAAAGTCGTCTCTCGATTTCAATATGAAAAACCATAACCCTAGCCATAAACAGTGAACTCCCATACCATGTTGAAGGTTAGCTAGATTTCTAGTTTTTGGCTCTCATAATCTGAAATTTTACTTTAAATTTCTATATAGGTTTAATTTTTTCCAAAAATATCTAGTTTTGGGAGTAAATTGATTGTTTAATTTTTTGGGAAAAAAATTATAAAGCTGATCAAAGCTCCTAAAAATAAGAAACATATAAACAGATTAAAAACAAGAGTGCATTCAATAACATCATATATTAATATATATGGATCAAGAGTATTATGTAGGTGTGAGTTTCGATTTAGTTGATTTCAAACGAACTGAAATAGTCAAAACCGAATAAACTAAAAATTTAAAAATTTAAAACTGAAATCGAATCAAAATTAGCCAAAATCGAATAATGTTGAAACCTAATATTGTTGTCTATACCCAGTTTACTATTTTGACATGATAAAACCTAACAGCCAACTGGAGATGGGGTCATTACTTGAAAATTGTTCCCGTCGCCACAGTCCAACAATTTGATCATTTCAATTTTTTTGATGGGAGGATTCTGACATTAATCACCTTCGGTGGCAACGTTGTATCTTCCTAATTATGGGCAATGTCAGAAGTCGGATAGCATCAACATCTAATCAAAATTGGCAACTAATTGTTGTTTCTTGACTCAGCCTTGAATGTGTTAGCAGAAGCCAAAATCTTGAGTCTCCTCTCGCAACTGTTGCCAGGAATCATTTATACTATTGAACAGAGAATTTAATTGAAGGAAGACCACCTTCTTCTTCTTCTTCTTCTTCTTCTTCTTCTTCTTCTTGATAAGCTATGCTATGTTATGCTATGAATTGTACGACGGAAAGGGACTTAAAAGCTGAATTTCAAACTTACTTCTTCTTCTTTTTCAAACTTCTGTTCATACTGCAAGAAGTCAATGGGCTGATGAGAAGTTGCATTCTAAGTCAAAACTGGCTCCGTCAGCACATGCAACAAATTCTATATTCAAGGAATATTAGTCTAAATTTTCACTTTACATTAGCTTCAATAACAAGCACCACTTTATTTTGTTTCTTGTTGTTACACTGTTGACGGTGATTTATTTTTTTTTCTTTATTGGATTGTCGCTTGTTTTGTTAAAAGAAAATGATATTTAACCGTCCGTGGGGTTAGCTTGCGTTTGTCATGCCCGTATGAGTTCACGTCTGCGTGACGACCGACCATTGGCTTTCCTATTAATGTGGACCCACTCCGAATTGGAGGACAAATACCGATGCGTCGTGTCGCACGCCAGTGCGTGGCAGCCCCGAGACGGTCATTAAGTGTTAGTCCCAGGGCTTGATCAAAGATAGTAGACTCGATGTCGAGATCAGAGTTCAACAAACGTTCACCTTCTGATTATTCTCGAGATCCAAGAGGAACTCTACAATATGAATCTGATTACAAAAGCAACAATAATCAGAAAGTAAATCTCACGTTCATCCTTGCAATCGCAGTTGCAGACGGACAGAACTGAGTTACAACTCAGATAAAGGAGAAGAAAGAAGAAGAGGAAAGGTTCTTGCTGGGGTGATTAAGATCACCGTTGCTCAAATCAAGATTCGTCCCACCACGATCTGCTTCCAGGAACCAGCAAGTTCACGAAGAACTTCTGAAACGCTCGTAAGTCAAAATTTGAGACTTGAACGGGCTTCCTGGACTTTACAGACTCCCTTAACTCTCTTTTTGGTGCATCTTTCAAAGGAGGCCAAGGGGCTCTATTTATAGAGTGGAGTTGAGACTTCACCTCTTCTCATATCCGATGTAGGACTAAAATACCAATACTCAAAAATAGAGTTTGATATTTTAGATCATCCCACAATCAGCATAGAAATGCCAGTCCACGCCTACCCTCCGAACACTCCCATGCATGCACGAGACATCCTGGAGTTCATGTCCGAGTCCGCACAACAAAAATCAACTTGCATCCTTGTTGGATTTAATCATTTTTTCTTCTAGGAAAATACTCCCACATGGCACAAACTTGTGCCCCACTACACCTCATGTGCACACCTCAACACAAGCAATGCATTATATTGAGATACTCCCCATTTGGTGTAGACGATGTGGGACTATCTTTTCTAGTCCAAAGGCAAAAATACCAACAATTTCCCACATATCTCAATATATGGGTTGAACGTTCCCCACAGTGACTGCCCATCATGCATTAGGAGAGATGTCGCTACGACTTGAATCTTTCCGCATAAGTTAAATAACAGCATGATACAAGAATGGACTAAGTCTTGAATTCTGCACCATAACTGTAATTCTTCCTACTCACATAATGACATCAACTGTGCTTCTGGCTGCACATTGAAGGCCTTGTGCCAGCCTATTTTCAGTATAATTTATTGGCGTCTACAAGTTTACCCTCAAGAGATGGCCTGATATCTCTGTCCATACACTATAGGTGAGTTCTTTATAAAGAGTCATGGCATGAAGCATTGCGCTTCTTTGCGGTGCTACGCCGCTATGACATGGCTTAAAGTCGAGGCTTTACCCCACCTGGGTACCTCATCGTAGTGTCATACTACTATAGCATGAGGTCACATGCCTCTTTGTAGTGCCAAACTACCCAGCATGAAGCCTTGCACTTCTGTGCGGTGTTACGCCGCTATGACATGGCTCGCAAAGCCGAGGCTTTACCCTACCTGGTACCTCTTCGTGGTGTCATGCTACTGTAATATGAGGACATCGTCCTCTTTGTAGTGATGTCTACCTCTCTTTATTACGATTATCATACAATATTAGGCTACCTGCCTATTTGCGGTGCTACTCCGCTGTGACTTGGCATGCAAAGTGTCACGACCCGTACCCGATTTTCGGACGCGAGCTCGTGAGCAAGCCAACTACGTATCGAGCGAACTCCAGCCCCACTCGAGTACGTATAAGCTGTCAAGGAACAGGGTATCATCTCTAATCTAAACTATATCTCAATCCACAAGAATCAAATAAAACGAGAATGAATAATTATGGGTCATGGTCTGCAGCCCATTAGCATATTGTTCGATTAGACTCCAAGAATGATATGGGTCTATAAATAAGCAGAGTATATCATGGTACTTAATATAAAGCACGAAAGGATAATAAAGAAATATCACAAGCAAATACCTGTATCATGCATCGCAATCCTGTACCATCCCGCTCTGTTAACTAACTCCATACAATCGCTGAACCTGAAGAGATCATCAGGTCCTCAGAGGACTAGCAAGATACATAAAACATGCTACTACGACAGTATATAATATGCATAAAGGGAATGACAGGAATATGACACTCTACTTCTAAACAAATACATGATAACGCGATATCAAGGATAATGTTCAACACTTGGGCTAATAGACAGAGTACCATGACAATCGTAGCTCATCCGAAACTAATGACCAACAGAATAATCACAATCGCATCTCCTCCGAGAATAACGACCAACATAATATCACAACCGTAGCACGAAACTAACGGCCAACAGAATAATCAATACAACCGAAGCTCATCTGAACTACCGGCCAACAGAAAATATCATATAGCCCGCATGCCTAGTAACTGTCCTCTATGTCACAAGGAACTATACAGGTGTCCAGTCAAGTCGAATGAAGTCAAGTACAACTAACAGGTCAAGACATATCAAGTGAATGTGACTCGCGACAAGGCAACACTATCAGGACCTATACATGAATTAGAGTGATATATAGAAGGAAAGAAATAACATATGTGCACATAAAGTGAGAAAAATAGTAATGGCACGAACAAGAGAAGCAAGAACCAAATATGACAGAAAAAGAAACAACAATATAGAAAATGCATAAAATGCTGCATAGTGGGCAAGGTATACTTGCCTGGTGGCAGCGCAAGAACCAATAAGATACCGTCAACTGGTACGCCATAAAGTCCAAGTCATTACAAATGTCTCCGAAAGCTGAAACAAACATCGCCAACATTCTCAGAATAGTCAAATTAGCTAGGATTGCCTGTCCTAAAGTCCAATTCTGGACACAGGGGCAAAACGGTAATTTCGGACAAAAACGATGTCCGCCGTTGGACCCGCTTTGCACCGAAAAGCGTGCCAGAGTCATTGGTCTTTAAAGTCGTCAAACTACGTGTCTACGGATCCAGTTTTCCGATACGAACCCAACCGTACGTCCCGAGTTGGATTCCGGCGGGCCGTGCACAAAATCACCCGTGAGTCGGACCGTGGAGCCCGCAAAACGGCAATTTTACCAACTGTCTCAGAATCGGACCAAACTTGGTATACAGGATCAGAAAAATGATACGGTCCTGTTGGCGCAAGTTTCGTCTTGATCTGACGAGCGTGCACAAAGTAATTAGGAAATTTGCAAAGTGCACGATACGGAGAATTTCGACGGATACGCATCAAATTCGTCGCGCACACGCGACCAATTTGAATTCCGTCAAAGCCCACACGACCACGAAACCGTTATGCAGCTTTCGATGCTTTCAGTTCGCGACCACGTCGCCCGGTTTGGCGGGACGCACGTCGTATCGAAGGGTTTTCTATGTTTTGAAAACAGATTTTCGCTAAACTTCGGAATCGAATAACTTTTTATCTGTTTGATGAAATTAGAATCTACAAAAGGGTTGTGATGTCCTATAGGTTGTCTTCAACTTCTGTGCATAAGGTTCGTCAATTCGATGAAAAGGTTGACGGAAAATTTTGATGCCCAGTTGCGTCAATAATCGGAAAAGATTAACTGTTTTAATGCTATTTTATTTTCGACTTTGATTCGACATATCTTTTTATACGATGAACGAAATCGTGATCTACAAAGAGTAGGTTGTTCGTGTTCATGTTGTCTTCGCAACGAATTAATCAGATCGCGAAACGATGAAACGAGGAGAGAGAAAAATACCTGCGAAGTTGGAGTCTCCAATGCTTACTGCTGCTGTTACTCTTTCTGTGCGCGCGCGGCCGAGTCTAGGCCGCGCTCCTGCGTGTCGCGACGGCGCACGCGGTGGCGGAGCGCCCGCTGGTGGCCTGGGATGGCAGCGTGTGTCTGGTGTTGCGGAGTTTAGGGTTTCGTTTACGAGAGATCCTCCCTCTCTGTTGAATAGTCTACGCGAGTTAGAGGGATAAATCTGCTCGGTTGCACAGCCTATGGTCGGGGCTCGAGTGTTTTCTTCATGGGCTCGGCTGGGGGGTTTCCTTGTGCGAGCTTGGACTGCACAGTAGGGGGTTGGCCTGATTCAGCAGGGCCGGGGAGCTTTGGGGCTTTTGGGTTGAATGGGCTGAAAATATATTAGTGTATGTATATACACACACGCACACAAAAATGGTAATTTCATATATATATATATATATATATATATATATATATATATATATATATATATATATATATATATATATATATATATATATATATACTCACATATTCATAAATATATGATATATTTTTTATATATAAATACATAAATATACCTAAATACTTTTGTACTTATATATACGTATATATATACCCACATATACATATGTATAATATATTTTATATATAAATACACATACACATATATATATATATATATATATATAAAATATATATATATATATATATATATATATATATATATATATATATATATATATATATATAAAATATATATATATATATATATATATATATATATATATATATATACACATATATGTACACTTGGTAATATGTATATTTATAGATATACACATGCACACATATTATATCTATATTTACACACATCTATTTATATATATACCTCATATATATACATATATATAAATGTATACATATATACACATATCAAAATACTCAATTAACCAATATAATAATATCTAATAGTATTAAACATATTTATTTAATCACCACAAATTAATGAAATAATAATAAATAATTAAATGGTGTTTGGTGAATTCGGACTATTCACCTTTATCCAGGTCCAAAAAATTGTACAAATATTGTAAAATAATATTTAATAATAAAAATACTAATTTTGCACAAATATTCAATTAGTTAAAAAATGCACATCAATACCTAAAATAATTTAGGAAATTTTGTACACACATAAAATATGCCTACATGGTCGTCCTTGGTCTCACTATATACCTACAAAGGCTTGGATTCGGTTCGGGCCCAGTTCGGCTAAGTTGGTACAATCGGGTCATCTAAAATCAATATATTTAATTCATAAATAAATAGTTCGTCGATGGGGGTTAAGTCGTAACTTAATCTGATTTTCCTAGTTAGGACACTCATATGGCTTTGCATTCCCCTACCATGGCTAAACACTAGTCAAAGTACGCTACTGTACTATCTGTATCATGATTCCTAGCCGCCTTGTACTTCAATACTCAACCATGATTAAAATCATCTACCGTAATAATAACTAAATAATTAATTCTAAAATTCAAAAAAATCATAATTTAAATCAAATGAATAATAATAAAAAATAATTCAAGATTTTCGGGAAGGGGAGCTACAAATCTACCCACTTTAAAAATAATTTCGTCCTCGAAATTCTAATTCATAGCTATTCCTTAAAATCAAAGTCCACTATTACCTTAATCTCCTTAAATTTAATTTCTCAAAAATGTTTCTACGACCTTCTCAGATCATTGGTATTTACGAAATCTCGAGGACTTCCACCCACCTTTGGTCACACTACTCCTCAAAACATGGTCACTAAAATCTCATAATCTTCTATCTAGTTGCTAACAATTCTACCAACATATATCTAGGGCATATAGCATCTATAATCCCTCATACCTATAAACAACCAAAAATCCAATAATCAGACAATATTATACTATATCTTAAGAGTTTCTGGTAAATCCTAGCCAGCACGATTATTCGTCACCCCGGAATAGAAAGGGACGAGAGTCAAGGGTACGAAAAGCAAGGAAGTATATTCGAGAGCAAATATGGAGTTTTCAAGGACGTAGAGAATTTCTAGGAGAATTTTCGAAGCAGTGTGGATTGAGATTTCTAAGGGTTTAGTCAAGGTCGCAGGCTCGTACCAGTACAGTTATGTAACCGGTACGATATGCTCTGACCTGCATGGGCCACCACAAAAACTTGTCACGACCCACACCCAGTTTTTGGACGCGAGCTCGTGAGCAAGCCAGCTACGTATCGAGCGAACTCCAGTCCGACTCGAGTACGTATAAGCTGTCAAGGAACAGGGTATCATGTCTAATCTAAACTATATCTCAATCCACAAGAATCAAATCAAACGAGAATGAACAATTATGGGTCATGGTCTGCAGCCCATTAGCATATTGTTCGATTAGACTCCAAGAATGATATGGGTCTATAAATAAGCAGAGTATATCATGGTACTGAATATAAAGCAGGAAAGGATAATAAAGAAATATCACAAGCAAATACCTGTATCATGCATCGTAATCCTGTACCATCCCGCTCTGCTAACTAACTCCATACAATCGCTAAACCTGAAGAGATCATCAGGTCCTCAGAGGACTAGCAAGATACATAAAGCATGCCACTACGACAGTAAATAATATGCATAAAGGGAATGACAGGAATATGACACTCTACTTCTAAACAAATACATGATAACGCGACATCAAGGACAATGTTCAACACTTGGGCTAATAGACAGAGTACCATGACAATCGTAGCTCATCCGAAACTAACGACCAACAGAATAATCACAATCGCATCTCCTCCGAGAATAACGACCAACAGAATATCACAACCGTAGCACAAAACTAACGGCCAACAGAATAATCAATACAACTGAAGCTCATCTGAACTACCGGCCAACAGAAACTATCATATAGCCCGCATGCCTAGTAACTGTCCTCTATGTCACAAGGAACTATACAGGTGTCCAGTCAAGTCGAATGAAGTCAAGTACAACTAACAGGTCAAGACATATCAAGTGAATGTGACTCGCGACAATGCAACACTATCAGGACCTATACATGAATTAGAGTGATATACAGAAGGAAAGAAATAACATATGTGCACATAAAGTGAGAAAAATAGTAATGGCACGAACAAGAGAAGCAAGAACCAAATATGACAGAAAAAAAAACAACAATATAGAAAATGCATAAAATGCTGCATAGTGGGCAAGGTATACTTGCCTGGTGGCAGCGCAAGAACCAATAAGATACCGTCAACTAGTACGCCATAAAGTCCAAGTCATTACAACTGTCTCCGAAAGCTGAAACAAACATCGCCAACATTCTCAGAATAGTCAAATTAGCTAGGATTGCCTGTCCTTAAGTCCAATTCTGGACACAGGAGCAAAACGGTAATTTCGGGCAAAAACGATGTCCGCCGTTAGACACGCTTCGCACCGAAAAGCGTGCCAGAGTCAATGGTCTCTAAAGTCGTCAAACTACATGTCTACGGATCCAATTTTCTGATACGAACCCAACCATACGTCCAGAGTTGGATTCCGTCGGGCCGTGCACAAAATTACCCGTGAGTCGGACCGTGGGGCCCGCAAAACGGTGATTTTACCAACTGTCTCAGAAGTGGACCAAACTTGGCATACAGGACCAGAAAAATGATACGGTCCTGTTGGTGCAAGTTTTGGCTTGATCTGACGAGCGTGCACAAAGTAATTGGGAAATTTGCAAAGTACACGATACGAAAAATTTCGACGGATACGTATCAAATTCGTCGCGCACACGTCGTGCACACGAGACCAATTTGAATTCCGTCAAAGCCCACACGACAACGAAATCGTTACGCATCTTTTGATGCTTTCAGTTTGCGACCACGTCGCCCGGTTTGGGGGGACGCACGTCGTATCGAAGGGTTTTCTATGTTTTGAAAACAGATTTTTGCTAAACTTCGGAATCGAATAACTTTTTATCTGTTTGATGAAATTAGAATCTACAAAAAGGGTTGTGATGTCCTATAGGTTGTCTTCAACTTCTGTGCATAGGTTCGTCAATTCGATGAAAAGGTTGACGGAAAATTTGATGCCCAGTTGCGTCAATAATCGAAAAAGATTAACTGTTTTAATGCTATTTTATTTTCGACTTTGATTCGACATATCTTTTTATACGATAAACGAAATCGTGATCGAAAAAGAGTAGGCTGTTCGTGTTCATGTTTTCTTTGCAACGAATCAATTGGATCGCGAAACGATGAAACGAGGAGAGAGAAAAATACCTGCGAAGTTGGAGTCTCCAATGCTTACTGCTGCTGTTACTCTTTCCGTGCGTGCGCGGCAGAGTCTAGGCCGCGCTCCGGCGTATCGCGGTGGCGCGCGTGGTGGCGGAGCGCCCGCTGGTGGCCTGGGATGGCGTCGTGTGTCTGGTGTTACGGAGTTTAGGGTTTCGTTTACGAGAGATCCTCCCTCTCTGTTAAATATTCTACGCGAGTTAGAGGGATAAATCCGCTCGGTTGCACAGCCTATGGTCGGGGCTCGAGTGTTTTCTTCATGGGCTCGGCTGGTGGGTTTTCTTGTGCGAGCTTGGACTGCACAGTAGGGGGTTAGCCTGATTCAGCAGGGCCGGGGAGCTTTGGGGCTTTTGGGTTGAATGGGCTGAAAATATATTAGTGTATGTATATACACACACACACAAAAATGGAAATTTCCTATATATATATATATATATATATATATATATATATATATATATATATATATATATATATATATATATATACATATATACTCACATATTCATAAATATATGATATATTTTTATATATATAAATACATAAATATACCTAAATACTTTTGTACTTATATATACGTATATATATATACCCACATATACATATGTATAATATACTTTATATATAAATACACACACACACACACATATATATTTATATATATATATATATATATATATATATATATATATATATATATATATATATATATATATATATATATATATATATATATATATGTACACTTGGTAATATGTATATTTATAGATATACACATGCACACATATTATATCTATATTTACACACATCTATTTATATATATACCTCATATATATACATATATATAAATGTATACATATATATACACATATCAAATATATATATATATATATATATATATATATATATATATATATATATATATATATATATATATATATATATATATATATATACACATATCAAAATACTCAATTAACCAATATAATAATATCTAATAGTATTAAACATATTTATTTAATCACCACAAATTAATGAAATAATAATAAATAATTAAATGGTGTTTGGTGAATTCGGACTATTCACCTTTATCCAGGTCCAAAAAATTGTACAAATATTGTAAAACAATATTTAATAATAAAAATACTAATTTTGTACAAATATTCAATTAGTTAAAAAATGCACATCAATACCTAAAATAATTTAGGAAATTTTGTACACACATAAAATATGCCTACATGGTCGTCCTTGGTCTCACTACATACCTACAAAGGCTTGGATTCGGTTCGGGCCCAGTTCGGCTAAGTTGGTACAATCGGGTCATCTAAAATCAATATATTTAATTAATAAATAAATAGTTCGTCGGTGGGGGTTAAGTCGCAACTTAATCTGGTTTTCCTAGTTAGGACACTCATATGGCTTTGCATTCCCCTACCATGGCTAAACACTAGTCAAAGCACGCTATTGCACAATCCGTGCCATGATTCCTAGCCGTCTTGTACTTCAATACTCAACCATGATTAAAATCATCTACCGTAATAATAACTAAATAATTAATTCTAAAATTCAAAAAAATCACAATTTAAATCAAATGAATAATAATAAAAAAATAATTCAAGATTTTCGGGAAGGGGAGCTACACAAAGTCGAGATATTACCCCTACCTGGGAACCTTATGGTGGAGTCACCCCACTGCAGCATGGAGTTACACTCCTTGTAGTGCTGCGCTACCGTGCTTCCTGTAAAGCACTCCAGGCATTCACTCTGCCTGAGAACTCATTAAGGCATTTAAGCCAACCTTCCCACAGGATCCATTTTTCGCAGAAAACAACAATAGACAACAGTGGTTGTAGGTCCGTAACCTCTCCATGTCACAGAGGACAAGTACCCACTGTTCCTGATATTCTTCTGGTTAATAGTCCTCCCTTGAACTAAAAGCTAGATGCCTAGTAGATTTCTCTTTGAACTAATAGCATAAAACTTTATGGTAGGAATGTAATAACACAATATCAGAATATCTTCAAGCCCATTTTACAAGCTGTGTCATCGACCAGCTGGCGCTTGAGGCCCTTAGTGAACGGATCTGTCAGGTTCTCCTAACTCCGAACATCAATCACTGTAATAACACCCCTCTTGATGAGATCGTGTACTGTCCTGTACTTCAACCGCACAGACATCTTCTTTCCGTTGAAGAGGTCATTTGATGCCACCGCCACAGTCGCCTGATTGTCGCAATATATCTGTATCGCCGGTATTTGTGCCCCAACCACTGGAAGATCATACATGATCTCCCAAAGCCATTCTGCTTCCTCCGCTGCGGTATCAAGTGCAAAGAACTCAGATTCCATGGATGACCGTGAGAGCATAGTCTGCTTCTTCGATTTCCACGATATAGCAGCTCCACCGATTATGAAAATATATCCACCTGTGGACCTCTCGCTCTCCACTTCTGAGCACCAACTGGCATCACTGAAGCCTTCCACTACCGGCGGATCTCCGCTATAGTGTAGTGTATATGTCTAAGTCTTCTTGAGATATCTCATAACCCGTTTCACAGCTTTCCAGTGCTCAATGCCTGGGTTGCTCGTAAAATGACTCAGCATTTTCACAGCGAAAGCTATGTCAGGCCTTGTGACAGTAGTAGCATACATCAAACTCCCGATTACGCTTGCATACTCTAGCTGCCTGACGCTTTCCCTTGAATTAGGCTTCAGTTTCAGATCATACGTGTACGGCATATCGATCCCTGGAAGATCCTGATACCCATAACGAGTGATCATCTTCTCAACATAATGAGACTGTGACAGCACTAGTCCAGTGTCTGTCCGGATGATCTTGAGTCCCAAGATAACATCAGTATCCCCCAAGTCCTTCATACTGAACTTCATCGAGAGGAACTTCTTTGTCTCTGTGATACAGCTTATATCCGTACCTAGGATTAGCATGTCGTCAACGTATAGACAAACGATGACTCCTCTTCCGTCAGCAAACTTCGTATAGACACACTTGTCTGTTTCACTGACCCTGTAGCCATTTGACCTTATGACTTTGTCAAACTTCTCACGCCACATTTTGGGAGCTTGCTTTAAACCGTACAGAGATTTTATCAACTTGCAGACTTTTTTTTCAAGACCTTTGACAACAAACCCTTCTAGCTGTTGCATGTAGATCTCTTCGGTCAGCTCGCCATTCAGGAATGTCGTTTTTACATCCATCTGATGTATCACCATCTTATGTATCGTTGCGAGAGCAATCAACATTCTGATGGTGGTCATCCGAGCTACTGGAGCATACGTGTCGAAGTAGTCGATCCCCTGCTTCTGAGAAAACCTCTTTTCCATTAGCCTGGCCTTGAACTTGTCAGTGGTTCCATCAGCTTTCATCTTCTTCTTGATGATCCACTTGCATCCGATAGGTTTTGCTCCTTCAGAAAGATCAACCAACACCCAAGTGTTAATTGAGGTGATGGAATCAATTTCATTATCAATCGCCTCCTTCCAGAAAACATCATCTCTGGTCTTCATCGCCTCATCATAGGTAAGCGGATCTGCTTCCACATGATAGGTGATGAAGTCATCTCCGAAGTTCTTCGGTCTCCTCGCTCGCTTCGACGACGGCTCAGCGAGTTCTGGTTCAACCGTTGTTTCAACAACAACATCTTATTGGACTACTTCTTTATTGAAAACTTCAGTTTCTTGCGCACCCTTATTGTTCTTCGATTTATCTGTAAGAACAATATTCGTGTGCCTTGTAAATTGTCTTCACGAGATTCGATGATATGATTTGACTCAATATCAAGAAATCTCAGAGCATCATTCTTCTCGGCATACCCCAAAAAGATTATCTTCGTAGTCCTAGTCCCCAGCTTCTGAATCTTCAGATCTAGGAGCTTCACATAAGCCAGCGACCCCCACACTCGAATGACATTTAAGTTAGGTCTGACTTTGAATCAGTGTTCATGAGAAGTTACGTCCGAAGTTGCATACGGTACTCTATTTAGAATAAAAGTGGTCGTCAATGCAGCTTCTTCCCATTAGCATTTAGGAAGACCCGTAGTTAGCAGCATTGAGTTTATCATTTCGGTCAACGTTTTGTTCTTCCTCTCTGTTATCCCGTTAGAATGAGGAGAATACGGAGCAGTAGTCTCATTGATGATTCCATATTCTTTGCAGAACGATACGAATTCATGAGACCTATACTCTACATCTCGATCACTTCTGAGTAGTTGTAGATCGGTTTAACGTTCAGCTTCATACCTGAAGTCTCTGAACTACTCGAATGCTGCATCCTTCTACTTAAGAAGTCATGCGAACGTACACTTCGAGAAACACTTCGAACCGGCCTCTGTGGAGAATTGATAAAAGTCACAGATATCTGAGTGTACTAACTCCAGATGATCAGTACTTTAGTTCAATCGTCTGAGCAGCTTCCTAACAGTCTTATATCTGCACAGACCTTAAACTCCTCCACTTCCTTACCCCCACATTCCGAAGATAAGGTCCCGGTAGGACAGCTTGAGTCTGCTTCTGTTATAGAACAACTCTCAGTCCACTCAATGAAGTAACTTCATCGCCATCAGCAGAAGTTCGAACATTCCTTCAGCAACGAACATCTTTTCGAAGCATGTTCCTCGCCAAGAAATTATCATCTGGCTAGTACGAATGTCCATCTTTCAAGTCTGTATCAGATAACAGACTTTCTGAGATCAGATCGACGAAAAATCTCTGGTACGTGCAACACGCATTCCAGTATCCTTGTCGGTGGTTAATAACCACTGTCTCGATCTTCAGAACTTCTACTAGATTTATGTTCGCCATCGAGACCTTCGTCATAACATGGCTCATCCTTAGTGAACAGCTCCTTTGATAGCACACGTGGTCAGATGCACTAGTGTCAGACCACTAGTCAGCTACCACGCTAGATAACTCAACCTATGCAACAATAGCAACCAAGTTAAGTAATCAAAATAACCAAGTTTAGCTATACCTGCTATTTTGGTTTGGGCTTGGATTTGCATTCACTCATGTAGTGGCCATTTTTGTCACAGTTGAAGCAAGTCACGTGGGACTTGGACTTCTGTTGCTTGAACGAAGGACCGTTCACTTTTAGATTTAGTGGAGTCCTTCTTCTTGTGATGAGAAGTCACCTACTTCTCCTTGAACTCTCTTGTTTGCACCAAGTTGGCCTTAGCCAATTGTTTGGACAGAGAGTCCATCTTCTGTTGAGATCGTATTTCATCCTCAACGTGGATCTCTTGTAGAAGATCTTCCAAGCTAATGTCCAGCTTCTTTCGATGTATTCTAGCATAGAAGTTGCTCCAACCAGCAGGAAGTTTCGAGACTAATATCCTTCCAACGATAAACTTGTCAACGAGTGGCATCTTCTCGTCATCTAACTTATGGCGCAACTTCAGAAATTCCTTTACTTGAGGTAGCATCGTCATCTCGTCTTCGAAGAGCCACTTGTGGTACTTCTCGACGATGAAGATTTTGGGACTGTTCTCATCATCTTCATATAGCTTACCCAAAGAATCCCAGATCTCTTTGGCATTCTCCTTCTTGGAATATGAGTCAGCCAGAGAGTCTTCCATAGAATTGAGAATCAGCAGGTTACATATGTTGTTTTCTCTCTTCCATTTGCTCTGCTTGACGAGTGCAGCAGCAGTAGCATCGGCAGTTCCTCCTTCTGGAATCGTCGGTTCATCCTCAATCAACACATGGTCTACGTCCACGAGTTGAAGATTAAGGGTGACCTTCCTCTTCCAGATTTGGAAATGTTCTTCATCGAATTTCTCCAACTTGTTATAGCTGGTATCGATGAGAGAAGCACGATAGTTTTCCATCTTCAAGGATCTTGCTTTGAGATTGTTAGTCCCGGGACTTAATCAAAGATGCTAGACTCGATGTCGAGATCTGAGGTTCAACAAACATTCACCTTCTGATTATTCTCGAGATCCAAGAGAAACTCTATAATATGAATCTGATTACAAAAACAACAATAATCAGAAAGTAAATCTCACGTTCTTCCTTGCAATCGCAGTTGCAGACGGACATAACTGAGTTACAACTCAGATGAAGGAGAAGAAAGAAGAAGAGAAAAGGTTCTTGTTGGGGTGATTAAGATCACCGTTGCTCAAAGCAAGATTCGTCCCACCACGATCTGCTTCCAGGAACCAGCAAGTTCATGAAAAACTTCTGGAACGCTCGTAAGTCAAAATTTGAGACTTGAATGGGCTTCCTAGACTTTACAGACTCCCTTAACTCTCTTTTTGGTACATCTTTCAAAGGAGGCCAAGGGGCTCTATTTATAGAGTGGAGTTGAGACTTCACCTCTTCTCCTATCCAATGTGGGACTAAAATACCAATACTCAAAAATAGAGTTTGATATTTTAGATCATCCCACAATCAGACGCCTACCCCCCGAACACTCCCGTGCATGCACGAGACATCCTGGAGTCCGTGTCCGAGTCCGAGTCCGCACAACAAAAATCAACTTGCATCCTTGTTGGATTTAATCCTTTTTCCTTCTAGAAAAATACTCCCACATAGCACAAACTTGTGTCCCACTACACCTCATGTGCACACCTCAACACAAGCAATGCATTATATTGAGATACTCACCATTTGGTGTAGCCGATGTGAGACTATCTTTTCTAGTCCAAAGGTAAAAATACCAACATTAAGCAGCTCCATTTTGTTAAAATAATTAGCTTGTTTTGTTAAATTATACAGCATCATTTCTTGTACAAATACATCTTTATTTATTTATTTATTTATTTGCTCTACCAAGAGGTGGTACAACGGCTGGAAACAGGGGTTAAGCCTCAACTCAAAATAAAAATAAAAATAAAAAAAGCTCTTCCTTTTTTGTCCAACGTGGTATTGTAGGCACTATAAAAGGAGACTCACGTCCTTGTATTAATTTATAGTCACAACAATAGATGGCATTTCACAGTTACGTTTTACCAGCGATTTTGGTTGGTGGCAAACACAAACATAAACGTGAGCGAAATAATTTTTGTTTGGGAGGGACAATTTTTTTTTTCAAACGTAACAGTCATTTCAAAGTTCAAATGAGCCATTTGAAATAAGAGGGCACAACCAGAAACCGAGCTAGGATCCTGAAATGGGTAGACTAGATTAAATTAGAGTGAACCGGCTAAAGAGAAACTTATAAAAAAAATTAATACAAAAAAAATACATGAAAAAAATATTTTGGGGTGCGTCCGTCCCTGAGCACAACAATATTACGAAAATAGAACGTTTAAAAAAATATAATAAAGAAAAAATTTATGAAATATCCAAAAAATGAAAAAAATTATGAAAAATCTACCGCGCAATAACATTTCATCGCGTGCCCAGAATTAGCAAAAAATGTATAAAGAGAATTTCGAATGACCTTTTTGTCCTTCCTTCTAATTTATTGAAAACACCCACGAAACTACTTTTTAAAAAAATGTTTTGATACTTCATTTTCTTCCATACAATGCTCACTTTCGAATTTAGGTTTTGTCCTCAAAAATCTTCAAAAACTCGTCGAAATTTTTTGGAAAGACCGAGACAAATGGCAAAAGCGCTAAAACGGAGGTCCAAACATCATTTTTTTTACGATTCTAAAATTTCAGAAGACCGACAAACAATAAAATTGTTTTTCTCAGGCTCCTCAAAGATACGCTCATTTTGCGATAAACCGGGTCTCGTTTCGACCTTCCAGTCAAAAGTTATGGCCCTCCAAAGTTTCAACTGACCATAAAATGCAGGAGAATGGCCATTTTTCGTGTTAGAACACGAAGAATGTTAATTTCACAAGTGGGTGGTCATTCTCCGTGTTAGTAACATAGAGAATGACATCCTCCGTCTTAATTTACACGAAAAATGGTCATTCTCTATGTTAGTAACACGAAAAATGGCATTCTCCGTCTTAATTTACACGGAAATGGCCATTCTCCGTGCTAAATTACACGGAGAATAACCATTATTCGTCTTAATTTACACGGAGAATAGCCATTCTCCGTGTAATTTAACACGGAGAATGGTCATTCCAGTGTTAAAACGCAAGAGAATGACCATTTCTCCGTGTTAGAAACACGGAGAACGCCATTCTCCGTGTTAATTTACACGGAGAATTGCCATTTCTAGTGTTAAAACGTAGGAGAATGACCATTCTCCGTGTAATTTAGTACGGAGAATAGCATTCTCCGTGCTAAATTACATGGAGAATGGCCATTCTCCGTGTTAAATGACACGGAGAATGGCCATTCAAATGTTAAAACACAGGAGAATGACCATTCTTCGTGTTAGAAACACAGAGAATGTCATTCTCCGTGTTAGTAACACGGAGAATGGCATTCTCCTTGTTAAAATGCAGGAGAACGACTATTCTTCTTGTTATATCGACGGTGAACAGTTGACAGAAACCTAATTTTTTTTTATTTTGTGGAAAGAAATTTGACATGAATAAAGATTCAAGAGTTTTTGTTTTTCTTTCAAAACGATGCTAACTCTTATGGAAAAAAAGAAGAAGATATCTTCTCTCCGTAATTGATCTAATTGTCGGAAAAGAAGAAGAAGAAGAAGAAGAAGAAGAAGATGAGCGATGATCGGAGTTCGACTGAAAAAAAAGCATGGTGAACTATGAACGATCTTTGCGATCTCTGTTGAAGATGAGAGTAATGAAATTCAGATCTCTCGTGAAGAATAAGAAGAAGACGACGAGAATCGCAATCCAAATCTGAGTTTGTACGGAGGGGTAGTTATGGTATTAATTTTGTAAATACAGAGCATCTAAAGGAAATCTTGGAATACTTAACGTGGAAATATATTGTCACGACCCGATCCCAAATTATTGGATCGAACTGGATCATGTCCAGCCTGCACCGTGTGAGACGGCGGCAGTAAGCTGTTCTATATGCAGATATTCACAACAACATCTATACATTTGTCACAACTTGAATATACAAAAATTTTAAAAACTTTTATTCAACAATTGAAAAGTACAACTGGAAATAAAAGAATTGAAATAAAGTGCTGAATTCAAAATAAAAAAATTCAAAACAATAAAATTAGAAAAAAAAACTGGAAACGACTAGCTGAGCGGTCGGCTCATCGGCCTCAGGTCCTGCGTCCTCCAAGGGGAACTCTGGCAACACCACAGGGTACAAAACCGGGTCATAGTAGCTATTGTACAATAGCTCAGCATCCTCAATGTCACTTAAAAATGTGGGTCTCCAGTCAGGAGGGAGCAAATACGAATATGTATCTCATATTTCAAGTAATAATGGAAAAGTGCAGGCTAAAATCGAAACAATATTTTTCAGCAATTTAACAATTAAAAACAATATGATTTGAATGTGTAATCGTCTATGACCGGCTTGGGTTATATAATAGCGTCCTAGCGACGCGATACGGCTTATCCCAGTGTGTAAGAGGGATAAGCTCGCACAATATGCAATATGAGAGGTATTAGCCATAAATGTTACACTATTTTCCCAATCCCCACAATCAATATCAATTAATATTTGAACCCTAGGAGAGGGTTCCGTGTAGCAATATGGTTTAAACATGCAGCTTGACAATTACTAAATAAAATACAAGAAAACATAAACGTAACTTGCCTCTGTTAATTGACTTGATCGGGAATGTCGGTACCGAGGAGGAAGTCAAGTATGTCTCCGATATCCTACAGTTGAGTACCTTGACTTATAACCATAATGAAACCATTCTAGGTGTGCTAGTTACAATCTCTAGAAGCAGACCCTAGTCAGGTTTTAAATTTCTTTAATTAATCTTCTGTAACGCTTTAACGACGCGAGCTACGTGCGTTGTCAATTAGTTGGATATCTGGTTTCTAATTTACTTGGAAAAAATTAGTCGTTACCGGTTAATTTGCAAAACTTTGTATTTTTATATCATATGTATAAAACTATATTTTCTTTTTAGTGATAAAACATGACTTCGTTAACTTACCAATATTTTATTCAAGTTAATTTATCGTGAAAAACCTTATTAGTTTTATACAAAATAATTAATACCCAAGTTATAATTACGCGTTTAATAACGAAAACCAACTCAGAAAAGAAAGTAAAAACCTAAACTACACAATACAGGGTCACAGCGGAATAAAATAGAAAACTGGGCTTATGCCCTTTACAAATTTTTACATAAATTAATTAATCATCTAGGCGAGCTCTGAGTGCCGCGAACGGTCCAAACAGTAGGCCGAAGCCCTGCACCAAAAATACTAACAGCAGTACCAGTTCTCAAAATAATTATAAATATAAATATAGCTGCAAAAATGCGTCTCAGACTTGGTCCAAATGTCATGTTGCTGGCTAGCGCCTCAATGTATAGGAACCCTGTAGCGTTTGCGCTTCGCCGATGCTCATTCGACCGATATGGTCGTCGCCTAACTGGTGATACAAAAATTCATGGAATCCAAAACCAGCAAATCCAATCTATAAATCATTTTGCAAAGACCGGTTTTCTTTTGAAAATAGGTTTTACTCAAATTGCTAATTTTATATGAAAATTCCTTTAAAAATATTTTCCCGAATATTTGGGCAGCATCTCCTCTGTATTTGGGACAACCCAATCCTGGGAAAATACTAACCCAACATCAATGACTGTGCCCAAACCAGGGAACACCAAAATCCCGACAAAAGTAATTATCCAACCCGAAAACACATCACAATTATATATAGCCAAAAAACCACAGAATAATTCTGAAATAAATTCGAAAATCCCGAAATAAAGTTCGGGAAAACGAAAGCCACAGAACCAAAACAAAACGAACGAATCATTCTGAAGTGGGATTCGGAAATTCCGAAACTACAATCGCCTAAACCGAATCCCGTAACGGGATCGGGGACCGTATCATCATCGACACTAAAGTAGTGACACGGAGACACGAGATATACCTTGGGTTGCTCGGCTAGAGCTTTCAGATGATAATAGGAAAAAAACCACGTTCCCGCGGACTCGAAAAAGTCCCAAACTCGCTGACAGCAGCGAAAATCGTCGGAACAACGCTGGACAGCGCTGTTGGAATAGCGGGGCGCGCGTTGGAGGGCGCTGGAGGGGGTTTACGGCCGGGGAAGCCGCTGGAAGTGCAGATAGTGGCTTGGGCCGCGGGTCACGGGGAAATATGCGGACAGCGGGAAATCGGCCGAGATCGACGGGAGGCGAATCCACGGGCGACGAGGGGGCGCTGGACCGGGGCACGGCGGCCACAGGACCGGAGGCGGAGGGCCGGAAGCGGGGCGGCCGGGCACCAGAGCGGGGAGGCCGAGTTGCGGGGGTCCTCCGAAAAGGGTTCCGGTCGGTTGGGACGCACGGGGACCAGACGGCGGCGACCCGCAAGGCACGCAGCGGGGCGCCGGTGGTGGCGTCGACCGGCAAGCCTGCTGGCGCCGCGCGGGAGGGGTCGGCCACGGGCGGGGCTCCGTCGAGGATCGGGACAGCAGCGACAGAGTCAGGATCCGACGCGGAGGGCTGTGCCGGTCGGGACGAGGCGGTCGGCCGGCACAGGGATGATCGGCCGGGGCGCGGGACTGGAGTTGGGAAGAAAGATGAGAGGTAAAGAGATGGGGAGATGCTGTGAGTGATGGAAAAAAAGGAAGTGAGGGTGTTGGTCTAAAGAAGAGGGGAGAGAATGGTTAGGATTTTTTTAGAGAATAATTTTAGGGAGAGAGAGTAAGGGAACGTGGGGGAGAGGTTTATGTGGAGGAGGAAAAGTGGGTGAGAAAGAGAACGTGAGCTGGTAAAAGGGGTAGGGGGTCGGGTGGATATGTTTGGTTTTTAGTTGTTTTTTTATTAGAAATGGGTTTGGGTTGATGAATATTGGCTGGGTTTGGATCCAAATCAAAACACAACCCAATAACAATAATTCCGAAATAACTAAAATATAATTAGAAAATCTACTAAAAATATTACTAATAATAATGCCAAACAAAAATTTTTGAAATTCATAAATTAATTAACCAATTTAGAATCAGGGTTTTACAACCTTCCCTCCTTAGAAAATTTCGTCCTCGAAATTTCAAACATAAGGGCCAGGGTACAATCAAAATCACTTAACCTCGATCAAAAATAGAATTTAAAATATTAGGCATGCTCGGATTCTAGGCATGATCAATAGGTATAATGATAAAATATCGGCACGATCAGAATTATCTAGATATGATCTGAGATAGGATTGGAATGTTGTTGTGATCAAAATCATTTTAGGCACGAGAAAAAAAATCTAGGTACAATTATGATAAAAAATAGGAGAAAATGAGGTCTCGTAAAACAGAAAAGGAAAGAAAGAAACGAACGTCAACAGTTTATTGAGAATGCAAAAATGATGAAATCTTCTGAGTTAAGGGACTAAAAATTCCAGATCAAATTGAAATAGGATATAAGAGTTTATGACTAGGGAGAACTCAACAAGTTGTATGATGGGAGGATAGCGAGGATGATTAGAATAATATATCTATGATTAGAATGTAATAAGATAGTTCCATTGAGGACTGAGTGATAATCAAGGGATAGAAAATATCGTATCACTATTTCAAGGATCAAAGATAGGATATACAGAAAGAAAGAAAAATAATAATAATAATAACTTACAAAAATAACAATCCTATTAATACCCCAAGCAAAAAAAAATTCAATTTCTAACTTGCTAAACTAGTTGAACTCTAAGTATCCACAGAAAACTAAGGCAGCCGCCAAGGTATTAGAACTACTCTATTTGGAATCATAAATCACCTAAATCAAATTTTCCTTCCGTCAAATATATTTCAATTTCAAGTATTTCTCTCGATCAAATCATTTTACATCCATCATTTTTTTTGTTAGTCAGCCAAAACTGACTACATCAAAGTCACAATCTTCACTTGTTATAGTAAATCTTTAGAAAGTTGATCCATGATCTATGTTCGAGAATTTCCAATTCTTGAAATCAATTGACCAAATTATAATCACTGATCAAATTTTAATCTTTAATCATGCACATGTCAATCGTTATCATCCAAATACAATAGCAAAATATCACAAAATCTCAATTATTTTTATCATAACTAATATGAGTATCCAATGTGGTAGAAATTGCAAACACAATTGCTTCTTTTCAAAGTTGCATGCCAATAGTCTTATCCCAATTTCTCACTGCTTATTCCTTCTCAAGATCCGATCATTCCATTTTTTGTAATAATCCTTTCCATGGTTATATTCGTCCCTTCTGAGTACAGTAGTCATCTAATCATAAAAGTTAATTTCCGTCAAGTATTCCTTTACTTGATACTCATATTCTCATGTTTATATATTATCCAAATTCACTTCCTACATGGGAGAATATTACCAATTCTTAGACTTTACTCGCTAACTCTACCTATGTCTTTCTCTATCTTCCATACTCTTCTTTAATTTTAAAATTCAAAGTCGTCAAATATCTTCATTTGTCTGAATAAGGTTTAAGCGCTAGTGAGCACTACTAACGGTTCTAACCCAATAAGCCACAAGTTAAAATATACCACTCTCTTAAGACTATCCAAGTTATTCTTCTATCCTTCTGTCACGACCCGCTCCCGAATAATCGGATACGAGTCGGACACGCCCAGCCTTCGTCGTTGGACGCAACGAAGTAAGCTGTACCAATACTAGGAGAAACTAACAAGTAATCATGAAAGTAAGATAACATTACAGCATCTATAAACGAAATCCCAGAAATAGTACAAGTCTATATGTTTTATTACATTCATCCAGAAATGTCAAATGTCTGACTAAGTCTCAAAGTAGTAAAATAACATAAGGGAAAGTACTAAGCCTCTGCGGCCTCTAGGTCCAACACAGCTCCAGCTGGCTCAGCAATAATGGCAACATCCCGTCCATAGAAGGTGTCGCAAATGGCCTCCAACTCACCTGCAACTTATCCAGTCATGAGCGGAGCAAAGTACAATTCTAGGTAATGAACATGAACATGAAATGGGTACAAGGTACAGGTAAAAGGTATACAAGAATGAACAGGTAAATACAGGAAAGTAGTACAGGAACTGAGTACAGGAGATATAGTACATGAATGTAAAGTACAGGAATTGAGTACAGGAACTATAGTATATGAATGTAAAGTACAGGAATGTAATGTACAGGAATAAAACTATAATCCTGCAGTACCAGACATGATGTGCACAATATCGAAATACATCTAGTCCATGTGACCGGCTGGGGTGAGTACATGTACAGGAGTACATGAATAAGGTACAACTTAGGACCCGCATGCACAGTGCGAGGCCTAAGCTAGGTACAGGAATATAGTAACCGAGATTGGTTACATGGCTAGTATATTTCCCCACTTGACACTATTAAGTATAAGAGCAAGAGTACCAGAATATAGGAATACATGATGTCGTGCTATGACAGTGTCACAAGAAAGGGTACAGGAATGTAAATGTACAAGACCGTAGAAGAGTACTTGCCTGGCTCCGGAAAGTACTAGTAATCAGGAACTGGATGTCTTCCTGAATTTATAATTTGTACAAGATGGTTATGAACTAAACATAATCTCTAAATTGGTATTGCAGTTCTACGTTATATTAATTCTAATTTAATCTTCTTAGGAGATAATGGCCCGTAGTTTAAAATAATCTTTAGATTTAAATACATATACTAAATGGTAAATCAGCATGTCTCACAATGCTTAATTAAATAAGAATATTAATAAGAACATAAACCTATACAATATACCAATTGTTTTTAACTAATCACTCTAATTGGTAATCTAGATTTGACATATGGACTGTCATTCCAGGAACCACATTGGTTCTGCCTCACTCTAGTTGGCAAGCCCAACTCCACAAAACAACCCAAGGCTAGCTAACTCATAATGAATTCATAACTTCTCAAACCCAGCAACTGATTTAACAACTAGCAGTATATACATAAAGAATGTAAAACCATAATATGGCCCTTACATCATCCACCCGAACCATTGTCACCAAAATACTCCAAGGATTGAATTCAAACCAACAGTAAAAAAATGACAAATAATTATGACTCAAGTATCCAAACCCAGCTTACTGTCAACAGAAAAATGACAAACAAAAATAACTCAACTCTCAACTCACTGTCACAACATAGATTTCGAAGGAAAAAGAATAGAGAAGAAATATACTCTTCCACCCAACACAACTTATAAATATTACAAAACTGGAACAAATATAAATAAGAAAGAATATGCCAAATAGAAATGAACATACACTCAAATCAAATCCATAAAAATAAGAAATTGCCACTACATCCAACACCCCAATCAACTGGACACGGTTGAAATCTCAGTCTGACACGAGCAAGAGGGACACGAACACCACGCACATAGGTACAAACCACGAACAAGAATCATAAACTCACGATCAATGAACACGAACCCACGCCTCCCTCGGACACAATTCGATTCATCAGCAATAGAAATAGACACGAAAATACGACACATGAAACAACACCCAAAACAGAAGATTACATTCCTAAAATTCCCAGCGAAAATTCTAAAGAAGTTTGGCATAGAAAATACCTGATGATTGTTGTTGATAGCTACGAACACAACAACCTAACACAAGTCCTTTCCGAGAGTGGCCTGTATTAAGAACAGTACGAAGAATTGTAAGAACAATTTAGCTATTCTTCTAGAAAAAGGAAAAAGGATCACACACTCAAACAAGGATCAACAAAACCTACTGGATTCGATCTCGATTCTCCTCACAGATTCTCAATTCGAAATCAGGTCAGCAATAACTAAAGAAAATATAGATCAGAAATTATTCGGTCAGCTAAACAATTTATCCAGAGAAATCGATTCATATTCTAGATCTAGAAGGAAATCAAAGATCAACTCACCAAGAACTAGGTCAAGTGCTCCCACAGGTCGATGCTCCTGTTTGCTTGAGAACTGGATCGATCAGTTCAGATCTGGAAAGAATTCATCAATCAGAGTTTTGGAGGATAAGGAATTCGCTAGGGAAATAGGTTGATTTACCTACGATTTTACGAAGTGAACGATCTGTTCACCGGAATCAGCAAGTCGACGAGATCCCGCTGCTGAGTCGAAGTGAAGAGGTACTGTCTCTAGATCACCGGAGTCAGAACCTCGCCGAGAAGCGCTCGT
Organism: Iris pallida; assembly: GCA_029216955.1. Taxonomy (NCBI): domain Eukaryota; kingdom Viridiplantae; phylum Streptophyta; class Magnoliopsida; order Asparagales; family Iridaceae; genus Iris; species Iris pallida. Next base: position 10,678,376 of record JANAVB010030220.1, read on the forward strand.
GTGGACGGCCTCGTCGTCGCTGAGACTGCTGCGGTCGAGCTGTGCCTTCACTCTCTGCCGAAGAGCTCGGTCACCGTCATCATCAAAGCCATCGCCGGAGTCGTCGGTCGCCGCGTCGTTGTCGTCGCCGTCAGTAGAAGGAGCGGAGGACTCGAGAAATTATGGGGACTCGAGACACTCGAGAGCACTCGAGAGTTCGAGAGACAGAGAGAGTATTAATGGCTCAGCTCTCTCTCTCTCTCCAAAATCAATTGTTCTTAAAGGAAAGATTTGGTAATCTTTCAAAAAGGCCCCCCCGCTACTACTCCTTTCTGCCTGAGTCCCTCCATTTCATTAATTTTTCAAAATAATCCTGTCCCTTTCCACTATTTACAGAAAATCAGAAAAATAGCAAGGAAAAAAATAAGTTGAGTGGGGACCACTCTAAAAAGTTGTAACAAACTTTTGAAATTTGAAATCCTGTTCTAAATTTCCCTCCAAAATAGATTATCAATTTAAATGAAATCCAATCTATTATTTAGACTAGTAATAACAATTATATGAAATTTAGAAATCAAAATTGTTTATTTAAGAAACTGGGAAGTGGAGTTACAAATCTCCCTCCCTTAAAAAATTTCGTCCTCGAAATTCAAGGAACACAAAAATCTCAGCAATTCACAAGGATCCAAACACCAGTCATTTATTGAAAATAGAATCCCACAAAACAAAGTACAATCAAATCAATCAAATAGAGTGGGATAATGCGCCCGCATCTCGTCTTCACGCTCCCATGTGGACTCTCCCGGAGAGTGATGTATCCACATGACGCGGATAAGAGAAATAGTCTGGTTCCGCAAGCGCTTCTCCCTCCGATCGAGGATCTCTACTGGCTGCTCCTCGTAAGTCAATCTCGGGCCCACCTCCAGCTCGGAATAGTCCACCACATGGCTCGGGTCTGGAATGTATCGTCGAAGCTGAGATACGTAGAAAATGTCGTGCACTCCCTCCAAGCTAGCTGGAAGCGCCAGTCGATACGCCACCTCGCCAATCCGTGCCGTCATGTCGAAAGGTCCGATGAATCTCGGACTGAGCTTCCCGCCTCTGCCGAATCAGATGACGCCCCTAGTCGGTGAGATCTTCAGGAATACTCTGTCTCCAGCCTCGAACTCAAGTGGCCGTCTGCTGCTGTCCGCCCAATGCTTCTGCCGATCCTGTGCAACTCTGATTCGCTCCCTGATCAGTCTGACTTTCTCTGCTGAGTCTACCACCATCTCTGGCCCAAGTAAAGCTCTCTCGCCAACGTCGTCCCAAGATAACGGCGTGCGACATCTCTGCCCATACAATGCCTCGAACGGGGTCATCTCGATGCTGGCCTGATAACTGTTGTTATAGGCAAACTCCACTAGATGCAAATGGTCCTCCCACGAACCGCCGAAGTCGAGTGTGCAAACCCACAGTATGTCCTCCAAGGTCTGAATGGTCCTCTCGGACTGCCCATCCATCTGTGGATGATAGACGGTGCTGAACTTCAACTGTGACCCCAAGCTCAGCTGTAGACTCCTCCAGAAGTGTGATATGAAGCGACTGTCTCTATCTAATACGATGCTGATCGGCACTCCATGAATCCGTATGATCTGTCGTATGTAGAGGTCTGCAAGCTTCTCGTTCGACAGCCCAACCTTGAACGAAATGAAATGAGCAGACTTTGTCAATCTGTCCACGATCACCCAAATAGCGTCCTTGCCACTGGGAGTACGCGGCTATCCAGAAACAAAGTCCATGGTAATATACTTCCACTTCCATTTCGGGATAGGTAAGGGCTGGAGTAGTCCTGCTGGTCTCTGGCACTTTGCCTTGACTTGCTGGCACACAAGGCATCTGGAAACAAATCTGGCAACCTCTCTCTTCATCCCATACCACCAAACATACTCCCGCAGATCCTTGTACATCTTGGTAGATCCAGGATGTATAGAATACTGCGACTGGTGGGCCTCCTGCATCACCTCCTCCCGCAAGTCCTTGGGCACACACAGCTGGCTCCCGTGCCTCAAGGATCCGTCCTCCGCAATGGTAAAGTCGTCGAGCAGTCCTGCCTCCGTCTGAGCTCTAAGACATTGGAGTCCTACATCAAGAATATGGGCCTCCTTAATCTTCTCTAGCAGTCCTGACTATATCTGCATGTGCATCATCTGTCCTTCCAGTCCTGGTAGTACAATCTCAATCCCAAGGCTCTCAAGGTCCTCCAATAGATGCCGGTCCATAGTGAGATACATGGCAACAGGATTTCGACTAAGAGCATCTGCTACCACATTCGCCTTCCCAGGGTGGTACTGCAGACTGATGTCGAAGTCTTTCATGAGTTCCAGCCATATACGTTGCCTCATATTTAGCTCCTTCTGAGTGAAAACATACTTCAGGCTTTTGTGGTTCGTGAAGATGTCTACTCTCTCCCCGTATAGGTAATGCTTCCACAGTTTCAGGGCTAATATGACTGCTGCAAGCTCTAAGTCATGTGTGGAATAATTCTTCTCATGGGGCCTCAACTGTCTAGAAGCATAAGCTATGACCTTCTTGTTCTGCTCAAGCACACATCCCAAGCCTTTTCCTGAAGCATCGCTGTAAATGACGAATCCTCTCGATCCTGATGGCAAAGCTAGAACTGGTGCTGTCGTGAGTCTTCTCTTTAATTCTTCAAATGCTGACTGGCAGGCGTCGCTCCAGATGAACTCCTCGTCCTTCCGCGTAAGCTTCGTCATAGGCTCTGCTATCCTGGCGAAGTCCTTCATGAACTTCCTGTAGTATCCTGCTAGACCCAGAAAACTACGAATCTCTGCTACCGACTTGGGAGGTGCCCATGCTTCTACTGCTTCAATCTTCTTGGGATCCACAGAAATCCCCTCTCCAGTCACTACGTGCCCCAAAAACTCCACTCGGTCCAAGAAAAACTCACATTTCGAGAGTTTTACGTACAACTTCTCCTTTCGCAGAATCTCCAAAACAATTCGCAGGTGCTCTACGTACTCCTCCTCTGTCTTCGAATAGATCAGAATGTCGTCAATGGAGACTACGACAAACTTATCCAAATATTTGTGGAAGACCTTATTCATCTGGTTCATAAACATAGATGGGGTATTAGTGAGTCCGAATGGCATCACCAGAAACTCATACTGGCCGTATCGGGTGTTGAAGGCTGTCTTCGAAATATCCTGCTCTCGAACCTTCATCTGGTGGTACCCTGACCGAAGATCAATCTTAGAAAAGACCTTCGCTCCACTAAGCTGGTCAAACAGCTCATCAATCCATGGCAAAGGGTATCTATTCTTGATGGTGATATTGTTGAGTGCACGGTAGTCAATGCACATCCTCACCGTCCCATCCTTCTTGGGCACAAAAAATACCGGTGCTCCCCAGGGTGAAGCACTGGACCGAATAAATCCCTTGCCCTCTAGCTCATCAATCTGCGCCTTCAACTCTGCCGCTTCCTTCGGGTTGATCTTGTAATAATGCTGTGACTTCGGCGCTGATCCGGGCAATAGGTCGATGCTGAACTCCACATCTCGATCTGGCGGCAATCCTGGCAGCTCCTCGGGGAAGACGTTGAGAAACTCTGCGATAAGTGGATGCGACAACTCCTGGTCTTCTGTAACAGCTCCGAAGTAGACTCCCTCTGGCCTCTCTGCAACTCGTCGGCTGATCTCGAACGGTGGAACTCCGGGCGGGCTGAAGATCACCTTCCCTTCATGGCAGTCTATTACGGCAAACTGCTCGCTCATCCAGTCGATGCCGAGGACTATATCAAATTCGGGCAGTGGCATCACTAGAAGTCGAGCTCTAATCTCTCTTCCAGCAATAGTGATAGGGCATTCCACCATCTCACTCACTGGCACCAACCCTCCTCCTGTCATAATCCGACAGTTCCTCCTAGTGGGCTTGGGTGTGAAGCCGTGTCTATGTAGAAACTCATATGATACAAAGCTATGTGTGGCTCCAGAATCAAACAATACAATGGCAGGAAAAGAATATAAAAGTATAGAACCTGTGATCACATCCGGTACTGCCTCATCCTCCTCAACTGCCGCTATGACGTAAGCACGTCCCTGCTGTTGTCCTTCCCTGTGCTGACGCTGTGCAAACTGCTGCTGCTGAGTGGGTAAAGCTGGTCCCTTCTGTGGTACAGCTGGTAGAGCTTTAGGTGGTGCAGGTGGTGGTCCTCCAGCTCCTCTTGGTCCTCCAGTCAGTCAAGCCACAGCCTGTGGGTAATCCCTCATCTGGTGCGCGTCTGATCCGCAGAATAAGCAGAGTCCGAGCCTCTTACGGCACTCATCAAAGCGGTGTCCCGGCCGATAGCAGAATGTGCAAGTAATCCCCTGCTGCTGTCTCTGATGCTGATGTGCAGGAGCTCTGGCTGGTCGATACTGCTGCTGTGCCGGCTGCTGAGGTCTCGCCTGAGTCTAAGTCTGGACCCTCTTCGCTGGTATTTGGAAACTGCTGCTGCCGACGTCTCGGTCCCTCTTCAGTCTTGGGTCTGCCTCCTTCTCAACTGCCTGGGCGATCTTAAGGATGCTAGAGTAGGTAGTCGCCTGGCTAATTGCCACCACATGTCGCAGCTCCCTGGTGGGACCCTTCTTGAATCTCCAGGCCCTGTCCCCTAGCTCTCTAACTAGGCTCTCAGCAAACCTGCTGAGCCTAGAAAACTTTGCAGTGTACTGTGCCACCATCATCGTCCCCTGCTGCAGCGCCTCGAACTGCATCCTCAGCTCATCCCTCTCCACCTCTGGAAAGAATTTCTCCTTGAACAGAGTTTTGAAATCTGTCCAAGACACCTGGGGCTCTGCCAACTGGGGGTCCTCCCGGTACCAGGCTCTGGCCAAGTCGAAGAGTCGCATGCTAGCCACCGCCACTTTCTGGTCCTCTGGAATATGTGCCATGCTCAAGGTCCTCTCTGTATTCTCCAGCCACTCATCTGCATAGATGATCCCCTTGTCGCCCCAGAAGTCTATCGGGCAAAGGTTCTGGTACTCCTTGGCTGTCCCTGGTCTCGGTCTTCGTGGTACTGGAACTGCTGTTGGAGCTGGTGCTGGAGCTGGTGCTGCCGGCTCTCTGGTCCTAAGTTCGCCGACGACAGTCGCTCTGAACTATGCTGCCTGATGGTTCTGGGCCTCCAAAAAGTGCTGAAACATCGCCATCACCTGGGTGCCATCGAACATCATCGTCGGACACAACGATGGGAAGATAGGAGGCGCTGGCAGAAGCTGATCTGCCTGAACATCCGGTGCGGCCTGCTCTGAACCGCCTGTAACTCCAGTGTCGACTGCAACTCCAGAACCGCCTGCAACTCCTGGCTGATCTGCGGTCTTCCTGGTGGCGACCATCCTGCATAAAAAGAAAACTTCATGATTGATAAAACCAAATCTACCAGAAAAATGTAAATGTTTATATAATAACCATATGTACCCGATATACCCGTTTTCCTATGCTGTGATTCAAGTTCCCTAGTGTAAATCAAGTCCCCCAATAGTACGCTAAGTCCTAGGTACCATTAGGATAGACCTGCATGGGCCACCACTAAAAACATGTCATGACCCGCTCCCGAATAATCGGACACGAGTCGGACACGCCCAGCCTTCGTCGTTGGACACGACGAAGTAAGATGTACCAATACTAGGGGAAACTAACAAGTAATCATGAAAGTAAGATAACATCATAGCATCTATAAACGAAATCCCAGAAATAGTACAAGTCTATATGTTTTATTACATTCATCCAGAAATGTCAAATGTCTGACTAAGTCTCAAAATAGTAAAAATGACATAAGGGAAAGTACTAAGCCTCTGCGGCCTATAGGTCCAACATAGCTCCAGCTGGCTCAACAATAATGGCAACATCCCGTCCATAGAAGGTGTCGCAAATGGCCTCCAACTCACCTGCAACTTATCCAGTCAGGAGCGGAGCAAAGTACAATTCTAGGTAATGAACATGAACATGAAATGGGTACAAGGTACAGGTAAAAGGTATACAAGAATGAACAGGTAAATACAGGAAAGTAGTACAGGAACTGAGTACAGGAGATATAGTACATGAATGTAAAGTACAGGAATTGAGTACAGGAACTATAGTACATGAATATAAAGTACAGGAATATAATGTACAGGAATGAAACTATAATCCTGCAGTACCAGACATGATGTGCACAATATCGAAATACATCTAGTCCATGTGACCAGCTGGGGTGAGTACATGTACAGGAGTATATGAATAAGGTACGACTTAGGACCCGCGTGCACAGTGCGAGGCCTAAGCTAGGTACAGGAATATAGTAACCGGGATTGGTCACATGGCTAGTATATTTCCCCACCTGACACTAATAATTATAAGAGCAAGAGTACCAGAATACAGGAATACATGATATCGTGCTATGACAGTGTCACAAGAAAGGATACAGGAATGTAAATATACAAGACCGTAGAAGAGTACTTGCCTGGCTCCGAAAAGTAATGGTAATCTGGAACTGGATGTCTTCCTAAATTTATAATTTGTACAAGATGGTTATGAACTAAACATAATCTCTAAATTGGTATTGCAGTTCTACGTTATATTAATTCTAATCTAATCTTCTTAGGAGATAATGGCCCTTAGTTTAAAATAATCTTTAGATTTAAATACATATACTAAATGGTATATCAGCAAGTCTCACAATGCTTAATTAAGTAAGAATATTAATAAGAATATAAACCTATACAATATACCAATTGTTTTTAACTAATCACTCTAATTGGTAATCTGGATTTGACATATGGACTGTCATTCTAGGAACCACATTGGTTCTGCCTCACTCTAGTTGGCAAGCCCAACTCCACAAAACAACCCAAGGCTAGCTTACTCATAATGAATTCATAACTTCTCAAACCCAGCAACTGATTTAACAACTAGCAGTATATACATAAAGAATGTAAAACCACAATATGGCCCTTACATCATCCACCCGAACCATTGTTACCAAAATACTCCAAGGATTGAATTCAAACCAACAGTAAAAAAATGACAAATAATTATGACTCAAGTCTCCAAACCCAGCTTACTGTCAACAGAAAAATGACAAACAAAAATAACTCAACTCTCAACTCCTCACTGTCACAACATAGATTTCGAAGGAAAAAGAATAGAGAAGAAATATACTCTTCCACCCAACACAACTTATAAATATTGCAAAACTGGAACAAATATAAATAAGAAAGAACATGCCAAATAGAAATGAACATACACTCAAATCAAATCCATAAAAATAAGAAATTGCCACTGCATCCAACACCCCAATCAACTGGACACGGTTGAAATCTTAGTCTGACACGAGCAAGAGGGACATGAACACCACGCACATAGGTACAATCTGTAACTCCACCTCCCAGTTTTTCTAAAAAATAATAAATAATTCAATTTCTATAAATTGTGTTCTTGTTATTATTAGTTTCAATATTAAGTTAGTTTCAGTTATATTTTTGGAAATATTTTGGAGGGATTAATTCTGGACAATTGGAAGTTGTTGTAACAACTTTTATATTATTTTTCCTTTTTTAAAAAATGTTTTTAAATATATTATGAAATTATGAAAAGGAAGAGGGTTTATTTGAAAAATTTTCTATTAATAAGGGTGCGGGTTAAATACTGAAAAGGGGCGGGGTGACTTTGCTTAATTGCCGAGAGCGGGAGGGGGGGTTATTTGCAAATGTTCCATAATTTTCGTGTTATAACTGACGGTTTGAGAGGAGAGAGAGCACCACTTATTCCTCTCTGACTCCTCGTTTCCTCCGCTGTTCTCGAGTCTTCTGATCTCGAGCAGAGCGCCGACCCTTGGGTTCCCAGTCCCGTCGGCGACTTTTGACGGTGACTTGATGGCGACGGCGACTATGATGGCGGTGGCGACGGCGACCTTGGTGGTGGTGTCGACTTGAGCAGAGCGGCGACCCATCCTGACGAGGCGACTTTTGACGGCGACTTCGACTCTGATGGTGATGGCGATGGCGATGAAGTCGATGGCTGGGTCTAGGCGAGCTTTCCTCGACGCCTAGGCGCTGCTTCAACTGAGCTTCAGATCCGATCCTTCTTCTCCGACGATCTTTCGAGGCTTCGACTTCTTGAGGGTAAACCCTAGCCTTATGTTGTAGATCTATGTTAGATCTCTAGATCTGACCGTTGCCTTTCCTCTTTGCAAAGATCAATGTTAAGATCTCAAGGAGATCTCTGAGATCCACAGATCTATGATGAACTTGACCAAAGTTCGAGAATCATTTTTGACTCTGTGTTGATCTTGAGAAGATTTCTGAGATCTTCTTAGATATGTGATGAAATCTTTCTAGATCGTTGCATGCTATTAGATCTATGATGTTCTTCATAATTTTAGCTAGATCTTGTAGATCGGTTCTGTTAATGGTGTATGTGTGTGGGGATCTGTGGATCTACTTTGGGTTCTCAAGTTGATCTCTGTTATTTAAGATCTATGTTGATCTAATAATTTTGTCTGGATCTCGAAGTATTGTTCTGCTTCCTAACAGATCTGTGATAGATCAGTAAATCTGAGCATTTTCTTTGAAGATCATTAGAGATCTGTTATTATGTGTGCAGAATCGATTAGATCTATGAGTTTTAAACTTAGATCTGGAAATCGGGACAAGTTCTTCACAGAACTTGTAGATCTGAGAATTTGGGTTCATTTCTGAAGACTGAGATCTTGTGTCCTGACACTCATGTGTCGGACACTGCATGCATGATTATTTTTCGTTCTTCTGTGATAGAAGTTGTTTACTCTTTTGTAACTCTTATTTTTTCTTTCTGTTCGAGCTACTCTGGGTGTTCGTGTCGGTTGGACCGTGTCGTGTCCGGATTGGATGGTTGGAGTATTCTGTGATCATTGCTTGGCGTGAACCTGCTGTTGGACTTAATGTTGAACCTGCTGTTGTACTCTGACCATGTCGTACCCGCTGTTGTGTCCGATGTTCGTATCGGATACGAGGAAGATGACCCTGTGAATGTGTTGAACCTGCTGTTGGACTTTTGATGGCTGAACCTTGAGTTTGGGCTTACATTGGGCTTGCGTTGGGCTTAGTTGGGCTAGCTGAATATTCAAGTTATTATTATTTTTTCATAATCTATTATTTTATTATAATTATGGAGTGGGCTGGATCAGCCGACTGGGCTGTAATATTTTGTATATGTTTTGTGTGTGTGGGCTGACCATAGGGATTTAGTGTTGGGCCAGTTTGAGTTAGTTCTGTGCTGGGCTTATGGTAGTTGGAACTATAGTTTTTCTTTGACCGAGTTGGGTTGGTTGGGCCAGAACTTGGGCCAGTGAACTGGTTAGACTGTAGCAGTATATTTTCATTTCTAAATAAAAAAAATTTGTTTTACTTTCAGTTAAATTTTGCAAACAGATTTCAGAAGTTGAGTTCTTATATTTTTAAAAAGGTCTTACTAAATTCTGGTGACAATTTCATAAACAAAAACTGTCTTTCCAAAGAAAGACAGCCCTTTTGATTAAGCAGTTTAACTTTTGAAAAGCTGGAATTATTTTCTTAAAAATAGTTAAACTTTGATAGCTAATACTTCCTGTAGTTACAGTTACATTTAGACTTTATTCTTGAGTAAAGTAGAAAATAGCAATAGTATAGCAACTGATAGTTTAGAACTTAACCAACTTGTAATCATTATTAACAGGAGATCATCCAGCTCTTTTGACTACTTGTACTTTCCTGAAGCAAGGCAAGTACACTCTACGGTTTTGTGCTTTTCATTATATATCCTGTGCTTCCTTGATTGACACATTACAACACGTCATGTACTTTCTGGTGCTCATGTTCTCTTGTTCTTATTACTTGTATCTGGGGTGGGAAAATATACTATTTATGTGACCAATCCCAAGTAACAACTCAGGTGTGTTTAGCTTAGACCCCGCATCGTGCACGCGGGTCCTAAGCCGCCCATTCATGTGCTTTCATGTGCTTTCATGTACTTACCCTAGCCGGTCACATATTTAGTTATATTTCAAATATAGTACACACATGTTCAGGAGATATACCTTGTACTTATTTCCTGTGATTCCATGATATCATGTTCTTTCAGGTGCTTATATATCATGTTCTTTCATGTTCTTACATACCATATTCTTTCATGTACTTTACACTATTTCTTTCATGTACTTATTCACCTGTTCTTTCCTGTACTTTCCATGTTTCCTCGTACTTTCATATTATGATGTCTTGTTCATTAACTAGAATTGTACTTGCTCCGCTCCTGAATAGGATATGTTGCAGGTGAGATGGAGGCCTTGTGCGACACTTACTATGGTCAGGATATTGCTTTCCCTGCTGAGCCAGCTGGAGCTGCTTGTGACCTAGAGGCTGCAGAAGCCTACTGCTTCTTTATTGTTTCCTATTATTTTCTATGTATTGAGACTAGCAGACTCTTTCATTTGTTGAATGTAATAATTCAGATATTGTACTTTACTCTGGTTGGGACACATTTATATAGATGCTGTGATTTCATTCATGTTCATATTATCTGGTTAGTTTCCTTAGATTGGTACAGCTTACTTTGTTGTATCTAACAACAAAGGCTGGGCGTGTCCGACTCGTATCCGGTTATTCGGGAGCGGGTCGTAACATGTTTTTAGTGGTGGTGTCACGACCCGCACCCTAGAGTACGGGCACGAGAACGTAACAACGCCCAGACTATGCCGCAGTGTCGGCGGTAGAACGCTATCCTAGGTCTCATGCATCTAACAGTATAAGGCTAAGTAGTTTATACTCCCCGAATGGGGGTGACATGGCAGAATGTAAACTCAATCACATCTAAGGTAGAGCACAATGACAGATAGATAAAACATGAAATCCAAAGAGATACAGCAGATAGAAGTCTAAGTGTCTAAGATACAACTCAGAATACATCTCAAAACTCAACTACAATAATCCATAAATACAACTCAAGACGACAGAAAATAAACCATAAGAAAATCCTAGCTATCTATGCAACCTCTACTGTCTTCTCTAGGCTAGCAGGCAACCTCCAGGCTATCTATAAAATTTATCAACAGGTCCAGTCAAAACTGGAGCGAGCACAGTACATCTCAATAGTTTATAGCAGGTTAAAAAATATAATCATGCAGTAAAGTAAGATATAGATACTGAAGGAAATACAGTATGTAAACAGAGAGAGAACTGTAATAGAAATATCTACTATACATAGAGAACTAATAGTGACTAGTGCGTCAGAGTAAAATATAAACATGTGAATGGCATAGGAGATTCATGACTACAGCTAAGACAGTGATTCATGACTACAGCTACTTGGATAATATTCACATGTCTATTTCTACTCCCCCATCCCCAATCAATACACAAAGATCTGTTCAAGTTATGTTAAAATTCGTGAAACTTCACATGGCTCATAAAATGAGTGATACGTGAAGGTGATTCATGATGGCTCTGTGAACATGAGTGTACATGTGTCATAAGCGATTCGTGAATCAGAGGAAGCATAGAGATACGTGATGATTCGTGAAACGCACAAAACATGCAGTATTCGATGCTCCCGAGGGGGATAACATCTCATGAAAAGATCCATATAGTACCAATCCGTGTGACCAACGTGACAGTATCAAGTAAAGTAATTTAAAGCAGAAAAATAATTCTAAACAGGATATGAAATGATCAGAGAATGTACTCGCCTGATATCTGAATGTCCAAGGTAAAGATACTGTCCGAGGAGAGGTGTCTGGCTCCTAATTAGAACAGCACAAGTCACAACATGTCCAGAAGGGTAATATAAAGCACTACAATGCATTCTACATGAATCTAGGTCAAACTAGGCCAAAGTCAACCCTTGGTCAACTCTGGTCAACTGCACTAGTCAAACTAGGTCAAACTAGGTCATGTCCTAACCCAGCAAGTCTTACTAGGCCTAACCAAGACTATCCTAGCAAGCACACATCAATACAAGGCTATACAAGCCAACATACACCCAATTCTATATAGCATGCAATTATTCAATACTCAAAAAGGTAAGAATTCATATTGGATATACACTAGGTAATCTATTACTTTAAACTATATATGTCTACACATATATACACATGCATATATTGGTATTCAACATTAGGTCTATAATCATGGCATTTCAAATGGTTATATAAACTTATATATTACAACACAATATGCTAACATATATATAATATACATACATAGCTAAGTTAACTGTATTCATAAATACTTATTTAAGAGGCTATGTGTGTGTATGTGAACATGGCAAAGGGGCAAGTGAGGGTTAAATGGGCATACATAGTGTATACATATCAAAGAGTGTCAAAGTGTAAGTGAACAAAGTGTCAAGTGTGATAGTGTCTACATAGTGTAAGGGGTACATGAGGTAATATAGGATTTGTGTTAACATAGAACATTACATCTCATTAACTTGTATATCGCATACATTACATCTATTATTACATTACATTCATGCTTGCATTCATTCATCATTTATTTATTCTCTTGCACTACTACATGCACCATACATTACATACTATGGAACCTACATATTCATAAGAAGCCATACTTATACATGCTTACATTAGATAGGATATTTATACCTCATACATCATTTATTTAAACATTTACTCATGCTTGCTTTTTCTATTTAATTACATAATGTATATATATTAATATGGGTTAAAATCAAATAGAACATTATATTACACACAAGGGTGCACAAAATACATATGCCGAATAGTAACTCCTACTAATAATCAATACTGTACCATCTCAGCATGAATTAAATTCTAGGATTAAAGTATGTTATAGATCTATGTGTTAGCTTTCCGAAACTTCAAACGGATCGCGTTTTCGTTTTCGAAAACTTCCGGAATCGCGAAAACACCGAGAACGCGTTTGTCTTTCGTACAACTGACACTCAAATAATTCTCCAGAAAGTTACAGAAATAATTAGGCCTATTAATATATATTTTTGGAAAGCTAACTTCAATACTATTCTTTTAAAAAAATTGGGAGATTAAACCGAGCTTTGAGCTAGAAGTTATGACATTTCTAAGTTAGGGCTGAAATTAAAAACGTGGATAAAAATCATGACGGATTTGGATAGTTTGAGACAAAAGAACACAAGTATATAACATAATATATCATGAACTCACTCTCTACACTAATATATATATATATATGAGACACTATAGAACACACCTCCAATACAAAAATATGAGATTAAACATGTAATAATTCATTCATACATAACAACAACACATAGTGTGTCCAAATTTGGGATTTTTCCACATGGACACAACCACAACACAAAGGACACTCCTATGACCTCCAAATGGACACGAAATAGACACAAATGGAGATACAACCATGGAGGTCATTCCTATGGGTTCAAAATAGACCTATATAAATGAGGAAATGAAAAGGAGAAGGGATTTATACCTCCCGGTAGATCGAATCGAAGAAAAGCCTTACCGGAGCGACAACGACACGTAGAGATTCCAAAAGAACACGAACGAGCTCCGAATCCTCCCAAACTTGGGTAGCTTCCTCCTTGGTTAGAATGGAGAAGGAAAGAAGAAGATTTGGTGGCAAAATGGAAGGATTTGGTGGAGAAATTGCTAGGGATTGCTCTCTAGGAATTTGGGGAAGAACAAGAGAGAGAGTGTGGATGAGAATAATTCAAATGAACTTGAGCCTATCCTCTCCCAAAGTGGCTGGCCATATGGGGCTATTTGTCCTATTATGGTAAGGTCCAAAATGCCCCCACTAACCTATTCTATGAGTATTAGGAAAGGGCTAATTGGTTGGGGCTAAATTAGTCATTCTAAAGTCTCTAATCACACTAACCTTATCCATAATAATTAGTCTAACATCTAACTAAAATATTTCTATCATATGGTCTAAAATTAATATCATGTGGGCCATGCCTAACTAGTGTGTGGGTCCCACTAGAGTCAAACTACCCCCGGGTCCCCGTTTCAAGTCGGATTGAGTTGAAATTCGAACCCGACTCAAATAACCCCAAAACAATATCATAAATAATAAAATAAATTTCAACCCCAAAATAATATCATAAATAATAAAATAAATTTTAAAAATATTCAAAAATGTAAAATGACAAAAATACCCATGTTTCTGAAAACTGGGGGTGACAAATCTATCCACCTAAAAAAAATTTCGTCCTCGAAATTAAAATAAAGCAATCACAGGAAACACATGCAGAAAACAATCTCAGTCAAATACTTTTCAAAAAAAATCAGCAATAAAAATAAATCTCTTTGAGGCACATCAAACACTTGTAAATAAAAACTGATACGTGTCCGATACGGACACAAAACCATCACAAAATCACACATATCAAAGGTCAAAATCAACAATCACCAACACAATAAATATCAAAATAATTCAAAGAGGTCAAATGCAAAATATTTCTTAGGCCAGAAATGACATTAAAATATTTTAATCACATGGTTAGGCTCTAGGTCAAACAGTCTCTAGGGTTTCACTAGCAAAACATCAAAATCACAAGTCATAATTTTAAATAGTTTTAAAATGATTTAAAAATTACCAAAAATCATATCATGATTTAAATGTCAAATCAATAAATGATTAAAATTACAAAATTTCAAAATTACCCTCATTTTAGAGAACTGGGTGTTACAAGTCTACCCACCTTAGAAAAATTTTATCCTCAAAATTAAAATGTTCATACTCCTTCTAGGTCAAATCCCCCACAATCAAAGTCTCAGAACTTAAATAATTATACGATTTAAAAGGATGACATACCGGGTCATGGCATACGGTGGTAGTAAAAGTCTCATCTAGGTATACTAGTCATGCTAAACCAAAATGGTCATATGGTATCAAAACACACAAGCAATCTAGGGTGCTAAACTAGAAAAGATACAGAAATAACAATCATCAAGACTGTAAGGCAGTCTACCATCCTATATAAAAACTGGTACTTATCAAAATAAAATAAAGTTAACTACCATTTATCTAATAAGGGGTACTATTCAAGAAAATCAAAATCAAATGTTAAAGAATGAAAGCCAATTGCATGGAAATCCAATCAGAATATATTTATATATATAGCGTTAGAGAGAAAAAGCTAGCATTATGTACAAGTTATGTAGTTCGTGTGTGTATGGGTGTATGTGGACATGTTCATATGGTTAGATAATAGGCGTGTGTGTATGTGAAATATACATGAAAGTGCATAGGAGGATTTGGGGTTTCAAACAATAACTATCAAGTTACACTAATCATGGCATATTGGTTAAACAATCTACAATACACAACTCATTTGCTCATAACATGCATGGCTAACCATGTATATATGTATATATAAAGAGGTAGAGATTTAGTTATGTATGTATATACATTATAACATGTATGCCTAAGCTCTATATATATCTATATAGATATATAATCATGACATAGAGAGGAAGAGTTAGGTTACATGACAGGGTATACTAAGTTAGGGGGTGTGTGTGTCCTTGTACAGGGTTATAGCTTAGTATTGAAAGGTTAAACCCAGTTTTAGTTCAGTATTTACATACAAAATCTGAAAATAAGCTAACATTTAAACCAGTGCAATATTAACATAATGCAATTTCAAAATTTAGGAGTTTGAAACATCACAACTAATCTCAATGCTCCCAATACATCCTAACATGATAGAAATGAAACCCTAATATACTATCAATACATTTATCTACGCATACAGTTCAATATTACATGTTAAATCTGAAATTGAACTAAACATGGAAATCAATGTAAAAATGTTAACATGTATCCAGTTTTCAGGATTTTGGAGAATTTGCACATCAAAACCAACTCAATGTTTATCTCAACCTAACATGTAAGAATATGGAACCTAAATTTATATCCCTACAACAACAATGTACACAGCTCTAAATATTATATTTAAAACAATCAATTTGAACTAACATTTAAAATCCCGTATTAAGGGTTAATATGCACACAGTCTCAGATTTGACAAATTTAAACACAAAACTCAACCAAAATTTTTTTGAATTGAAACCCTACGTATAACATACATGTGCAGTGATATAAATAAAACTATTATCATGAAATTTTATATTTAAATTACGAGTTAAGCTAGAAAAAGCAGAGAATCGTAAATATTGGGGTTTTAAAAATTTAAACATTAACGACATATTAATATGTATTCAGATAGGTGGAAATCAAGTGTAGCATGCATAAGTGTCAGGAAAGTGTCCACTATATATATTCATATATATTTTTATGTCCCAATATAAAATTTTAATTCTACGTTAAGACCAACAATTAGATTCCTACCAAGGTTGCAAGCAGGTGATTGACGTAATCAAGACAATATTATTATTATTATTTAATACAAGAATAATAGCAAGAAAGAAATAACGATAAAATCTGTTTTTGCTTATCTGTTTAAAAGAAAAACCCATTTTGAAACCCAGAGCTAAATTTTCAAATCCAAGATAAAGTCTAGCAAAATTATCGATTCATTGTATTAAGAAGAATTTCATAGTAAGAAGTTACACAAAGTTTATAAAAACAGCTAAAGCTACTCCTAAGTTAAATAAATGAGAAACAAAACAAAACAAATAAATAACAATTCTCTCTTTCTTTCTTTTTTCTTTTTTTTTGAAGGACTGAAACAAAAGTAGAAAACATGTTCAAAAATATTTAAGGTACAATCTGATAATCATATGCGTCTTCTTGAAATTATGTTGTCAGAATTCTGCCACGCCAATAAGCATAGCTGCAATAAACGATAGAGTCCATAATAAGGCATACACCCTATAATCATGTTATCTAGAATTCTTACCACGCCACCCGGTATGGCTGCAAGAAAATCTAGATTTCATAACTAAGATAAGTATAGCTATATCAGGCTCTACGTCCTTGTCATGCTAGCAAATATGACTGCAATAAATTCTAAATTCTATAATAAAGTAGACTTTTACCTTTCTCACTGTCCTTATCAAGTATGTTATCAGGTTATACCTTAATTCCAAAAAAATGTACATATACATATAAATGCAAACTCAAATTCAATAACTAACATCAAGATTCAAAATTCAACAATAATCCAGCAAAATCAAGTTTAATAACAGGAAGTGAAGGTAAATCAAATCAGGGAAAAACAGATTTCAAATCGAAGTTAAAATAAGATTCTCAAGGGTCGTCCCAGGAATCTCTCAAGGAATCCTAACCGTGATTGAGTACCTTCAAAATATATCCTATTCCTACTGCAGGCTGTAGTGGTACTCTAGTTCGAATACCACTACATAAACTCGACCTGCATGGGCCACCAGTAAAAACGTGTCACGACCCGCACCCTAGAGTAAGGGCACGAGAATGTAACAACGCCCAACCTACGTCGCAGTGTCGGCGGTAGAACGTTGTCCTAGGTCTCATGCATCTAACAGTATAAGGCTAAGCAGTTTATACTCCCCGAATGGGGGTGACATGGCAGAATGTAAACTCAATCACATCTAAGGTAGAGCATAATGGAAGATAGATAAAACATGAAATTCAAAGAGATACAGCAGATAGAAGTCTAAGTGTCTAAGATACAACTCAGAATACATCTCAAAACTCAACTACAATAATCCATAAATACAACTCAAGACGACAGAAAATAAACCATAAGAAAATTCTAGCTATCTATGCAACATCTACTGTCTTCTCTAGGCTAGTAGGCAACCTCCAGGCTATCTGTAAAATTTATCTACAGGTCCAGTTAGGACGGGAGCGAGCACAGTACATCTCAATAGTTCATAGCAGGTTAGAAAATATAATCATGCAGTAAAGTAAGATATAGATACTGAAGGAAATACAGTATGTAAACAGAGAGAGAACTGTAATAGAAATATCTACTATACATAGAGAACTAATAGTGACTAGTGAGTCAGAGTAAAATATAAACATGTGAATGGCATAGGAGATTCAAGACTACAGCTAAGAGAGTGATTCATGACTACAGCTACTTGGATAATATTTACATGTCTATTTCTACTCTCCCATCCCCAATCAATACACAAAGATCTGTTCAAGTTATGTTAAGATTCGTGAAACTTTACATGGCTCATAAAATGAGTGATACGTGAAGGTGATTCATGATGGTTCTGTGAACATGAGAGTACATGTGTCACAAGCGATTCATGAATCAGAGGAAGCATAGAGATACGTGATGATTCGTAAAACGCACAAAACATGCAGTATTCGATGCTCCCGAGGGGGATAACATCTCATGAAAAGATCCATATAGTACCAATCCGTGTGACCAACGTGACAGTATCAAGTAAAGTAATTTAAAGCAGAAAAATAATTCTAAATAGGATATAAAATGATCAGAGAATGTACTCGCCTGATATCTGAATGTCCAAGGTAAAGATACTGTCCGAGGATAGGTGTCTGGCTCCTAATTAGAATAGCACAAGTCACAACATGTCCAGAAGGGTAATATAAAGTACTACAATGCATTCTACATGAATCTAGGTCAAACTAGGCCAAAGTCAACCCTTGGTCAACTCTGGTCAACTGCACTAGTCAAACTAGGTCAAACTAGGTCATGTCCTAACCCAGCAAGTCTTACTAGGCCTAACCAAGACTATCCTAGCAAGCACACATCAATACAAGGCTATACAAGCCAACATACACCCAACTCTATATAGCATGCAATTATTCAATACTCAAATAGGCAAGAATTCACATTGGATATACACTAGGTAATCTATTACTTTAAACTATATATGTCTACACATATATACACATGCATATATTGGTATTCAACATTAGGTCTATAATCATGGCATTTCAAATGGTTATATAAACTTATATATTACAACACAATATGCTAACATATATATAATATACATACATAGCTAAGTTAACTGTATTCATAAATACTTATTTAAGAGGCTATGTGTGTGTATGTGAACATGGCAAAGGGGCAAGTGAGGGTTAAATGGGCATACATAGTGTATACATATCAAAGAGTGTCAAAGTGTAAGTGAACAAAGTGTCAAGTGTGATAGTGTCTACATAGTGTAAGGGGTACATGAGGTAATATAGGATTTGTGTTAACATAGAACATTACATCTCATTAACTTGTATATTGTATACATTACATCTATTATTACATTACATTCATGCTTGCATTCATTCATCATTCATTTATTCTCTTGCACTACTATATGCACCATACATTACATACTATGGAACCTACATATTCATTACAAGCCATACTTATACATGCTTACATTAGATATGATACTTACACCTCATACATCATTTATTTAAATATTTACTTATGCTTGCATTCTTTATTTAATTACATAATGTATAAATATTAACATGGGTTAAAATCAAATAGAATATTATATTACACACAAGGGTGCACAAAATGCATATGCCGAATAGTAACTCCTACTAATAATCAATATTTTACCATCTCAGCATGAATTAAAATCTAGGATTAAAGTATGTTATAGATCTATGTGTTAGCTTTCCAAAACTTCAAACGGATCGCGTTTTCGTTTCCGAAAACTTCCGGAATCGCGAAAACACCGAGAACGCGTTTGTCTTTCGTACAACTGACACTCAAATAATTCTCCAGAAAGTTACAGAAAGAATTAGGCCTGTTAATATATGTTTTTGGAAAGCTAACTTCAATACTCTTCTTTTAAAAAAAATGGAAGATTAAACCGAGCTTTGATCTAGAAGTTATGATATTTCTAAATTAGGGCTGAAATTAAAAACGTGGATAAAAATCATGACGGATTTGGGTAGTTTGAGACAAAAGTACACAAGTATATAACATAATATATCAAGAAGTCACTCTCTACACTAATATATATATATATATATATATATATATATATATATATATGAGACACTATAGAACACATCTCCAATACAAAAATATGAGATTAAACATGTAATAATTCATTCATACATAACAACAACACATAGTGTGTCCAAATTTGGGTTTTTCCTACATGGACACAACCACAACACAAAGGACACTCCTATGACCTCCAAATGGACACGAAATGGACACAAATGGAGATACAACCATGGGGGTCATTCCTATGGGTTCAAAATAGACCTATATGCATGAGGAAATGAAAAGAAGAAGGGATTTATACCTCCCGGTAGATCGAATCGAAGAAAAGCCTTTCCAGAGCGACACCGACACGTAGAAATTCCAAAAGGACACGAACGAGCTCTGAATCCTCCCAAACTTGGATAGCTTCCTCCTTGGCTAGAATGGAGAAGAAAAGAAGAAGATTTGGTGACAAAATGGAAGGATTTGGTGAAGAAATTGCTAGGGATTGCTCTCTAGGAATTTGGGAAAGAACAAGAGAGAGAGTGTGGATGAGAATAATGAAATGAACTTGAGCCTATCCTCTCCCAAAGTGGCTGGCCATATGGGGCTATTTGTCCTATTATGGTAAGGTCCAAAATGCCTCCACTAACCTATTCTATGAGTATTAGGAAAGGGCTAATTGGTTGGGGCTAAATTAGTCATTCTAAAGTCTCTAATCACACTAACCTTATCCATAATAATTAGTCTAACCTCTAACTAAAATATTTCTATCATGTGGACTAAAATTAATATCATATGGGCCATGCCTAACTAGTGTGTGGGTCCCACTAGAGTCAAACTACCCCCGGGTTTCCGTTTCAAGTCGGATTGAGTTGAAATTCGAACCCGACTCAAATAACCCCAAAACAATATCATAAATAATAAAATAAATTTCAACCCCAAAATAATATCATAAATAATAAAATAAATTTTAAAAATATTCAAAAATGTAAAATAACAAAAATACCCCTATTTCTGAAAACTGGGGGTGACAAATCTATCCACCTAAAAAAAATTTCGTCCTCGAAATTAAAACAAAGCAATCACAGGAAACACATGTAGAAAACAACCTCATTCAAATACTTTTCAAAAAAAAATCAGCAATAAAAAAAATCTCTTTGAGGCACATCAAACATTTGTAAATAAAAACTGATACGTGTCCGATACGGACACAAAATCATCACAAAATCACACCTATCAAAGGTCAAAATTAACAATCACCAACGCAATAAATATCAAAATAATTCAAAGAGGTCAAATGCAAAATATTCCTTAGGCCAGAAATGACATTAAAATATCCTAATCACATGGTTAGGCTCTAGGTCAAACAGTCTCTAGGGTTTCACTAGCAAAACATCAAAATCACAAGTCATGATTTTAAATAGTTTTAAAATAATTTAAAAATTACCAAAAATCATATCATGATTTAAATGTCAAATCAATAAATGATTAAAATTACAAAATTTCAAAATTACCCTCATTTTAGAGAGCTGGGTGTTACAAGTCTACCCACCTTAGAAAAATTTCATCCTCAAAATTAAAATGTTCATACTCCTTCTAGGTCAAACCCTCGATAATCAAAGTCTCAGAACTTAAACAATCATACGATTTAAAAGGATGACATACAGGGTCATGGCATACAGTGGTAGTGAAAGTCTCATCTAGGTATACTAGTCATGCTAAACCAAAACGGTCATATGGTATCAAAACACACAAGCAATCTAGGGTGTTAAACTAGAAAAGATACAGAAATAACAATCATCAATACTGTGTAACGCCCCAGTCCCAAAATACGTAGGACCAAGTACGTAGACATGCCAGCTCTATACATACGAAATACATGGACCTCGTATGTATACATAAGCTGTAAATATAGTAATCCAAGACAACTAAATCTCACCCGCATAGATAAATAATAATATAAAAGCAACTTTGAGTTTGTCATGTACACCATAGTTGGGCGGAGACAAAGTCCACTACCGACCAAATTAAATATGAAAAAATATACAAGGAAAGAATTAGCAAGCGAGAGCAAGTGACGAATCCAAGAGTAATCATCACGACGGAATAGGGCGCAAGTCATGGCCTTAGCTAGAGCACCTGCAAGAAGTCACGAAAACACACCTGGCGAGATAACCAGGTCCTCAAAGGAACGTAACAAGATACATCAACATGCCACATAACTGAATATCTATACTATGTCATAAATCACAAGTAAAGTAAATAGTCACACTCGTAACAAGTTTCAATACCTCATCATCGAAACAGTGGACTACCCCTGCAACCAAACAAGGACAAGGGGTAGTACACTATACCGCGATGCGATATTATTCCAAGCTACTAATGGAACGGGGTGATATGACATCGACGAGGGTTACCTAACCATCTAATGTGTTTATGCAGTAAGAACAAACCTTCAACGCATGAGCCCTGGCTATAAATAGGATCGGCATAGTTCCCATATAGGGCACCAGAGGCCTACGTCCATAACGCTCGGGAAGCGTCAGAGGGCACCATGTGCAAGGGGCTACGTCCATAACGCTCTGGATAACGTCAGAGGGCACCTGGAGACTGCGTCTCCGGCGGAGCGCACAGGTAATGAGGGAAGTGCATAGAAGCCCATACCTCAGGTAATGTTCTCCCCACCCAATGTACCTGTCAAGTCGCATCCACGACCATGTACCTCAACTAACTGATAAGTCTCCTAACATGCCTCTATTAGCAGTTAACCCTAACGCATGCGCATGGGGGATCAGCCCACACGCAAGAACCTCTATATACTTCTCATCTCACACATCATCGTGGTATAACTGTGTTAAGGTTTATACAATGCACTAAGCTAGTGGTAGTCCCTTAACTCTAAGTCCATATGCAATCAAAGGATAAATAACAAGGTACAACTAATATCACTGAGTAGGCAATAATCAAGAACTAGAAATAAATGAACAGTGATATATATAAAAATGCAGACTGAATATAAACAGTATAATGGCAAGGTATCTTGCCTGGTGTGTCGCCGGGTATGGTGCAATGATCTGACAAGTCCAGTTTGGTTTAATAGCCATAGTCATGCAGTGGTCCAAATTGCGAGAAAATAGGAACATGGGATTAGTCATGTTCAACGACGATAATAACCAACAAGGAAATTTGCAAAATAAATATAACTTAGTTTTAGGAAATATTTATAATAATTTATGACTAGATTTGTTTTTGGAAAATACTGAAACCTCAAATCGTTTTTAGGCAAATTCTCTGTTGATAACAATAGAATAATCATATCTTTACTTGATAAAAATACTTGAATATATTTTATAATTTGAAGGCTACTATATATATTTTTAGTCAACCCATTGGTATAAGAAATTAATTACTAGAATGAATAACCATATTTTTATACATATTTATAATATTTATCCCTATCCATTTTTAATTCTTATTAATAAAGAAAATGATAACCTTACTAGTAATAATAATAATAATAACAATAGAAATGCTAATATAAAAATAATAATAATAATAATAAAATGATAATAATGATAAAGATAATAATAATAATGATAACGATTATATTCTTAATAATAATACTAATAATCGATAATGATAATAATAATGAAAATAATAATAATAAATATAATAATACACTACTTACTGTTCGTTCTTTTTTTAAGAAAGTAGGTAAGAGGGAGAGAGAGAGAGAGAGAGAGCGTTGGGAAGAAGGGGGAGAGAGAGATCGAGAGAGGGTGAGAGAGGAAGAAGAGGGTTTTGGGGGTCTTACCGGCGGAATCGGCGGGGCGGCGACCGGAGGCCGGTGGAGGCGCGCCGGCTCGACATCGTGTGCACCACGGAAGATGGAGTAGGTCCAGCCAACGGCGACTCTCGGATTGGGCGAGCGCCAAGCGTCGACGTGCTCAGGAGGAGTCGCCGACGGTGTAGGGAAACGGAGGCGGGGGCGCGATCTAGGGCAGAATCGGTAGGGAAGCCGGAGATCGGCGGCGGCGACGATCGCCTGGCGCGGACGACGCTTGCGCGGACGGAGCGGCGGAGTCGGAAGACGCCGTGATGTGGCGTCGGCAAATCAGCCCTCGCCGGAGGGGATGAGAAGTCGGGCAGAGGCTCGACGGATGAGCGCCGGTGGTGGCGCCGCGATTCGAGTTGCCGGAGGCGCAGCATGGCAGTGGTGGAGGCGCCCATCGCTGCGAGGGGAGCTCCGGCGGGCGGCGGCAGAGGTGCGGCGGAGCTCGAGAGTCCAGGTGAGGTTTTCCCCTTCTCCTCTTCTTATTTGGGGGTTTCGGCAAAGTCGGTTCAGGTGGTGGTGGTGTTAGGGATTTTTGTGATGGTGGCGGAGAGCGGAGGTCGACCGGGCAGTCGAGGGGTTGTGGAGATCGGGGGCGCTTGCTGGTCATGGCGGCAGGTTCATGATTACGGTGATGGTGGTGACGATGTGGATGTTGACGGCGTTTGGGGACAGTGGTGGCGGTGTTGCTGTGGCCCGGTTGGACAGGAGGTGGCGAAACCGGTGATGGCGAGGTCGGAAAGGCTGGTGGCGGGGGTGGTGTCGTCGGGCTGCTGATGTGCGGGAAGGTTGGGAGATGACGCAGAGATCGAGGGTGGTAGGGTGTTGATGGCGTGGTGGTATTGATGATACTGTGGCGGGTTGGGTTAGGATTAGGTTGATAGGATTTGGCCATGTCGGGTGTGTCCGACACGGAGGTGGTGGCGAGGAGATGCGTCCGGAATTATCGGACGTGAAGAGGGATAATGTACATGTACTGGGGGAATAGTAGATTGGAAGGCACAGACACGATGCACAATTTGTGGATGTGGAGAAAATTTATGGAAGAGTACCTGCCTATTTATAGGATGTGGAAATTCCCATTTGGATAGGATTGGGGGAATATTTAAATCCCCTTTTAGATATTTGCTACTAATAAATTTAAATCAATCAATCCAAATTCAAATCAAAATCCAATTTAAATATAATTAGATTTTTAGTTTGAAATCAATGGGATAATTCAAATTACAAATATTTACTTATTTAAATAACTCCATAAATTCAAATCAAGATTTAGATGCCAAAATAATTTCAAATTATATTTTCTAAAATACTAGTAATATTAATTTCGAAAATTACATTAAAATAAACTAATAAATAATTACTAATTATATATGTATGTATAAATACTGTTTTCATAATTATTCCTTTCTAGTACGAAATAAAAATATTATTTATATAAAAAAAATTTGAGAAATGAAAGGCGTTATAAATAAAATAGCAACTTGAAATTTTGGAAGATAACAAAATAATTATTATATACATTATCTTGAAACCATAAAAATAAAAATAATTTTAAACTAAAAATATGTACGCTCGCATATATTCGCACTCGTCGAGCAATTACAAAATAATTTTTTTCGTGCGCGTGTACAATACGACTACGCGACGTATAATAATAAAATTTTAAATTGGTACCAAAATTTAAATAAAAAAATAGTAGAAATTTAGGGGTTTTACATCCTACCCAACTTAAAAGAATTTCGTCCTCGAAATTAAGGATTAGTAGGGGGGTGAGAAGGTACAAGGGGTATAACAAGTCTTCGGGCGAGGCAAAGGAATAACGTCTTAACATAAACAAGCATTTAGTAGGTCACGATGGTAGGTTTAGGATCAAGAAAAAAGACGAATAGCTTTAGGATGAGGATATAGCCAAGGGTTGGTAATGGCTAATTATAGTGGTCATAAGTGATCGGACAACTAAAGGGGATACTCGGCACGAGGGATTTCATCCTTCTAAAATATGTGGAAGACGAAAGCGATAAAGGGTTCCAAAGGTGAATTTATCGAATACGACTACGGGGTTCAAAAGTGACCGAAAAATTTCAAAAAGAATTTTCAAGGCAGTCGTGGATGGGACTCTAAAGGACAAGTTTAGCTATGTCCCCATCCACGTAGAACGATAGATAAAAGTGAACCAAAGTGCACTTGGTTGATCAGACCATTATGCACCGGTTCTGAGTAGACAATACGTTAGTGGGAGCGACCCAATTAACATATGCCTTGGACAAGCTCGATAAGGAATAAGCTTGCAAAAACTAGGCTACATTAGCATCATTAGTCAAAATGGTAAATACATAGGCACGAGAGATTAAGATTTAAAGAAGGTAGAATGATTCTAAGTTATACAGTCGTCCTATAGTCTTCTTGTCCAAGTCCTTGGTGGGCTAGACGGGTTAGGTCCTCTAGATTCTAGGATCTAAATAAGCTTGCTAATATAGGTCACTAGGTCAAAGGGGTTGCTAGTTCATAAGGCTAGTTCATAAGGTATTCTACCCAACTTAAAGAATTAAACTAATGGTGTGATATGTCCAGCAATCAAGATAAAATGCAAGGTTAAGCATGTAAGGATTTAAGTAGAACAAAATCGTATATCGGGTCGAAAGAAATGGAGTCGAGGTCGAGTCTCATCTATAGTTTAAGGTATAATGGTTTTACGGTAGGGATTAGAGTCCAGTCATTTTGACCCGAATGTCGCAATATGAAATTAGAGTACAAGGAGACGTGTTTTAGTGGCACGTGATATACCTACATGAAGGTGGGCTCGTGTAGGCCTTGCTTGTGAAATTTGTAGGAAGGAAATGTCTAATATTGTGCTCCAAATACCCAAGTCACGGTAAAGGACACAAAAGAAATTAAAATAGAAAGTGAGAGTTCATGAGATAATGATTAACGAACCAAATAAATGACCGAGCTAAAGCATGAAATAAAGATAACTTAAATTCTAACAAATCAAGGTAAAATAAATTAGGAGTACAGTTTCTAGGGATATGATAGCCACTTAGATGGTGTATGATCAGGGAACGATCTAATCATTTCTCAAGTTTCAAATGATTAGAGGGTCATGACAAGAAGATCTAGAATTTGGGGAAGGTCGAGTAAGTCAAATGATATGTTCATCGGTTTGGTCGATGACTAACTATACTTGTGTATATGTAATATCATAATCATAGGTGGCATGGCAATCTAATGTACAATACTTCTATCTCACTAGGGCGACCTTCCTTGCTTCTTGGTCCTCTACCAATATGATCTAATCTAAATTTCAAGTTCCTCGAAGCTTCTCAATAAAATTTTCGAGATACTCCACCAATATTTCAATTATCTTAGACTGTCAACTAAAATCACAATTTAAATCTCTAATAAATCTCGAAACAACTCTTGTGTATTGCAATTCGAATAATAACCCCCCCTTTTTTTTAAATCTTAAACTCAACATTTAATAAGTTTATCCGTCGAAATTCATACTACAAAATGGAACGTTTAAATAACTCCCAAATTTTAATCCTATATCCTTCAAATGTGTATATCTAGCTTCCAATAAGTCACCACTACTCTTCAAAATATTTTTTTATACAAATTTAAATATCCATAATCAAGGCTTTTAAACTCGAAATCTAATTAACTTTATATATCATAGATCATATGAGCAATATTTAAATTTTTCCTTCGAGTCGATTTCATATCTTCCAAAAATATTTCAAACAAAACTTTTACCATTATCTCTTCAAGCTCAAAATTAATACTTATAACTCGTAAATCGTAGAATCAATTTAAAACCTCAAGCTCTCTAACAAACTGTAAATCATAAATCCTTCATATTCTCTAGTCATTACAAAATCATAACTTATACTTTAAAACACTTTAATAAATTCGAGATAAACTTTAACATATTCAATCCAAACTTGAACTTAATCGTAAATCATGTGTCACAATCTAAAGATGTTTTCCAAATCGGTTTCATATCCCAATAAATCATAAACTATTTCACAATTTTCAAACATCATAAATCATAAATTTGTTTTCTCGATCTAGCTATTCTCTTGTGTATAACACCTTGTGATATCAAAATAAAATTCCAACTATTCATTGAAGGCGGTAATATGCTACTACCCAACTTGAAATTAACTAATCCTTAAAATCATACTTTCTAGGAAAATAAATTCCTTTGTAACTCAATTAAAATTCCAATGCATACTAATTGCCAAATGCAATCCATCTAGCCATGTGTTTAACCTATGGGCATATACTAGTGTAGTCATCTTACTAAAACACGAAACTAAGAATTTACGGTGGAAGGAGTCAAGTAAGATGCAATTCAAGGAGGTCGAACAAGAGTTCGGAATTTGAAGTCAAGAAAAGATGTCAAGTAGGTGGATGAGATTCTAAACTCTAATCCTATATTGCAGGCTCACATCGGTACGATAAAGTAACCGAAGTGATAAACTGGACCTGCATGGGCCACCACAAAAACATGTAACGCCCCAGTCCCAAAATACGTAGGACCAAGTACGTAGACATGCCAGCTGTATACATACGAAATACATGGACCTCGTATGTATACATAAGCTGTAAATGTAGTAATCCAAGACAACTAAATCTCATCCACAAAGATAAATAATAATATAAAAGCAACTTTGAGTTTGTCATGTACACCATAGTTGGACGGAGACAAAGTCCACTACCGACCAAATTAAATATGAAAAAATATACAAGGAAAGAATTAGCAAGCGAGAGCAAGTGACGAATCCAAGAGTAATCATCACGACGGAATAGGGCGCAAGTCATGGCCTTAGCTAGAGCACCTGCAAGAAGTCACGAAAACACACCTGACGAGATAACCAGGTCCTCAGAGGGACGTAACAAGATACATCAACATGCCACATAACTGAATATCTATACTATGTCAAAAATCACAAGTAAAGTAAATAGTCACACTCGTAACAAGTTCCAATACCTCATCATCGAAACAGTGGACTACCCCTGCAACCAAACAAGAACAAGGGGTAGTACACTATACCGCGATGCGATATTGTTCCAAGCTACTAATGGAACGGGGTGATATGACATTGACGAGGGTTACCTAACCATCTAATGTGTTTATGCAGTAAGAACAAACCTTCAACGCATGAGCCCTGGCTGTAAATAGGCTCGGCATAGTTCCCATATAGGGGACCAGGGGCCTACGTCCATAACGCTCGGGAAGCGTCAGAGGGCACCATGTGCAAGGGGCTACGTCCATAACGCTCTGGATAACGTCAGAGGGCACCTGGAGCCTGCGTCTCCGGCGGAGCGCACAGGTAATAAGGGAAGTGCATAGAAGCCCATACGTCAGGTAATGTTCTCCCCACCCAATGTACCTGTCAAGTCGCATTCACGACCATGTACCTCTACTAACTGCTAAGTCTCCTAACATGCCTCTATTAGCAGTTAGCCCTAACGCATGCGCATGGGGGATCAGCCCACACGCAAGAACCTCTATATGCTTCTCATCTCACACATTATCGTGGTATAACTGTGTCAAGGTTTATGTAATGCACTAAGCTAGTGGTAGTCCCTTAACTCTAAGTCCATATGCAATCAAAGGGTAAATAACAAGGTACAACTAATATCACTGAGCAGGCAGTAATCAAGAACTAGAAATAAATGAACAGTGATATATAATAAAAATGCAGACTGAATATAAATAGTATAATGGCAAGGTATCTTGCCTGGTGTGTCGCCGGGTATGGTGCAATGATCTGACAAGTCCAGTTTGGTTTAATAGCCATAGTCATGCAGTGGTCCAAATTGCGAAAAAATAGGAACATGGGATTAGTCATGTTCAACGACGATAATAACCAACAAGGAAATTTGCAAAATAAATATAACTTAGTTTTAGGAAATATTTATAATAATTTATGACTAGATTTGTTTTTGGAAAATACCGAAACCTTAAATCATTTTTAGGCAAATTCTCTGTTGATAACAATAGAATAATCATATCTTTACTTCATAAAACTACTTGAATATATTTTATAATTTGAAGGCTACTATATATATTTTTAGTCAACCCATTGGTATAAGAAATTAATTACTAGAATGAATAACCATATTTTTATACATATTTATAATATTTATCCCTATCCATTTTTAATTCTTATTAATAAAGAAAATGATAACCTTACTAGTAATAATAATAATAATAACAATAGAAATGCTAATAATGAAAATGATAATAATAATAATAATAATAAAATGATAATAATGATAAAGATAATAATAATAATAATAATAATGATTATATTCTTAATAATGATACTAATAATCGATAATGATAATAATAATGAAAATAATAATAATAAATATAATAATACACTACTTACTGTTCGTTCTTTTTTTTAAGAAAGTAGGTAAGAGGGAGAGAGAGAGAGAAAGCGTTGGGAAGAAGGGGGAGAGAGAGATCGAGAGAGGGTGAGAGAGGAAGAAGAGGGTTTTGGGGGTCTTACCAGCGGAATCGGTGGGGCGGCGACCGGAGGCCGGTGGAGGCGCGCCGGCTCGACATCCTGTGCACCACGGAAGAGGGAGTAGGTCCAGCCAACGGCGACTCTCAGCTTGGGCGAGCGCCAAGCGCCGACGTGCTCAGGAGGAGTCGCCGGCGGTGTAGGGAAACGGAGGCGGGGGCATGATCTGGGGCGGAATCGGTGGGGAAGCCGGAGATCGGCGGCGACGACGAGCGCCTGGCACGGACGACGCTTGCGCGGGCGGAGCGGCGGAGTCGGAAGACGCCGTGATGTGGCGCCGGCGGATCAGCCCTCGCCGGAGGGGATGAGAAGTCAGGCGGAGGCTCGGCGGATGAGCGCCGGTGGTGGCGCCGCGATTCGAGTTGCCGGAGGCGCAGCATGGCAGTGGTGGAGGCGCCCATCGCTGCGAGGGGAGCTCCGGCGGGCGGCGGTAGAGGCACGACGGAGCTCGAGAGTCCAGGTGAGGTTTCCCCCTTCTCCTCTTCTTATTTGGGGGTTTCGGCGAAGTCGGTTCAGGTGGTGGTGGTGTTAGGGATTTTTGTGATGGTGGCGGAGAGCAGAGGTCGACCGGGCAGTCGAGGGGTTGTGGAGATCGGGGGCGCTTGCTGGTCGTGGCGGCGGGTTGATGATTACGGTGATGGTGGTGACGATGTGGATGTTGATGGCGTTTGGGGACAGTGGTGGCGGTGTTGCTGTGGCCCGGTTGGGCAGGAAGTGGCAAAACCGGTGATGGCGAGGTCGGGAAGGCTGGTGGCGGGGGTGGTGTCGTCGGGCTGCTGATGTGCGAGAAGGTTGGGAGATGACGCGGAGATCGAGGGTGGTAGGGTGTTGATGGCGTGGTGGTATTGATGATACTGTGGCGGGTTGGGTTAGGATTAGGTTTGATAGGATTTGGCCATGTCGGGTGTGTCCGACACGGAGGTGGTGGCGAGGAGATGCGTCCGGAATTGTCGGACGTGAAGAAGGATAATGTACATATACTGGGGGAATAGTAGATTGGAAGGCACAGACACGATGCACAATTTGTGGATGTGGAGAAAATTTATGGAAGAGTACCTGCCTATTTATAGGATGTGGGAATTCCCATTTGGATAGAATTGGAGGAAGATTTAAATCCCCTTTTAGATATTTGCTACTAATAAATTTAAATCAATCAATCCAAATTCAAATCAAAATCCAATTTAAATATAATTAGATTTTTAGTTTGAAATCAATGGGATAATTCAAATTACAAATATTTACTTATTTAAATAACTCCATAAATTCAAATCAAGATTTAGATGCCAAAATAATTTCAAATTATATTTTCTAAAATACTAGTAATATTAATTTCGAAAATTACATTAAAATAAACTAATAAATAATTACTAATTATATATGTATGTATAAATACTATTTTCATAATTATGCCTTTCTAGTACGAAATAAAAATATTATTTATATAAAAAAAAATCGAGAAATGAAAGGCGTTATAAATAAAATAGCAACTTGAAATTTTGGAAGATAACAAAATAATTATTATATACATTATCTTGAAACCATAAAAATAAAAATAAATTTAAACTAAAAATATGTACGCTCGCACATATTCGCACTCGTCGAGCAATTACAAAAATAATTTTTTTTTCGTGCGCGTGTACAATACGACTACGCGACATATAATAATAAAATTTCAAATCGGTACCAAAATTTAAATAAAAAAATAGTAGAAATTTAGGGATTTTACAGATTATAAGGCAGTCTACCATCCTATATGAAAACTGGTACTTATCAAAATAAAATAAAGTTAACTACCATTTATCTAATAAGGGGTACTATACAAGAAAATCAAAATCAAAAGTTAAGGAATGAAAGCCAATTGCATGGAAATCCAATCACAATATATTTATATATATAGCGTTAGAGAGGAAAAAGCTAGCATTATGTACAAGTTATGTAGTTCGTGTGTGTATGGGTGTATGTGGACATGTTCATATGGTTAGATAATAGGCGTGTGTGTATGTGAAATATACATGAAAGTGCATAGGAGGATTTGGGGTTTCAAACAATAACTATCATTTGACGGCGCCCAGGTGATGGAGATGTTTCAGCGCTTTCTGGAGACCCAAAACCATCAGGCAGATCAGCTTCCGTTGCTGTCTCCGACGATGACATTTGACGGCGCCCAGGTGATGGAGATGTTTCAGCGCTTTCTGGAGACCCAGAACCATCAGGCAGCGCAGTTCAGAGCGACTGTCGTCGACGCTCTTAGGACCAGAGAGCCGGCAGCACCAGCACCAGCACCAGTAGCACCTCCAGCACTGCGAGGACCGAGACCAGGGACAGCCAAGGAGTACCAGAATCTTTGCCCGATGGACTTCTTGGGCGACGAGGGGATCATCTATGCAGATGAATGGCTGGAGAATGTAGAGAGGACCTTGACCATGGCGAACATTCCAGAGGACCAGAAGGTGTCAGTGGCTAGCATGCGACTCTTTGACTTGGCCAGAGCTTGGTTCCGGGAGGACCCCCAGTTGACGGAGCCCCGAGTGTCTTGGACAGTTTTCAAAACATTGTTCAAAGAGAAATTCTTTCCAGAGGTGGAACGTGATGAGTTGAGGATACAGTTCGAGGCGCTGCAGCAGGGGACGATGACAGTTGTGCAGTACACTTCGGAGTTTACCAGACTCAGTAGGTTCGCTGAGAACCTGATTAGAGAGCCAGAGGACAGAGCATGGATATTCAAGAAGGGTCTTACCAGAGAGCTGCGACATGCGATGGCGATCAGTCAGGCGACGACGTATGCGAGCATTCTGAAGATTGCTCAGGCTGTAGAAAAGGAGGCGGACCCAAGGCTGAAGAGGGACCGGGATGTGGCCAGCAGCAGTCTCCAGGCACCAGCGAAGAGGGTACAGACTCAGATCCAGGTGAGGCCACACCAGCAGCAGCATCACCGTCAGGTCAGAGCTCCTGCGCATCAGCATCAGAGACAGCATCTGACGATCAGTTGTGCTTTTTGTCATCGCCCTGGACACCATATCGACGAGTGCCGCAAGAGGTTAGGACTTTGCCTCTTCTGCGGATCCGATGCACATCAGATGAGGGACTGCGTCCAGGCTACAGCTAGACTAGCAGGAGGACGAGGAGCTGGAGGACCACCGGCTGCACCATCCAGAGCATTGCCTGCTACACCCCAGAGAGGAGGAGCTCTACCGCCCCAGCAGCAGAGGTTTGCACAGCACCAGCAACAGCAGAGAGGAGGAGCACAGCAGGGACGTGCTTACGTCATGGCTGCAGTTGAGGAGGACGAGGCAGTGCCAGATGTGATCACAGGTTCTATAGTTTTACATTCTTTCCCTGCCATTGCATTATTTGATTCTGGAGCCACGTATAGCTTTGTATCATATGAGTTTCTACATAGACACGGCTTCACACCGAAGCCCATTAGGAGGAACTGTCAGATCATGACAGGAGGAGGGTCAATGCCAGTAAGTGAGATGGTGGAATGCCCTATCACTATTGCTGGGAGAGAGATTCGAGCTTGACTTCTAGTGATGCCATTGCCCGGATTCGACGTAGTCCTCGGCATCGACTGGATAAGCGAGCAGTTTGCCGTAATAGACTGCCATGAAAGAAAGGTGATCTTCAGCCCGCCAGGAGTTCTACCGTTCGAGATCAGCAGACGAGTTGCAGAGAGCCCAGAGGGAATCTACTTCGGAGCTGTTACAGAAGACCAGAAGTTGCCGCATCCACTTATCGCAGAGTTTCTCGACGTCTTTCCCGAGAAGCTATCAGGATTGCCGCCAGATCAAGATATGGAGTTCAGCATCGACCTATTGCCCGGATCAGCGCTGAAGTCCCAGCACTGTTATAAGATCAACCCGAAGGAAGCTGCAGAGTTGAAGGCGCAGATTGATGAGCTAGAGGGCAAGGGATTTATTCGGTCCAGTGCTTCACCCTGGAGAGCACCGGTACTTTTCGTGCCCAAGAAGGATGGAACGGTGAGGATGTGCATTGACTATCGTGCACTCAACAATATCACCATCAAGAATAGATACCCTTTGTCGCGGATTGATGAGCTGTTTGACCAGCTTAGTAGAGCGAAGGTCTTTTCTAAGATTGATCTTCGATCGGGGTACCACCAGATGAAGGTTCGGGAGCATGATATTCCGAAGATAGCCTTCAATACCCGATACGGCCAGTATGAGTTCCTGGTGATGTCGTTCAGACTCACCAATGCCCCAGCTGTGTCTATGAACCTGATGAATAAGGTTTTCCGCAAGTATTTGGATAAGTTTGTCGTAGTCTTTATTGACGACATTCTAATCTATTCCAAGACGGAGGAGGAGCATGTAGAGCACCTACGGATTGTTTTGGAGATTCTACGGAAGGAGAAGCTGTA
Organism: Iris pallida; assembly: GCA_029216955.1. Classification (NCBI taxonomy): domain Eukaryota; kingdom Viridiplantae; phylum Streptophyta; class Magnoliopsida; order Asparagales; family Iridaceae; genus Iris; species Iris pallida. The sequence goes on from JANAVB010030220.1 coordinate 10,712,991, forward strand.
TGGAAAACTCTCGAAATGTAAGTTTTTCTTGGACAGAGTGGAGTTTCTGGGGCATGTGGTGACTGGAGAGGGGATTTCTGTGGATTCCAAGAAGATTGAAGCAGTAGAAGCATGGGCACCTTCCAAGTCGGTAGCAGAGATTCGTAGTTTCCTGGGTCTAGCACGATACTACAGGAAGTTCGTGAAGGACTTTGCCAGGATAGCAGAGCCTATGACGAAGCTTACGTGAAAGGACGAGGAGTTCATCTGGAGCGACACCTGCCAGTCAGTATTTGAAGAATTGAAGAAAAGACTCACGAAGGCACCAGTTCTAGCTTTGCCATCAGGATCGGGAGGATTCGTCATTTACAGCGATGCTTCAGGGAAAGGCTTGGTGTGAAACCCGCAAATTCTAGATTGCATTTTTTTTTATTTTAAATAGCAATTTTAATTATATTTCTAAATAATTTTGATAGAATAATATTCTGTATTATTTGTGAAATTATGAAAGTTTTTTTTAGCAAAGCCATTATTTTCTTAAAACCCAGAGCCCAATTCCTATTTTCCTTAAAAGTCCAATATAAAACCACTTCTGTATATATTATTTGATATTTTATTAAAGCCCAAGGCCCATTTGTTAGGTCTTTTATTCATTAGTTTTAGCCGTTTAGTTTTGGACTTAAATTTCATTAGTCCATTCATTCTGGATTTTAATTTTATTTGTGTTGAGTGTCTGCTGAAGAAGTCTTTTCTTCTTCCTCTTCCTCAACCGAAGCTTCCTTTGGATTTTCCGACCCCTCGGTTGTTCATGTCCGGCCGGCCATGAATGGCTAACGCCGTTGGCCTCCTCTAATGGTAACCCCCACTTCCTTTTTCCCTATATAAATTCACTCCTTCCTCACCACTCTCCATCACCATTTCCCTATTTTTCCCCAAACTGTGCCCTAGATCCCGACTCCCTGTTCAGTACCATTCGTCGACCGAGCCCCTCTCGGCCGATTTCCCTCAGGTACTGAGCCCGGCGACCCCGCTGTGCGCCCCGCTCCCCGCGGCTGTCCCGCCGACCGATCCCGAGCGGATCCCGCGGCCGAACCGCGCCCACCCGACACCGTCGGCGACTAGCGCGCCAGCCCGGCGACCAGCCGAGCGCCGCCGACCGGCCCCCTCGCCCTCCGCGCTTTGTTCGGGTCTCCGTCCCCGATCTGTTCCGTGGTTGTGCAGCCGTACTCCGGCGAGGCATTGACCGAATCCGAGGCATCCCTTCGGATTCCGTCGTTTGAGTAATTTCTGGATCCCGTAGATTATTTTTTTTATAGTCTATGATGAAATCTGGTCCCTGAATCCTTCGGGATTTCGGTTTTCGACAACGTAATATTTACGTTGCTATTTTTGGTTCTTCCGAAAATTATCGGAACTATGCTGTGGTTTGATTTTGCTGGTTATTTCTGTCAGAACCTAGTTCTGAAGTTTTCTCGGATTTTTCGAGAGTTTGCGGGACAATTTTGTTATATTTGTTTTCTGAAGTTTTCTCGGGATAAAGGTTCTGTTAGAGTTATTATTGTTATACTTGTGATGGAAATATTTTCTACTGGATAGTTGGTTCTCTGTTGGTTATGTTAAAAATGGTGGGATGATTTTTGATTAGTTCTGTTGGGGCTTTGGGTTAAAAAATTGAGAATTGGTTTGTTGGCAAAGTATGGTTCTTTCCAATATTATCGGGTTTCCCGAATTGATTTCGGGAAGTATGGAAAATACTGTATTGGCTTTGAAAATATTTATATTCTCTAAATTTCGGGTTTCGGGAGTTATTTTGCAGGTTTACGGAGCATTTCCCAGTTTTTGGGTTGACCAAAAACAGAGGGAGTGCTGCCGAAATTTTTAGAAAATTATAAAGAATGATATTTAAATGATTTTTCGGATAATATTATGTTAATAACATTTTTGGGCGATGACCATATGGGTCAATGGGCCCAGTGAAATGCAAACGCACCGGTTCGTCCGGATGTTGAGGCAGAGTAGCTGTATATGAAGATTGGACCAGTTCTGAGACTTCTACTAATTTACAAATTTAATTAAAATTTTATTATTTAATTTTTGTAGGTGATTTATAGGACTAACCCATTTTTCTCTTATTTAAATTCATGTAATAAATTGTAAGGGCATAAGCCTATTCTTTTATCTTCTGCAAAATTTTGTAATCAGTAGGAACAATAAATTTGTGATTTCTGGGATTGAGTAACGCGTAGGATTAATCAAAATTATTATTAATTATTAATTAATAATTCACGATTTTCTCATTTTAAGAAAAGAAATTATATTTTTATATATAATTATAAAACACCAATCTTTTTCCCAATAAGTTAATAAATACCAAGTTTTATATTAAATTGAAAATTTCAAGTTTTCCCGAAAAGACCTAAATAAATTGGATTTCTAAATTCAAACTCATTAGTAAAGTTGTGATGTGTGTTAGCTAGCTAATAACTAAAACAGACTAGGAAAGACAAATAGAGATTACAACTAGATTTTTCTGGTATTTGTATTTCTGAGATAAAGTTTCCCGGAATGTAGGATTTCAAGGAAGAACGTGACCTTTCGAATTCCGAAGTACAAATCTCGACCAATTGAAATTCAAGGCAACTACGGTTGTGTTAATTGCAGTTTAATTAATATTAGAATTTTGCATGTTAAGTACACAACTGTTACACGTACTCTCTTCTAGAGTAATATTGAATCATTGCATCGGGATAATGGGGAGTAATGTAGTTATATATGATCAAAGCCCAATAGTTAATGAATGTGCGAGCTTACACCTCTTCACACGGGGTTAGGCCGGACCGTATCAATAGGATACAATTGAATCATCCTAAACCGGTCATAGATACTGCATACTCAAATCACAATTGTTTTATAGTTGAAAATCATTGTTTCAAAATTATTTAATATTGCAAGTTTCTATTCATTATGCAAATTGTTATTTTCATAATTGTACTTGCTCCTTTTCTGACTGGATACCCCACCCCCAATAGGTTCTATTGATGAATCCGAGCTTCTGATTAATACTTACTATGACCCGGAGCTGTACCCTGCTGTGCTCTCAGAGGAGGTTCCTGATGTTGATGATGATACTTCAGCTTAGATGGAGTTTTGTTATCTTTTATTTAAATTAATGTTATTTTAAAAGTTGTGAACTCTTTTGTAATGGACAAGTTTATTTTTATCGTTAAATTAAATGTTGTGGCAATTATAGATTCAAATGTTGTTGATTGTACCTGCATATAGAATACAGCTTACTGCCGCCGTCTCAACAACGGTGCAGGCTGGGTATGATCCGAGTCGACCCAAGAAATTGGGATCGGGTCGTGACATGTTTTTAGTGGTGGCCCATGCAGGTCTCTATCAACAACTTAGGAAAACTTAGGATAAAAACATTAGAGCACTAGAACATCAAATTGCCGCAACATAGGACCAATATATATACATATTATTATTAAATATCTTTGTTTGACTATAGATAGGCTACCTTGCTTATGTTTTTATCCTAAAACTTCCAGAGAATGACCACTGACAATATCAACCCTGCTGGTGATGGGATGTCAACACCTGACCATACCCCACCTCCCCAATCAAGTCTGGATCCTACACCTCGGCAGCTGGCCGACCGTCCCCACAATACAACAATGGATCCATCATCTTCTCGGACGGAGATGCAACCTCCTGTGGTTACGCCTACTCCAGCTGCCCCACCGGTGCCTGTGGACCCCACTGACCTCATAGGTCTGCTAAGAGGAGTACTAGAAGCCCAGAGAACTCAAGCTGAAGCTCATCGTGAGCAGACGGCCATTATGAGAGAAGGCATGGAAAACGCCCATAGCGTGGCAATGGCTGCACTGGAAAGAGGAGAAGCAGCTCAACAGGAACCAAGGCCTGCCAAGGTAAACATAAATTTAAGGATTAATTTATGTAATAATAAGGCCATTTAATTAATGGAAATTATATTGCCAAGGTGGGCGATATTGAGAGCTTTAAGAAGCAGAACCCTAGACCTTTCAAGGGTACCGAGGGAATTGTCTATGCTGATGAATGGCTTGACAATATGGAGCATCTTCTGAGCGTCGCTCGACTTCCAGAAGACCTCAAGGCTGAAGCAGTGGGACTTCAACTGCAGAATGTAGCTAGCACCTGGTATCGGAATGAACCCCGACTCCAGGATAGATAGGTTGATTGGGACACCTTCAAGAAGTTGTTCCAGAGGAAATTCTTCCCAACTTCTGAGATGAGGGAAATGGAGCGACAATTCCAGAACCTGAAGCAAGGCAATATGACTGTGGGAGAGTATGCGGCAGAATTCGGCCAGCTCAGCCGATTTGCCAAGAACATGGTAGCTGATCCTGCCGATCGTGCTGAACGATTCAAGTATGGACTTCGAGAGGAGATTCGCACTCATGTGATCTCTGGCGGAGCTAAGACTTATGAGAAAATTTTGGAGAGAGCCCAAGACATAGAGAAGAGTCAACCTGGCCGCTCGAAGAGAGATTTTCCTGGAACCAACAACTTCCAGGGTAATCAGAAGAAGCCCAACAACAACAATAACAACAGGTCTCAACATCATCAGCAAGCAAGGAACAATGATGTAGCACCCCAGAAGCAGATCCCTGTTTGTAGCTATTGCAAGAGGCCGGGTCATCAGGTGAACATCTGTCGGAAGAGGCTTGGACAATGTCTGATATGTGGGTCTACCACCCACCAAGTGAAGGACTGCCCCTCAGCGACCAACAGAGCTGGAGGAAATCAACAGAGGGGACCTCTGCCCACTCAGCAGCAACAATTTGGGCAGCATCAACAGAAGACTGGGCGAGCTTTTGCCCTAACTGCAGAGGAACCAGAGCCGGAGCAGGAACCTAATGCAGATGTCATATCAGGTTACATCTATGTACATTCTCATCCTGTATTAGTTTTATTTGACTCTGGAGCAACACACAGTTTCATAGCAACAAAGTTTATCTCTGCACATCACATAGTTACGGGCTTTAGCAAGAGGATTTGTAGGGTTATGACTGGAGGTGGACCCCTACCTATAACAGAGACCTGTAATTGCCCCATTTTAATATTTGGCCATAAGTTTGTAGCACCTTTACTGGTAATGCCCTTGCCCAACTATGACATAGTCCTTGGAATGGACTGGTTGAGCAAGCAGCATGCGCTGATAGATTGTCACAGAGGATGTGTAATCTTCAGCCCACCTGGAGGGCCAGAGTTTGAAGTCTCTAGAGCTCCGGAGGTTATGGAGAGTATTGTCTACTCTATTACCGAAGAACCTGGACCATCCCATCCTATCATAGCGGAATTCATGGATGTTTTTCCTGATAGTCTTCCTGGGCTACCCCCAGATCGGGACATAGAATTCACTATTGATTTAGTCCCTGGCTCTTCCCCAATCTCTAAAGGATGTTATAGAGTCAACCCGAAGGAGGCCAAAGAGATGAATGAGCAGATCAACGAACTGAAGGCTCTTGGATTCATTCGAGACGGAGCTTCACCCTGGGGAGCACCTGTCTTGTTTGTGCCCAAGAAGGATGGAACGGTGAGGATGTGCATCGACTACCGGGCGCTGAACAATGTCACAATCAAGAACAAGTACCCTTTACCCTGGATCGATGATTTGTTTGACCAGTTGAGTGGAGCCAAAGTGTTTTCCAAGATTGATCTCAGGTCTGGCTATCATCAGATCAAGGTCAAGAAGGAAGATATTCCCAAGACGGCATTCAACACCAAGTATGGGCAGTTTGAATTCTTGGTCATGCCGTTTGGTCTGACGAATGCTCCTGCTGTGTTCATGAACCTTATGAACAAGGTTTTCCATGAATACTTAGACCAGTTTGTCGTCGTCTTCATTGATGACATACTGATCTATTCAAAGACGAAGGAGGAGCACGAAGAGCACCTCAGGAAAGTTCTGGAAACTTTGAGGAAGGAGAAGCTGTACGGTAAGCTATCCAAGTGTGAATTCTTTCTAGACAAAGTGGATTTTCTTGGCCATGTTGTCACAGGAGAAGGAATTTCTGTGGATCCTAAGAAGATAGCTGCTGTGGAGAAGTGGCCTACCCCAAGCTCAGTTGCTGACATCAGAAGTTTCTTGGGCTTGGCGGGCTACTACCGGAAGTTTGTAAAGGATTTTGCTAGAATTGCTGAACCAATGACGAAGCTAACTCGGAAGAATGAGGAATTCATCTGGACGGAGGACTGCCAAGCAGCGTTTGAGGAGTTGAAGAAGAGGCTCACTACTGCACCAATCCTTGCGCTACCCGCAGGATCTGGTGGTTTCACAATCTATAGTGACGCCTCAGGCAAAGGACTGGGTTGCGTTCTTCAACAACATGGGAAAGTGATTACTTATGCATCTAGGCAATTACGGGCTCATGAGAAGAACTATCCCACTCATGATCTGGAGCTTGCTGCAGTGATCTTTGCGTTGAAGCTTTGGAAACATTATCTCTATGGAGAGAGAGTGGAAATATACACAGATCATAAAAGTCTGAAGTATGTTTTCACTCAGAAAGAGTTAAACATGAGGCAAAGGAGATGGTTAGAGTTAATGAAGGACTTTGACATCGACCTGCAATACCACCCGGGTAAGGCTAATGTGGTTGCTGATGCACTTAGTCGATACCCAGTGGCGATGTTCTTAACCAAGGATAGGCACCTGTTGGAGGACATCGAGAAGCTTGAACTGGAGATTGTACTGCCTGGACGGAAGGAATTGGATGCTGATTCTGTATTGATGAAGTTGCAAGTGAGCTCGTACCTGATGGACAAGGTCAAGGAGACACAGTTTTAAGACGAGGCACTTTGCAAACTGAGAGATCAAGTGTTAGCAGGAACACTGGAGGGTTTCTCAATCGCCAGTGATGGAGCTCTGAAGAATGGTACGAGGCTTTGTGTACCGACTGGCGAATTAAGGAAAGAGTTGATGAAGGAAGCGCATCAGTCTCAATATTCCATACATCCTGGAGCCAATAAGATGTATCGGGATATGCGCACTATTGTCTGGTGGAGTGGAATGAAGAAAGATGTCACCAGGTATGTCGTTAGATGCTTGATCTGTCAACAAGTGAAGGCTAGTAGACAGAGGCCTGCAGGACTTCTACAACCACTGGACATTCCAGAATGGAAGTGGGAGCACATCACGATAGATTTCGTGTCAGGACTGCCTCGTTCCCAAGGAGAGAAGGATGCCATCTGGGTAATAGTGGACCGACTAACCAAGTCAGCTCACTTTATTCCCTTCAAAGTTGGTTTATCCACTGAGAAGTTGGCAGCATTGTACATGCGGCACATCTATTGGATTCATGGAGTACCGGTAAGCATTGTATCTGACCGAGACACTCGTTTTACCTCACATTTTTGGAAAAGCTTGCATGACAGCTTGGGAACTCAGTTGAAGTTTAGCACGGCTTATCATCCCCAGACAGATGGGCAATCTGAGAGGACTATTCAGACACTTGAAGATATGCTGCGAGCTTGTGTCTTGGAGTTTGGAGGATCGTGGGAAGATCATCTGCATTTGGTAGAGTTTTCTTACAATAACAGCTACCAAGCCAGTATTGGTATGACCCCGTTCGAAGCTCTTTATGGACGTCGTTGCCGTACACCATTGGCATGGGACGACGTTAGAGAAAGAGTACTGCTGGGTCCAGAAATGGTGACTGACGCAGCAGAGAAGGTGAAGTTTATCAGAGACAGACTCAGGATTGCTCAAGACAGACAGAAGCACTGGGCAGACAGCAGTCGTCGACCACTGGCATTTGAAGAAGGAGATAAGGTCTTTGTGAAGATTTCTCCTACCAGAGGTACAATCAGATTTGGTAGAGCTGGGAAGCTAAGTCCCAGGTACATTGGTCCGTTTGAAGTTCTGAGCCGGATTGGAGAAGTGGCATATAGGTTAGCTCTACCAGCTAATCTAGAAGGCGTGCACAACGTCTTCCACGTCTCACAGCTCAGAGAATATGTACCTGATGAGAACCACGTCTTGGACCATTCAGAGTTGGAGATCGGACCGAGTCTCACTGTACCAGAGAAGCCTGTAGCAATTTTGGATAGAGGCGAAAAGAGGACCAGAACTTCAGTGACTCCCATAGTCAAAGTTATGTGGAGGCACGATTCCCCAGGCGAGTCTACCTGGGAGAGAGAAGATGAGATGCGGGAGCAGTACCCGTATTTATTTGAGATTTGAGGTAATTCCTAACCCTATCTCTTTAAATTTTGAGGACAAAATTTTCTAAGGAGGAAAGGTTGTGAAACCCGCAAATTCTAGATTGTATTTTTTTATTTTAAATAGCAATTTTAATTATATTTCTAAATAATTTTGATAGAATAATATTCTGTATTATTTGTGAAATTATGAAAGTTTTTTTTAGCAAAGCCATTATTTTCTTAAAACCCAGAGCCCAATTCCTATTTTCCTTAAAAGTCCAATATAAAACCACTTCTGTATATATTATTTGATATTTTATTAAAACCCAAGGCCCATTTGTTAGGTCTTTTATTCATTAGTTTTAGCCGTTTAGTTTTGGACTTAAATTTCATTAGTCCATTCATTCTGGATTTTAATTTCATTTGTGTTGAGTGTCTGCTGAAGAAGTCTTTTCTTCTTCCTCTTCCTCAACCGAAGCTTCCTTCGGATTTTCCGACCCCTCGGTTGTTCATGTCCGGCCGGCCATGAATGGCTAAGGCCGTTGGCCTCCTCTAATGGTAACCCCCACTTCCTTTTTCCCTATATAAATTCACTCCTTCCTCACCACTCTCCATCACCATTTCCCTATTTTTCCCCAAACTGTGCCCTAGATCCCGACTCCCTGTTCAGTACCATTCGTCGACCGAGCCCCTCTCGGCCGATTTCCCTCAGGTACTGAGCCCGGCAACCCCGCTGTGCGCCCCGCTCCCCGCGGCTGTCCCGCCGACCGATCCCGAGCGGATCCCGCGGCCGAACCGCGCCCACCCGACACCGCCGACGACCAGCGCGCCAGCCCGGCGACCAGCGCGCCAGCCCGGCGACCAGCCGAGCGCCGCCGACCGGCCCCCTCGCCCTCCGCGCTTTGTTCGGGTCTCCGTCCCCGATCTGTTCCGTGGTTGTGCAGCCGTACTCCGGCGAGGCATTGCCCGAATCCGAGGCATCCCTTCGGATTCCGTCGTTTGAGTAATTTCTGGATCCCGTAGATTATTTTTTTATAGTCTATGATGAAATCTGGTCCCTGAATCCTTCGGAATTTCGGTTTTCGACAACGTAATATTTACGTTGCTATTTTTGGTTCTTTCGAAAATTATCGGAACTATGCTGTGGTTTGATTTTGCTGGTTATTTCTGTCAGAACCTAGTTCTGAAGTTTTCTCGGATTTTCCGAGAGTTTGCGGGACAATTTTGTTATATTTGTTTTCTGAAGTTTTCTCGGGATAAAGGTTCTGTTAGAGTTATTATTGTTATACTTGTGATGGAAATATTTTCTACTGGATAGTTGGTTCTCTGTTGGTTATGTTAAAAATGGTGGGATGATTTTTGATTAGTTCTGTTGGGGCTTTGGGTTAAAAAATTGAGAATTGGTTTGTTGGCAAAGTATGGTTCTTTCCAATATTATCGGGTTTCCCGAATTGATTTCGGGAAGTATGGAAAATACTATATTGGCTTTGAAAATATTTATATTCTCTAAATTTCGGGTTTCGGGAGTTATTTTGCAGGTTTACGGAGCATTTCCCAGTTTTTGGGTTGACCAAAAACAGAGGGAGTGCTGCCGAAATTTTTAGAAAATTATAAAGAATGATTTTTAAATGATTTTTCGGATAATATTATGTTAATAACATTTTTGGGCGATGACCATATGGGTCAATGGGCCCAGTGAAATGCAAACGCACCGGTTCGTCTGGACGTTGAGGCAGAGTAGCTGTATATGAAGATTGGACCAGTTCTGAGACTTCTACTAATTTACAAATTTAATTAAAATTTTATTATTTAATTTTTGTAGGTGATTTATAGGACTAACCCATTTTTCTCTTATTTAAATTCATGTAATAAATTGTAAGGGCATAAGCCTATTCTTTTATCTTCTGTAAAATTTTGTAATCAGTAGGAACAATAAATTTGTGATTTCTGGGATTGAGTAACGCGTAGGATTAATCAAAATTATTATTAATTATTAATTAATAATTCACGATTTTCTCATTTTAAGAAAAGAAATTATATTTTTATATATAATTATAAAACACCAATCTTTTTCCCAATAAGTTAATAAATACCAAGTTTTATATTAAATTGAAAATTTCAAGTTTTTCCGAAAAGACCTAAATAAATTGGATTTCTAAATTCAAACTCATTAGTAAAGTTGTGATGTGTGTTAGCTAGCTAATAACTAAAACAGACTAGGAAAGACAAATAGAGATTACAACTAGATTTTTCTGGTATTTGTATTTCTGAGATAAAGTTTCCCGGAATGTAGGATTTCAAGGAAGAACGTGACCTTTCGAATTCCGAAGTACAAATCTCGACCAATTGAAATTCAAGGCAAGTACGGTTGTGTTAATTGCAGTTTAATTAATATTAGAATTTTGCATGTTAAGTACACAACTGTTACACGTACTCTCTTCTAGAGTAATATCGAATCATTGCATCGGGATAATGGGGAGTAATGTAGTTATCTATGATCAAAGCCCAATAGTTAATGAATGTGCGAGCTTACACCTCTTCACACGGGGTTAGGCCGGACCGTATCAATAGGATACAATTGAATCATCCTAAACCGGTCATAGATACTGCATACTCAAATCACAATTGTTTTATAGTTGAAAATCATTGTTTCAAAATTATTTAATATTGCAAGTTTCTATTCATTATGCAAATTGTTATTTTCATAATTGTACTTGCTCCTTTCCTGACTGGATACCCCACCCCCAATAGGTTCTATTGATGAATCCGAGCTTCTGATTAATACTTACTATGACCCGGAGCTGTACCCTGCTGTGCTCTCAGAGGATCCTGATGTTGATGATGATACTTCAGCTTAGATGGAGTTTTGTTATCTTTTATTTAAATTAATGTTATTTTAAAAGTTGTGAACTCTTTTGTAATGGACAAGTTTATTTTTATCGTTAAATTAAATGTTGTGGCAATTATAGATTCAAATGTTGTTGATTGTACCTGCATATAGAATACAGCTTACTACCGCCGTCTCAACAACGGTGCAGGCTGGGCATGATCCGAGTCGACCCAAGAAATTGGGATCGGGTCGTGACACTTGGGATGCGTGCTGGAGCAGAATAAGAAGGTTATAGCATATGCTTCTAGACAGATGAGGCCCCATGAGAAAAACTATCCCACACATGACTTGGAGCTTACAGCAGTCATATTTGTCTTGAAACTGTGGAAGCATTATTTGTATGGGGAGAGAGTAGACATCTTTACGGACCACAAAAGCCTGAAGTATGTCTTTACTCAGAAGGAGCTGAATATGAGGCAGCGCAGATGGCTGGAATTCATGAAGGATTTTGATATCAGTCTGCAGTACCATCCTGGAAAGGCGAATGTGGTTGCAGATGCTCTCAGTAGATATCCTATTGCTATGTATCTCACCATGGACCGGCGTCTCTTGGAGGATCTTGAGAGCCTTGGGATTGAGGTTGTTCTGCCAGGATATGGAGGACAGATGATGCACATGCAGATACAGTCGAGATTGTTAGAGAATATTAAGGAGGCCTAGATTCTTGACGTAGGACTCCAATGTCTTAGACCTCAGACGGAGGCAGGACTGCTCGACCATTTCACCATTGCAGAGGATGGATCCTTGAGGCACGGGAGCCAGCTGTGTGTGCCCAAGGACTTGCAGGAGGAGGTGATACAGGAGACCCACCAGTCGTAGTATTCGATATACCCTGGGTCTACCAAGATGTACAAGGATCTGCGGGAGTATGTTTGGTGGTATGGGATGAAGAGAGAAGTTGCCAGATTTGTTTCCAGATGCCTTGTGTGCCAGCAAGTCAAGGCGGAGCGCCAGAGACCAGCAGGATTACTCCAGCCTTTACCTATTCCAGAATGGAAGTGGGAGCACATTACCATGGACTTTGTCTCTGGATTGTCGCGTACTCCCAGTGGCAAGGATGCTATTTGGGTGATCGTGGACAGATTGACAAAGTCTGCCCATTTTATTCCGTTTAAGGTTGGGCTGTCAACCGAGAAGCTTGCAGACCTCTACATGCGTCAGATCGTGAGGATTCACGGGGTGCCAGTTAGCATCATTTCAGATCGAGATAGCCGCTTCACATCACAATTCTGGAGGAGTCTACAGCAGAGCTTGGGATCACAGTTGAAGTTCAGTACCGCCTATCATCCACAAACGGACGGACAGTCCGAGAGGACCATTCAGACATTGGAGGACATGCTGCGGGTTTGTGCATTCGACTTTGGCGGCTCGTGGGAGAACCATTTGCATCTAGTGGAGTTTGCCTATAACAACAGTTATCAGGCTAGCATCGAGATGACTCCGTTTGAGGCGCTGTATGGACGGAGATGTCGCACACCGTTATCTTGGGACGACGTTGGCGAGAGAGCTTTGCTTGGGCCAGAGATGGTGGTAGACTCAGCTGAAAAAGTCAGACTGATTCGGGAGCGTATCAGAGTTGTACAGGATCGACAGAAGCACTGGGCGGATAGCAGCAGACGGACACTTGAGTTTTAGGCTGGAGACAGAGTATTCCTGAAGATCTCACCGACTAGGGGCGTCATCAGATTCGGCAGAGGCGGGAAGCTCAGTCCGAGATTCATCGGACCTTTCGACGTGACAGTACGGATTGGCGAGGTGGCATATCGATTAGCGCTTCCAGCTAGCTTAGAGGGAGTGCACGATGTTTTCCACGTATCCCAGCTTCGACGCTACATTCCAGACCCGAGCCATGTGGTGGACTATTCTGAGCTGGAGGTGGGCCCGAGATTGACTTACGAGGAGCAGCCAGTAGAGATCCTCGATCGGAGGAAGAATCGCTTGCGGAACCAGACTATTCCTCTTGTTCGCGTCATGTGGAGACATCACTCTCCGGAAGAGTCCACATGGGAGCGCGAAGATGAGATACGGGAGCGCTATCCCACTCTGTTTGATTGATTTGATTGTACCCTGTTTTGTGGATTTCTATTTTCAATAAATGACTGATGTTTGGACCTTGTGATTGTTGAGATTTTTTTGGGTTCTTGAATTTCGAGGACGAAATTTTTTTAAGGGGAGGAGATTTGTAACTCCACCTCCCAGTTTTTCTATAAAATAATAAATAATTCAATTTCTATAAATTGTGTTCTTGTTATTATTAGTTTCAATATTAAGTTAGTTTCAGTTATATTTTTAGAAATATTTTGGAGGGATTAATTCTGGACAATTGGAAGTTGTTGTAACAACTTTTATATTATTTTTCCTTATTTTAAAAACTGTTTTTAAATATATTATGAAATTATGAAAAGGAAGAGGGTTTATTTGAAAAAATTTCTATTAATAAGGGTGCGGGTTAAATACTGAAAAGGGGCGGGGTGACTTTGCTTAATTGCCGAGAGCGGGGGGGGTTATTTGCAAATGTTCCATAATTTTCGTGTTATAACTGACGGTTCGAGAGGAGAGAGAGAGCACCACTCATTCCTCTCTGACTCCTCGTTTCCTCCGCTGTTCTCGAGTCTTCTGATCTCGAGCAGAGCGCCGACCCTTGGGTTCCCAGTCCCGCCGGCGACTTTTGATGGCGACTTGATGGCGACGGCGACTATGATGGCGGTGGCGACGGCGACCTTGGTGGTGGTGTCGACTTGAGCAGAGCGGTGACCCATCCTGACGAGGCGACTTTTGACGGCAACTTTGACTCTGATGGTGATGGCGATGGCGATGAAGACGATGGCTGGGTCTAGGCGAGCTTTCCTCGATGCCTAGGCGCTGCTTCAACTGAGCTTCAGATCCGATCCTTCTTCTCCGGCGATCTTTCGAGGCTTCGACTTCTTGAGGGTAAACCCTAGCCTTATGTTGTAGATCTATGTCAGATCTCTAGATCTGACCGTTGCCTTTCCTCTTTGCAAAGATCTATGATGAGATCTCAAGGAGATCTCTGAGATCCACGGATCTATGATGAACTTGACTAAAGTTCGAGAATCATTTTTGACTCTGTGTTGATCTTAAGAAGATTTCTGAGATCTTCTTAGATCTGTGATAAAATCTTTATAGATCGTTGCATGTTATTAGATCTATGATGTTCTTCATAATTTTAGCTAGATCTTGTAGATCGGTTCTGTTAATGGTGTATGTGTGTGGGGATCTGTGGATCTACTTTGGGTTCTCAAGTTGATCTCTGTTATTTAAGATCTATGCTGATCTAATAATTTTGTCTGGATCTCGAAGTATTGTTCTGCTTCCTGTTACGATCTGCTCCCACTGTGAGGGTACGAGTACGTAACAGTGCACAGCCTACGCCGCAGTGTCGGCGGTAGATCGCTGTTCTAAGTCTCTAACTAACCATCAACTCATGCAGTATATAATGTACTCATCAAGATCAACTCCGAACGGAGGACAAGTATAAGATATGGTGTAACTCAATCACAGTCTAAGCACGATAAGATAACACCGAATATAACTAAGAAATTGAAGACAACAAAACTACTAATAAAAATAACAACAAACTCAAACAATCTCAAATACATCTCAAGTCCCAAATCTCTATTTACAACTCCAGATCTAAACAAGAAAACTAAAACAAGACAGACTAGATAAACTCTCGATCACTCCTGAGTGTCGGGGCCATAGGTAGCTAAGCCATCTCCTCAGTAAAATGTAGGGCATGTATCCTCAGGGCAATCATCTGTAAAATTTTCAACAGGTCCAGTCAGGACAAGAACGAGCACATCTCATCTAGAAAACCCAAGTAAATGACAGAGAACTATAAAGCAGTTATAGACAGTTGTATTGATGAAAATGGCAGTTTATATTCAGGTGATGGTAAGAAAGACAGATAAAGTGCAAGGAAAGTAAATAACTAAACAAGAAAAAAATCATAGCAATGAAGACTGTAAAAAATAGAACTAGCTGAACCAGGGTAACATGATATAAGTCCAGACAGTAAGTGTAAACAAGTGTAAGACCAACGTAAATCCAGACAACATGAGTCTGATACCAGGTGATTCCAGTACAAGATGAGTCCGGTATGAGATGATTCCAGTCAGTGATCAAAGATTCTAGGGTGAGTCCAGCCTATACTCTAGCAGTGTGTTTTAAAATACCGAGTTTGACATGTAAACGGCTGTAGGTAATACGGCACATCACACACCTGGCCGGGTGTGAGATGGCTATCATTCCAGTAGATTCCAGTTGGGAGATTCCAGATTGGGGTATGTCTACATGTCTTACTCTAGTATTTTCCCTCCCAGTAAGTGAATCCAGAATTTCGACACAATGATTCAAGATGAGTCCAGCCAAAATATAATGATACCAGTAAATGATTTCAGTAAATGATTCCAGTAGGTGATTCCAGTAATAGAAGCCAGGAATGATGATACCAGTAATAGAGGCCAGAAAATAAATGTGTGTCGTATACATGAATCCAGAATATCTATACGTGTTGTAACAGAGAATCACATACAACTAACTAGAACTGAAGTACAGTAATTGATAAATAAATGAGATAACTATCAGAGAATGCACTCGTCTGATGCCTGAATGTCCAAAGTAAATATACTGTCCGATGAGAGGTGTCTGGCTCCTAATCAGAACAGCACAAGTCACAACAAGTCCAAAATGACAATATGAAGTTCTACTATACATTCTACATGATTCTAGGTCAATCTAGACCAAAGTTAACTCTTGGTCAACTTGGTCAACTTGGTCAACCCTGAAAGTCAAATCTAGGTCAACTATGGTCAAACTAGGTCTAATAAGTCTAAATTAGGTCAAACAAGTTATTCTAGGTCTAAACAAACTAAGTATATGCAAAACAAGTATCCAAGATAGCTACTAACTCATAGCCTAAGTCACTTGCTAAACCAAGCACAAAACTAAACCATAAGCTAACAAGGCACACAAACTTAGTCATATAATGTATATATATTATTCACATTCACATATTCATATACATAGATATATATAGGAAAGCTATATATATAGGCAACAGATCTGTGATAGATCAGTAGATCTGAGCATTTTCTTTGAAGATCATTAGAGATCTGTTATTATGTGTGCAGAATCGATTAGATCTATGAGTTTTAAACTTAGATCTGGAAATCGGGACAAGTTCTTCACAGAACTTGTAGATCTGAGAATTTGGGTTCATTTTTGAAGACTGAGATCTTGTGTCCTAACACTCATGTGTCGGACACTGCATGCATGATTATTTTTCGTTCTTTTGTGATGAAAGTTGTTTACTCTTTTGTAACTCTTATTTTTCTTTCTGTTCGAGCTACTCTGGGTGTTCGTGTCAGTTGGATCGTGTCGTGTTCGGATTGGATGGTTGGAGTATTCTATGATCATTGCTTGGCGTGAACCTGCTGTTGGACTTGATGTTGAACCTGCTGTTGTACCTTGACCGTGTCGTACCTGCTGTTGTGTCCGATGTTCGTGTCGAATACGAGGAAGATGACCCTGTGAATGTGTTGAACCTGCTGTTGGACTTTTGATGGGCTGAACCTTGAGTTTGGGCTTGCATTGGGCTTGCGTTGGGCTTAGTTGGGCTAGCTGAATATTCAAGTTATTATTATTTTTTCATAATCTATTGTTTTATTGTAATTATGGAGTGGGCTGGATCAGCCCATTGGATTGTAATATGTTGTATATGTTTTGTGTGTGTGGGCTGGCCATAGGGATTTAGTGTTGGGCCAGTTTGAGTTAGTTCTGTGCTGGGCTTATGGTAGTTGGAACTATAGTTTTTCTTTGACCGAGTTGGGTTGGTTGGGCTAGAACTTGGGCCAGTGAACTGGTTGGACTGTAGCAGTATATTTTCATTTCTAAATAAAATTTCTTTTGTTTTACTTTCAGTTAAATTTTGCAAACAGATTTCAGAAGTTGAGTTCTTATATTTTTAAAAAGGTCTTACTAAATTCTGGTGACAATTTCATAAACAAAAACTGTCTTTCCAAAGAAAGACAGCCCTTTTGATTAAGCAGTTTAACTTTTGAAAAGCTGGAATTATTTTCTTAAAAATAGTTAAACTTTGATAGCTAATACTTCCTGTAGTTACAGTTAGATTCATTTAGACTTTAGTTCTTGAGTAAAAGTAGAAAATAGCAATAGTATAGAAACTGATAGTTTAGAACTTAACCAACTTGTAATCATTATTAACAGGAGATCATCCAGCTCTTTTGACTACTTGTACTTTCCTGGAGCAAGGCAAGTACACTCTACGGTTTTGTGCTTTTCATTATATATCCTGTGCTTCCTTGATTGACACATTGCAACACGTCATGTACTTTCTGGTGCTCATGTTCTCTTGTTCTTATTACTTGTATCTGGGGTGGGGAAATATACTATTTATGTGACCAATCCCAAGTAACAACTCAGGTGTGTTTAGCTTAGACCCCGCATCGTGCACGCGGGTCCTAAGCCGCCCATTCATGTGCTTTCATGTGCTTACCCTAGCCGGTCACATATTTAGTTATATTTCAAATATAGTACACACATGTTCAGGAGATATACCTTGTACTTATTTCCTGTGATTCCATGATATCATGTTCTTGCAGGTGCTTACATATCATGTTCTTTCATGTTCTTACATACCATGTTCTTTCATGTACTTACACTATTTCTTTCATGTACTTATTCACATGTTCTTTCCTGTACTTTCCATGTTTCCTCGTACTTTCATATTATGATGTCTTGTTCATTACCTAGAATTGTACTTGCTCCGCTCCTGAATATGATATGTTGCAGGTGAGATGGAGGTCTTGTGCGACACTTACTATGGTCAGGATATTGCTTTCCCTGCTGAGCCAGCTGGAGCTGCTTGTGACCTAGAGGCCGCAGAAGCCTAGTGCTTCTTTAGTGTTTCCTATTATTTTCCATGTATTGAGACTAGCAGACTCTTTCATTTGTTGAATGTAATAATTCAGATATTGTACTTTACTCTGGTTGGGACACATTTATATAGATGCTGTGATTTCATTCATGTTCATATTATCTGGTTACTTTTCCTAGATTGGTACAGCTTACTTTGTTGTGTCTAACAACAAAGGCTGGGCGTGTCCGACTCGTATCCGGTTATTTGGGAGCGGGTCGTGACACAAACCACGAACAAGAATCACGAACTCACGATCAATGAGCACGAACCCACGCCTCCCTCGGACACAATTCGATTCATCAGCAATAGAAGTAGACACGAAAACACGACACATGAAACAACACCCAAAACACAAGATTACATTCCTAAAATTCCCAGCAAAAATTCTAAAGAAGTTTGGAATAGAAAATACCTGATGATTGCTGTTGATAGCTACGAACACAACAACCTAACACAAGTCCTTTCCGAGAGTGGCCTGTATTAAGAACAGTACGAAGAATTACAAGAACAATTTAGCTATTCTTCAGAAAAAGGAAAAAGGATCACACACTCAAACAAGGATCAACAAAACCTACTGGATTCGATCTCGATTCTCCTCACAGATTCTCAATTCGAAATCAGGTCAGCAATAACTAAAAAAATATAGATCGAAATTATTCGGTCAGCTAAACAATTTATCCAGAGAAATCGATTCATATTCTAGATCTAGAAGGAAATCAAAGATCAACTCACCAAGAACTAGGTCAAGTGCTCCCACAGGTCGATGCTCCTGTTTGCTTGAGAACTGGATCGATCAGTTCAGATCTGGAAAGAATTCATCAATCAGAGTTTTGGAGGACAAGGAATTCGCTAGGGAAATAGGTTGATTTACCTACGATTTTGCGAAGTGAACGATCTGTTCACCGGAATCAGCGAGTCGACGAGATCTCGCTGCTGAGTCGAAGTAAAGAGGTACCGCCTCTAGATCACCGGAGTCAGAACCTCGCCGAGAAGCGCTCATGTGGACGGCCTCGTCGTCACTGAGACTGCTGCGGTCGAGCTGTGCCTTCACTCTCCGCCGAAGAGCTCGGTCACCGTCATCATCAAAGCCATCGCCGGAGTCGTCGGTCGTCGCGTCGTTGTCGTCGCCGTCAGTAGAAGGAGCGGAGGACTCGAGAAATTATGGGGACTCGAGACACTCGAGAGCACTCGAGAGTTCGAGAGACAGAGAGAGTATTAATGGCTCAGCTCTCTCTCTCTCTCTCTCCAGAATCAATTATTTTAAAAGGAAAGATTTGGTAATCTTTCAAAAAGGCCCCCCCGCTACTACTCCTTTCTGCCTGAGTCCCTCCATTTCATTAATTTTTCAAAATAATCCTGCCCCTTTCCACTATTTACAGAATATCAGAAAAACAGCTAGGAAAAAATAAGTTGAGTGGGGACCACTCTAAAAAGTTGTAACAAACTTTTGAAATTCGAAATCCTGTTCTAAATTTCCCTCCAAAATAGATTATCAATTTAAATGAAAACCAATCTATTATTTAGACTAGTAATAACAATTATATGAAATTTAGAAATCGAAATTGTTTATTTAAGAAACTGGGAAGTGGAGTTACACCTTTTACCCTTTAGCTAACTAATATTGGAATACTTAACGTGGAAATATATAATTCTGGGCATTTCATAAAACCCATCCTGCGGGTGGATTTTTCATAAAAACCAATCTCGAAATTGGGTTTCTCAGCAATTTTCAGTATAATAAATTGTAATTGCAGTCCAGAGTAACCCTAAAAATTGGGCCATGCCTTAAGTTCCTTTTTTCTTGTACGACGTAACGTTTGAAACTTTTTATGTGCAATGTATTATTTGGGCATATTTGGGCCCACTGCTCTCTAATTCACTGCCCTCCAACTCTCACCATAAATGAAAATAATAATACGTCTCGTGGTTCGTTCCAATGATCTTTCATCATCCAGCTAGAACTTTTATGTCTATTTTCTCTGACCACAAGGGTCACTCGGATTTGGCATATTCTAAGTAAGATATATGAACAATATTCTTCTCACATCAAATTTGTGACCTTCATATTTTCTTTCCAAGTATGAAAAAAAACCAACCCACCACCCATGTCCATAGGTCATACCACTCTAAGCATAGCCAACCCAGCCTTCAACCCACCAACATAGCCACTATGTAAGCAGGGCCGGTCCGGTGGGTTGGGTTGGGTTGCCTTAGCCGGAACTAATTTTAGTTGCCCTTTATCCCTATTGAAAGATATGGGTTTTATTTAGATTTGGGTTGGACCAGTCCTAAGAAAACCAAATGGCCTGGGGGATTGCCTTATGGAGGGGGGTGTGCAAGCTCCAAGTCTTGTCAGGCTTACCCCAGGGCCAGTCCTGCATATAAGGAAACGACATGTATCGAACTCAGAAGCGATATTTTTTTTCTTCTGATACTCTAAGATGAGTTACCTAACATAAACACTTTCTTATAGCTTCCAAGCATCTGAGGTGCAGATTTGTCACATTTGCCACATATTGAAGTCAAAACGAGCCAATTCCATAACTTGGCCTACATGTTTACCAAATTCCTGTGAAAGTTCACTTTTTAAAAGATCGTTCATGACATCGAATTGAGGATGCTCTCTACATTGCAACGCACATCGTTTAGAATAATGTCAAGATCATATGGAGTATCTAAAAGTATACTCACTTGACCTTAGGCTGTGTTTGATTGGACTTTTTTCCATGGAAAATATTTCCATCACAAATTTTTCACCAATTGTAGTGTTTGATAGCTTATATTTTCCATGGAATTATTTTCCAAAAAACTATTATTTTTCATATTTTCATCTAAAATGGTGGAAAATGAAACTTATCCAATCCATAGGAATATCATTTTTCATGGAAAATAACTATTTTCCGTGGAAAATAATGGCAATCAAACACACAAATTAATTTTTCCATGAATTTTTTTTAAAATTTCATAGAATTTTTTTTCCTAGAAAAATAATTCCATGGAATTAATTTCTTTTCCACATATTTTCCACCTTGCAATCAAACGCACCCTTAATGTATTTTTTTTCCTAACTCAGGGACATTTTTTCCACTAGATTTTGATAACCTATGGTTTTAACGAGATAAACTACGAAGGTTTTAACGAGACACCTACATCAAATCGCTCGTACCTCTAGATTTCATATCTTGAAGACATATTGATATTGACTCACCTTTTTTTCTTAGAATATAATTTTTTAGTGAATTTTTTGAATTAAGATATTGTTGAAGTCTATCTACATATGTACGTATATACCCAATAATTTGTATTAATCTGTTACCGGAAGGTTGATATTTATCATCCTTGAAGACTGATATCAATCATCCATGAAGATTGATGCTGATTTTTTTTTTTCTTCTAAAGATTCATACATATTGGCTATTGAGTGGTGCACATTCAAGGAGAGTTTTACAGGCAGTTATAATTAACATAATATAATTGTGCCAACTAAATAGAAATATTTCTATCTTTTTGAGATATATTAAGATTACATGAATATCCATTGTAAGCCTTTTGGTTATGAGATAATACAACAAAGAAAATCCATTGAAGGATTACTTCTAACGGAGAGGATACAAACTTCGAATTCATCACTCATGCTCGTATTCTAGTAAACTAGAGTACAACAATATCTGCGATGGGGTGTTTGGTACGCAGAATAATTCATTTAGACGAGAATTCTATATTCTCGAGGATTAAACTTCCGATAATTAAAGTAGAAATTATATTTCTACGTTTGATGAATATATAAATATTTTCAAAAAAAATAAAAAGGGATAAAAAAATTGAAAAAAAAAGATTAAAAAAATGAGGAAAAAACGAAAAACAAACAATTATTTTCAAAAATGAAAAATAAATCATTCTTAAAAAAATAAAAAAAGATAAAAAAAAGGAAAAAAGAAAGACCAAGAAAATGTTACAAACTTAAAATAATATTTTAAAAAATAGAATAAATCTAAAAAATGAAAAAGGATACAAATGAAAAAAAATAAAATAAAAAGACTATTAAGAAAAGCAAAATCTAAATAAATTTGCCCGGATAAAACAAATATACCCATCTATTCTTAAGAGATAGGGTTTTCATGTTTTGTGGATAAATTATTTATCTGAATATTTGTAAGTTTCGAAAATAAATTTCTATAACCTAAACAAATATAGGAATATGATTTATATCCTAAATTTATTCGAGAATAAAATAAATTTCCTGCATCAAACGTCACATCTATATTTACTCGAGTGACTCTTGTGGTTACCGAGGAAATGTATTAGATCCTGGCTGGATGGTAGAAGATAGATGGATTGAGCCACGGGGACGTATTATTCCTTCCGTTTATAAATGGTAGAAGTTGTGGAGACAGTGGAACCAGAAGACATGCAACGTAGTATGTACAAAATTTCGAGCGTTACGTTGGACATTTCAAAATAAAAAACTTGATGGAGTAATTTCTATACTTAGCATGTTGTAAACAACAACAATTTTATTTAAAATTTGATTGTCTAGAAGCAAATAAAAATTGAGTTTTTTCAGTTTCAAAAGGTCAGAAGATACAAACTATTCACAAAGGAAAACATGCGGCGTGGATGCACATACCAATCAATTATACAATCTCAACATATAGTTCAACATATAGTGACACTAATCAACGCCCTTGCTCCCTAATCAAGTAAGGCAGGCCATCGACTTAACCACATAAACCTCATTTTTTTTTTCCCCTTCTCTTTCAAATATTTCATTGTCATTCATTGATTTTTTTTTCCTTCACCTGGGATTCTGGACTGGTATCTTGTCGATATTCAAAACCTTACTAACTAGAACAAATATCTTGAATTCTCATAAGAATCATATTACAGTTACAACTCAACTCAAATAAAGGCAAATGATAATAGAATTATAGAAATTGATAAGGGTAATTAATGTACTTTTGGTAGTTCTGCGTGAGTAATGCTATTCATCATTGTCCCTCCAAATCATTATTTCTTATATTTTAGTTGACGTGACATCTTAAATAGTATTGTTCTAGTATTTTAATTATGCCATTCATCATCCAAATTTTTTAGATGATGTCAATCTCCATTATGTGGTATCTGGAATTACAATTTTTTTAAAAAAAATTTATCATCCAATTTATTTAATGTTAATATTAGTATTAGTTTTAATATTAATATTAATATTAATTATGATATTAATATTAATGTTAATTTTGATATTAATATTAATGTTAATATTACTTTTAATGTTAATACTAATTTTAAAATTATTTTAATTTTAATTTTAAAAATTTTTATGCTAGCTACCAGATCAAATGTGAAATAAGAAAAAGTGATTTGGAGAGACACTTTGGATGGACTAATAGCATATCCGTTATGAATATGTACTGCCATAATTTTGACAGTCCTATAACTGCCAAAAAAATTGTAATGTTTCCTAATAATTCCTGTAGTGTTCCTATCATTTGTTGAAATAAAAATCTAAATAATAAAACTATTTCTCTCTTCCATTGCAAAGTGGATTCAAACACGGATGCTTCGATTAGCAGCAGCGGCGGCCCACCGATTTGGGTTATCCTTTTCAGAGTTTTTTTTTTTCTTCTGTTGTCTATTGATCTCATTGTGGGCCGTTTCTGGAGGATCATCCACCGTTCCGGTCTCTTGCAAGATCATACTGAGTCTAGAGGATTGTCCCAAGCAGAAAAATTGTCCAAGTTTGAAGTCTTGTTTGCTAGGCCGGCCCTGACTAGGCAGTGCTGTACGCCGGGGGTAAATGAGTGTGGATTGCGTCACTGCTTGCAACTCTAATCAGCTCTCGAACGTCATGCAAAATGTCTGCAACAATTTTTAAGCAACACATGCGCGCTCCTTTTTTTTATGTCATTGACATCTCTCCGCTTCTTTAGAAGAAAAGAAAGTACGAAGCCGCACACACCCAACAAACCCCATTTCTTAATTTACATTCTTGTGATCCTTATCTGCCCCTAGCTTTTCATATTAGCTGACTAACTGCCCCTAGCTTTTCATACCATCATATTAGCGTCGCGTACAGAATAAATAAACAGCCGCTACTGCGCGGCCAAAGAGAAAACTAGGTGGAATTTTTTTTTTTCTAATAATATATAATTCAAATATTATGGTCATAACTAATTTAATTTTGTTTGTATTTGTATTTTTTTTGTCTAAAAGTATTGTTATTTACTACTAAAAGCACGTACAATTTTTTCTTTCTTTCTAATATTATCAAAATATAATTTAAATACTTAAATTTAATAAATAATGTGTCTTCTTTCTAATATTACCAAATATAATTTAAATATTTAATTTCCAATTAAAATTTGTTCTATCTATTTGGATTTTAATTAAAATTTAATTATAATTTGTTATAGATATATGTGAATAAAAGATGGAGTATTAGGTTATGTGGAAGAAAAGAAGAAA